>JAVIAB010000088.1:45110713-45462855 GCA_032433765.1 Megaustenia siamemsis
AAGAGGTAGGGTACAATCTCAATCGACGGCTTCCGAGTTCACCCAGCCTTAAATGGGTACCGGATTTTTTTCTGGGAAAGTAAAGCGGCACGAGCGTAATACCGACCACATTACCCCAAAAATTATGTGCTGACGGTCTGTAAAGTGTATGGTCACTAGCATCATATTCTCTATTCGCCACTTGTTGTGACGGGACTCTTTACTTTTATTAAAAAAATGAAAGACTATAAAACCAGCTTTTGGTTATATCGAACAGAAAACAGTAAAATGGTTTGGACATCTGGCTAGAATGAGATGCAACGTATAACTTGAGATTATTACGTGAAAGCACCCGAATGCTGACGGGGATCAACAGGGAAATATAGAAAGTGATGGATAAATGGCATCAAAGAGATATGACATATATTCAACAAGACAACAAGTCAAGCTACATATTTAACTAAGTATACGGGTGCAATAAGCAGGATAAATAAATAAATAAGACAAATATACAGATCAGTAACAAATCTCAGTGAAAATAGGATGTAGCAATAAAAAATATCATGACACTTTGACCAAAGAATACAAACAACATAAAACTGATCTAGTGATGACTTAAACAAAAAACATCTTGTGATAAATTTATATATATATATATATATATATATATATATATATATATATCACATTTCTAACGTGTAAAAGCGGACTCCGACGGCTTAGAATAGTCCTGTAAGGACCAGCTTTACGCTTAGTACATGACCTTTGCTCAGGCAAGAAAAACCAGTTACAAAGAAGAGAGGAAAACACTGTGCCTTGCCCTAAAGATGTATCCAAGAAAAGTAGAGCCTTTACACTCCATCAACCCTGTCAAAGTCAATAATAGTACCTCTAACACAACCATCTCACCCAGAGAGCATTTAACGGCCAATAACAAAACGGGATGGAGAAAAGGCAGACATAGAGGACGATGGGTCCATACAAAGGCAGATATAGAGGACGATGGGTCATACAAAGGCAGATATAGAGGACGATGGGTCAAACAATGGTAGACGTAGAGGACGATGGGTCCATACAATGGTAGATATAGAGGGCGATGGGTCCATACAATGGTAGATATAGAGGATGATGGGTCCATACAATGGTAGATATAGAGGACGATGGGCCCATACAATGGTAGATATAGAGGACGATGGGCCCATACAATGGTAGATATAGAGGACGATGGGTCCATACAATGGGAGATATAGAGGACGATGGGTCCATACAATGGTAGATATAGAGGACGATGGGCCCATACAATGGTAGATATAGAGGACGATGGGCCCATACAATGGTAGATATAGAGGACGATGGGTCCATACAATGGGAGATATAGAGGACGATGGGTCCATACAATGGGAGATATAGAGGACGATGGGTCCATACAATGGTAGATATAGAGGACGATGGGTCCATACAATGGGAGATATAGAGGGCGATGGGTCCATACAATGGTAGATATAGAGGACGATGGGTCCATACAATGGTAGATATAGAGGACGATGGGTCCATACAATGGGAGATATAGAGGACGATGGGTCATACAATGGGAGATATAGAGGACGATGGGTCCATACAATGGTAGATATAGAGGACGATGGGTCCATACAATGGTAGATATAGAGGACGATGGGTCCATACAATGGGAGATATAGAGGACGATGGGTCATACAATGGTAGATATAGAGGACGATGGGTCCATACAATGGGAGATATAGAGGACGATGGGTCCATACAATGGGAGATATATAGGACGATGGGTCCATACAATGGTAGATATAGAGGACGATGGGTCCATACAATGGTAGATATAGAGGACGATGGGTCCATACAATGGTAGATATAGAGGACGATGGGCCCATACAATGGGAGATATAGAGAACGATTGGTCCATACAATGGTAGATATAGAGGACGATGGGTCCATACAATGGTAGATATAGAGGACGATGGGTCCATACAATGGGAGATATAGAGGACGATGGGTCATACAATGGGAGATATAGAGGACGATGGGTCCATACAATGGTAGATATAGAGGACGATGGGTCCATACAATGGGAGATATAGAGGACGATGGGTCCATACAATGGGAGATATCACTATAAGCTATACAATATCTGGCAAAGTTTTGGCCAGAAAACTCAATTTTCCTTCGACGCTGACATGCAAAAGGGGTAGCTAGTATTGAAATGGAGAACTGAAAGAAGAACAACGAAAAGAATAAGAAAAAAATAACAAGACGAAGAAGATTTTCGCGTATAAATCTTCGATCTTCTATCTACTATAACTTTCAATCACATTGCTATACACACTCTCAGAGATAAGATTAGAAATGAAGGACTGAGAAAAAGCTAGGAATAACCCTCGCCATAGAATATATTAGGAGCCGCGATAACTCAGTGGTTAGCGAACTGGACTACAAAGGACAAGAGGTAGGGTTCGATCCAAATCAACGGCTTCCGGGTTCACCCAGCCTTAAATGAGTACCGGAAGTTTTTGGGGCAAGTAAAGCGGCACGGGCGTAATACCGACCACATTACCCCAAAAATAATGTCCTGAAGGTCTGTAAAATTTATGGTCACTAACACCTTGGTCTACGCCATATTGGGCCGGCTATGGCTCGAAAGGTCAATAGATAGATAAGTAGAACACCATATCTCCTATACACCACTTGGCGTGACGGGGGCTCTTTACTTCTTTTTACTATAGAATATATAAAGAAATAATAGATAAAATGGTTTGACCACGTGACAAGGCAGAGTAAGCAGAACACAACACAGCGAGCCCTCACTAAACGTTGAAAGAATATCAGATCCAAGGGCCGACCACGAAAAAGACGGATAGATGAAATAATAGAAGCACTAGGAAACATAACAGCAGCAGAGGCGAACAGAAGAGCAAATTACAAGACGCAAATTATATCTCCCCTCGACGCTGAAAGGCAAATGAGGAAGGAAAAGACACTAATTAAAGCCAACTTATATAATCTACTGTCTGTGCCATGCAATGATTATTTGCATCTTTCTGCAGGTGATCTCCATCCTGATTAGCGTTTTCCTGCAGGACGCCCCATTTTTAGTGCTCCGTATGTTGCTTATCTTCAGATACGATGTTCTCAGTTACACCAATATTTTCTTTACTTGCAAGAACACGTTAGTGCTTGTGCTACAGGTAGGTTCCTGGTTGGGATGGTTGTGTTACAGGTAGGTTCCTCGTTGGGATGTTTGTGCAACAGGTAGGTTCCTCGTTGTGATGTTTGTGCAACAGGTAGGTTCCTCGTTGTGATGGTTGTGCTATATGTAGGTTCCTCCTTGTGATGGTTGTGTTACAGGTAGGATTCTCGTTTTATGATGCTTGTGCTACAGGTAGGTTCCTCGCTGTGATGGTTGTGCTACAGGTAGGTTCCTCGATGTGATGGTTGTGCTACATGTAGGTTCCTCACTGTGATGTTTGTGCAACAGGTAGGTTCCTCGTTGTGATGGTTGTGCTATATGTAGGTTACTCACTGTGATGGTTGTGCTACAGGTACATTCCTCGTTGTGATGGTTGTGCTACATGTAGGTTCCTCACTGTGATGGTTGTGCTACAGGTAGTTTCCTCGTTGTGATGGTTGTGCTACATGTAGGTTCCTCATTGTGATGGTTGTGCTACAGGTAGGTTCCTCGTTGTGATGCTTGTGCTACATGTAGGTTCCTCGTTGTGATGCTTGTACTACATGTAGGTTCCCCGTTGTGATGTTTGTGCTACATGTATGTTCCTCGTTGTTATACTTGTGCTACAGGTAGGTTCCTCATTGTGATGCTTGTGCTACATGTTGGTTCCTTGTTGTGATGTTTATGCTACAGGTAGGTTCCTCATTGTAATACTTGGGCTATAGGTAGGTTCCTCATTGTGATACTTGTGCTACATGTAGTTTCCTCATTATGATACTTGTGCTACATATAGGTTCCCCGTTGTGATGTTTGTGCTACAGGTAGGTTCCTCATTGTAATACTTGGCTACAGGTAGGTTCCTCATTGTGGTACTTGTGCTACAACAAGCTGAAAGTCGTTTAAACAATGGATGAACACAATGGAATTATTACATATTAACTTATAGAATAAACTGAAAGTGAATGAGTATGATTTGCCTATATATTACCTTCACGGAACAAGTCGCTGTTAATGTGAATGAACAATTTACATAAATAGCAACATTCCTCTCAGATGTTGACACAGAAAAAAAAAGTGTTTGAGAAAGCTATGACTTATATGACGGTTATCTAAAAAACTGCATGACGGGTAATCTCCATAATTGTAGGTATTATTTTAGATACGGCTGTAAACCATTCTTGCTGATGATATATGTTTGCTGATGAAAGGCTCTTACCTAACCTCAATAAGAAGCGAATTTACATGTGTGCGCTTCTTCGTAATTCTCTTCGGGTGAATTGCATTGCTAGATTTTACTCCATATATATAAAGTGCGTGTGCAACGTATTGTCCTAGATATTTTCCCATGATCTATGTGTAAAGGAATAGTTTACTTTAACAAGAGTTACCTCCTAATGTAAATTGCTACATTTTACTCCATATATATATACATAGAGTGCGCACGCAATGTATTGTCCTCGATATTGTCCAATGATCTATGTGTAAGGCAATAGTTTACTTTAACCAGAGTTGCCTCCCAAAGTAAATAAATGTTGCCAGAGTCTTCTCCATGTTGTATCAAAGTTTTACTTCTATTTCCTACAAGCCTAACCTGTTCTACAATCTTCTCGTACATTCCAATAAGTTCAAAGATACATTTGTTAAATATCACAGTCCTCACATTGTTTACTGTGTAATGTTAAAATAAATTTTAAATATTGCCGCTCCGTGAGTTCATCATCATCATCGCGTGCCTTCTCCGCAACGAAGGTTGGCTACCATGGGTCGCCATTCTACTCTGTTTCTTACTTTGATGGTGCAGGCTGACATAGATTGACTTGTCCATCTTTTGATGTTACTCGTCCATGTTAGTCTTGGTCTGCCTCTTTTACTTTGTATTTTTCCTTCCAATATTACTTTTAGTAGGCTGTTGTGTCTTTTAACATGCCCCAAAAATTTCATTTGTCTTGTCTTAATTGTATTTAGTAGTTCTCTTTTTATTTTCAGTTCTTTTAAAACTTCATCGTTTGTTATCTTTTGTTTCCATCCAATTCTACCTATTCTTCTATAAATCCACATTTCAAAGGCTTCAATTTTCTGTTCTGTTTTCTTGTCTAATGTCCATGTTTCTGCACCATACAGGAATTTTGAGAAGATGTAACATTTTGCCATTCTTAGTTTCAGCCCTGCTGATATTTGTTTTGTTGTTAGTATATTTTTCATGGCATTAAAATTACTTTTTGCCATATTGTTCTTTTGTTTATTTCAGTTTTGCATTTTCCATCATTGGTTATAGTATGTCCCAGGTAGATGTAACTCTGGACTGTCTCCAGATGTATTCCCTCAACTGTGATATTTAATTGTAGGTCTTGAGAATTTCGTGAGTTAATGATGCATAAATTCATAAATTATAAGACAATGAAAACTGGAAAAAATATATTTTTATGTAGAGATTTAAGACCAATATTCACAAAAGTTGTATACGACAAAATGTATGACTACTACAACAACAACATTTGGAAACCAAATCAATAACACTAATTTAAAAAAAAAAAACAAAAAAAAAAAATACATATTCATGAACATTTCAAATGTTATACTCACTATCCAGTGTATGTCCTCTCTTTATTCTTCTCTCACTCTAACTTTTCTTAACTAATTTCTTGTGTCATGGGGAAAAATGAGTGGCTGATAATAAAGGTACTTTGGGGGAGGGAGGGGGGCGGAGACAGATTTCCGTCAGTAGCAACCAAAATATCACCAAGGTTATAGAATAAAATAGAAGCAGCTATTTACTGTGTCTAAGTTTTCTATTGTTTTCTCTGACAACATAATGCATCTTTTTTTGTAGGTCAGATCCCACGTTTAGAGCTACAGGATACTGGATAAATCCACACACAAATCCCAAAGCATGCAAAGGGAAACTACTATTGTATTCCCGAAGAAAATATGGAAGTTCGTAACTCCTTTATTGAGTCCTTGTTTGTTAGGGGCGTAAGTGAGGAAGAGTCGGTTTTGAATACGGAATAAAATTTAAAAAAAAAGAAGATAGGAGAGATGTAAGGCAAGGAAGGGACACTGTTTATTGACGATGTACAGCACACAAGGTCAAGGGTTATGTAGAAACTTGTTCGATGTGTTTTAGCATCATCATCAAGTACTATGTCTGCTGGTGTAGGAGATCATGTCTCTCCACAACTTTGGATCTCGACAATTATTTATCATTTCTGTTGTTGACTTCCTACCAAGCCATTCTCTTGAGCTGTCTGGTATCCTTTCTCTTTGCTTCCTTCTTTCTCTTCGTCCCTTTCTTGGCATGCACCGTGAATGAATCAAAACATCTGCTGTAACTTCCCAACACTTTCTATGTTTTCTCTTCTTACTTCCTCACTCATGAACAAAACTCTCATATCTTTCTCTAGCATGTTCTAGTTTAATTATAATTATTCGAAGGCCCTGGTATCACTGCAAGAGAATTAAAATCCATAATTGCTCAACCGCCCGTGCCAGTGGAATCATCAGAATTAACATCTCAGCTCATTGAATGTTCCAAACAAAGAAAGGTAGCTGCAGTCCAAATCATAATAACCACAATACACTAGCCCTTTCTCTATCTATTATCTGTTTTCAACATTTTAAATATATTTATCTTATATTTTAAACCTTTTCTCTCACACAGGTTCATATGGTTTCATTCTTAAATGCCACCCACTCTATAATTTCATCAGCATCATCGTGTGCCCTCTCCACAACGAAGGTTGGCTACCATGGATCGTCATTCTACTCTGTTTCTTGCTTTGATGGTGCAGGCTGACATAGATTGACTTGTCCATCTTTCGATGTTACTCGTTCATGTTACTCTTGGCCTGCCTCTGCCTCTTTTACCTTGTATTTTCCCTTCCAATAATACTTTTAGTAGGCTGTTGTGTCTTTTAACATGCCCCCAAAATTTCATTTTTCTTGTCTTAATTGTATTTAGTAGTTCTCTTTTTATTTTCAGTTGTTTTAAAACTTCATCGTTTGTTATCTTTTCTTTCCATCCAATTTATATATTATCGAAGTTATATTTATTTCTCTAATTTACATATTAACAAATATTTGCATACGTAACTTTTGGTATCCATAATACAATTATTATCAAAGTTTATCCCCTCACAAAATTAAAACATATTCACCCTCTAAACCCGTCAGTTCTACCGGCTGATAGTGCTGTTCACGCTAAACTCACCAGCCGGCAAAGCGCAACAACGCACCCCCGCTCTACACCACTCGTTCTCGTCATCAGACACGTTACAGGATGCCTATGCTTCTTCTGAGTCTTCGGGCGAATCAACATCGTCAGGTATGTTGTTACGTA
This sequence comes from Megaustenia siamemsis, assembly GCA_032433765.1. NCBI lineage: Eukaryota > Metazoa > Mollusca > Gastropoda > Stylommatophora > Ariophantidae > Megaustenia > Megaustenia siamemsis. The sequence goes on from JAVIAB010000088.1 coordinate 45,118,225, forward strand.
TGTGCTACATATCACTACAACTAATCATATTGTGCTACACATCACTACAACTAATCATATTGTGCTACACATCACTAAAAGTATTTACATGTTACAACTCATTAATATGGACTGCTATGCCAAATCAGTCGCAGTTTTCACTTTAGAGATTGTGCATCATCTTTTCGTGCGTTGTTGGCTGCATTTATTAAAGTCATTGGGATTTTATGGGCGCAGCCATTGTTGTGTGTGCTACGTCATCACAATAGCTGATTGTATATCCCTAAAACGGCCGTACGTTAATAGTGAGAGGCGGAAGAAGCTTCGTGTATGACTTAGCAGCACCGGGGTCACTCCCAGAGGTTCGTGTTAGTCAGGATGGATTAATAATTTCACAAATTCACATTGCAGGGAGATCTTACAGTCTGTTGTTTGATTTGTGACGGGGATAGTCCGATGACTAAATGTGTTTCATTTATTTAGGATTTGGAGTCAGGGTGATGTCCTAGCATCATCACGCGCTATACCTTTAAAAAAATTAATGACTATCATCATTTTCAGCAGGACGTAAACTTCCGGTCAATATGGTGGATAGGCGGCAATAACCATTAAAGGCTATGTCTGAAAAGTGTTCCTTGTTGCAGTTTCCTCATATTCCAAGTCCGGCTTGTTGCAAGAGCTACTGAGTTAAGGGCTCTGTGCACACTGTGAGCTGTGCGTTTTATCTCTTTCGATCGTGTTTCGATATTCCGATAGTTTAGGATGAATGATGATATCGTATGGCGGAGAACAGATGGCTGTGTTCAATTTCTGTGCGGTTTCGCCTTATGTCTTTTGGCGTATGCTGAGACTGCTATGATGGGGATTACAGCTACCTTTCTTTGTTTGAGAGATGAAATAGTAATTCGGATGATTCCACTGGCACGTACGGTTGATCAATTATGGATTTAAATAGTTTGCAGTGATACCGAGGCCTTCCATAACCATAACCATAAATATAACTAAAACTAATCATATTGTTCTACACATCACTAAGACTAATCATATTGTGCTACACATCACTAAAACTAATCATATTGTGCTACACATCACTAAAACTAATCATATTGTGCTACACATCACTATAATTAATCATATTGGGCTACACATCACTAAGACTAATCATATTGTGCTACACATCACTAAGACTAATCATATTGTGCTACACATCACTAAGACTAATCATATTGTGCTACACATCACTAAAACTAATCATATTGTGCTACACATCACTAAGACTAATCATATTGTGCTACACATCACTAAAACTAATCATATTGTGCTACACATCACTAAGACTAATCATATTGTGCTACACATCACTATAATTAATCATATTCTATATATATATATGAACCAAAACGTGACAGCTTAAAAAAGCTCGGCAGACATGAGCAGACCAAGATCTTCAGACTCAGAACAGATCACTGAGGCTAGGAGCACACATACACAATATAGAACTAAGTGACTTTGCAACATGTGATTGCGGAGCATCCATACAAGCTCCAGACCATATACTACAGGACTTCAGTACTCAAAACACACTAAGAAAGCATAAATGGCCCACAGAAACAATCCTGCCAAACAAATTCTGGAGATGCCGTGAAGATCTAAAACGTACAGTCTTGTTCTTGACTAACAGCGGTCTAAAAGTCTAAATGTAAGTGGCAGCTGAACGCTGCAGATGAGATCTTCTTACATTAAACTGTTCCTGCAACTTCTGATTTCCCCTCTAACAGTTCCCTCCAGCACTGCATTGGCTAACCCAAATAAACAGGTCACACTTCAGCACTATCTCAGTTGATGTTTTCTTGCAATAGTAAATACATCACCAATATACATCTCTAAACCTCCATGCACAACCGCACCTACACATGCATGTATACTTGTCTATATATGTATGCACATTTGGACATCTTCGGCGATTTTTTTGCGCTTTGTGACCATATATACACACTTATGCCTTAACGCATGTATGGTTGTGTACGCATGCTATGTTGCCTATATGTTCGGTGTGCCCATCGATTCGGTGTGTACGCCCATAGTTAGATATATATAATGTTATACCTATCTTGTACCCATCTCCCAAAATTTTTAGAACCCTTCCTATTTATTTATCACCTGGCTGCCTGGTCACTCTACCTAACAATTTTAGTTCAGTCAGCGGCTGACCAAGCTCTGGACCTCAGGAAAGTGACTTTTTTTGTACCATATTATCGCCATGTAATAAGATTTCTGTGTATATTATATATATATATATATATATATATATATATATATATATATATTGTTGTTTATTGTTCCAGCTGAAGGCCTACTTGGCCGAAAAATCGTTCTAATTTTGTTTTGATTCTCACCTACTTAAAGATGTTACTTTACCACTTTTCTCCCTCGTTTTACAAATATGCCATTAAGAACATCGCCGTTTTGTTCAATAGCTTATTAATTATGTTAGATATCGCATAGTTCGTGCCGCCTATCCGCCATATTGACCGCATGTCAATAGCCTATTAATTCTGTTAGATATCGCATAGTTCGTGTCGCCTATCCGCCATATTGACCGCATGTCAATAGCCTATTAATTCTGTTAGATATCGCATAGTTCGTGCCGCCTATCCGCCATATTGACCGCATGTCAATAGCCTATTAATTCTGTTAGATATCGCATAGTTCGTGTCGCCTATCCGCCATATTGACCGCATGTCAATAGCTTATTAATTATGTTAGTTATCGCATAGTTCGTATCGCCTATCCGCCATATTGACCGGAAGTCAATAGCCTGTTTTTTTTGTTAGACATATCATGGTACGTGACATGGTTTAACTGTGCCATGCATGGGATTTTTCCACAGCGTATCATACACACAGTTGTAGTCTTTCTATTTCTAGATCCTTTAGCAGTTTTCATGTTTCGCGAACTTGCAACTAAAATAAATAAATAAATAAATGTAACAATTAAAAAACATCAGTCCTGTCTTAGACTTCTTTGTGCTGGTCCGATCATTTTGATTTTAGTCCTCTGTTTGTTATTGCAACCTCTGTATTTAATTAAGCCACACGATTTATTACAATTAACACACAGAAATAAATTTGACACAATCTTGCAAAGAACTGAACAAAAGCAATGACAAGAAAATGTATACCTTTTTTGTCATAGAACACAAATGAGGGAAACTGAATGAGAGCAAGTGGAACATTCTTGGCACAGAACATGAACAATGAAACAGTGAGAACAAGTAGATAATTAATCCGAAAGAATACGAATACGCAACATTGTGGAGAAACACACAAAATAATTCATAGTAAAGAACAGGAGTGCAAGTAGTACAGAGAGAAAAAAAAAAGATATTATCCAACAAAGAGAGCTCACGAACATTAAAAAAATGAAGAAGAATTGCGAAGGGCATGAATGCAAGAACTGTGAGATGGTAAATTGACAAAATAATTTTTCTTCTTCTACTTTCCTTCCTCATCTGCCTTTCAGCGTCGAGGGGAGATATAATTTGCGGTCTTTTGCTCTTCTGTTCGCCTCTGCTGTTGTTATGTTTCCTAGTGCTTCTAATATTCCGTCGACCCATCTTTTTCGTGGTCGACCCTTGAATCTGGTGTTCTCACAACGTTTGTTGAAGGCTCGTTGTGTTGTGTTTTGTTCTTTCTGCCTTGTCACGTGGCCAAACCATTTTATCTGTTGTTTCCTTATATATTCTATGGCGGGGGGCTATTCCTAGCTTTTTTCTCAGTTCTTAATTTCTGATCTTATCTCTGAGAATGTTTCCTGCCATTCGTCTAACACATTTTATCTCTGTAGAGGTTATTTTTTACTTATTGTTCTTGCATCTAGAGTCCAGGTCTGGCATTGGTAGCACAACGTTGGGATGAAGATTGTGTTGTAGAGTGCTCGTTTTGCCTCCAGAGTTATTTCCTCGTTGGACAATAGTGGTGATAACTGTCGATGATTTGACAAGCTTTGTTGCATCTTGATTCTATCTCTGCTGTTTGAGAATTATCGTTTGTCATTAGACTTCCTAGGTGTTTGAATTCCTCTACTTGACAAAATAATTACTAGTAAGAAACATGAATACAGGAAATGTGATGATAAATTGACAAAACAATTACTTATAAGAAACATGAGTACAAGTGAATCAGACAAATTAGATACTTATCTGCAAGGAGAACGTGAGCGAGTGATTAAGTAAAAAAGAAACAAATATAAAATTCATGCAAAGAATATGTGTATAAAGAGGTGACAAAGAATTGACCGTCCTTTGTAAAGAACCCCAAAGTTTGCTAATCTAAATCACCAGGCGGAAGCGTAGTGACTTTGGTCCTTATTTGAATCAGAAATTATCTTTCCTAATATACATTTCATAACTGCAATTTAAGGAATTTTAAATATATTTATTTTTTTAAGGGAATTGCTCGCCTGTTGATAAACGGACAAGGAAAATGAGCCAGCGACGAAGGGAGTTGATGTGTCATTATACAGAGGATAACAACATGGCAGTTTGTAGCAGTAACGGCATGCCAGATACTAAACACAGGTGAGCGAATCTAAACACAGGTGAGATAAACCTAAACGCAGATGAGAATTAGAAACAAAAGAACTAATCATGTAAGAGTGAACAGTTATCATCATCATCATCAAGTACCGGGCCTGCTCGCGTAGGTGATCAAGTCTCTCCACAACTTTCGATCTCGACAGTTATTTATCATTTCTGTTGTTGACCTTCTGGCAAATAATTCACTTAAACTGTCTGGTATTTTTTCACTTTACTTCCCTCTATCTCTTCGTCCCTCAATTTTTCCAGTTGTTACAATATATTCCAGTTGTTCTATTCTCATTACATGGCCTAAAAATGATGAATGTTTCTTCCTAATGTTGGAAATTAGCTCTCTTTTTACATTTATACCCGAATAAGAATAAATCCTTTAAAGTCATACACAAAAAGAGCGGTATGCAAGTAAGACATAATCAGTAGAAAAGTTATACACAAATACAAACAATTGATGTCAGTGAAATAATGACGTATTAACGATGTCGTAGAGGTTAGTTTCTCATACCGGACAACAGTTCCAAAGACGTCCTACAGACACCCTGGCTGTAAGGAATGCATCAAGCAAGGGTGTGCTTGCTGTGAGTTCGCTGAGTCATGGTCCTAGAAAATACGTTCCATGGAAATATATAGATTACACTCAACGGAACCAATAACAGTAATGCTTAGGATTACTTACAACATTAGGTAAAAGCAAACACATAGATAAGAGCGGCTTATGTAACTGCTTTACACAGCTAAGAGCTGTTTAGGTAACTGCTTGACACAGTTAAGAGTGGCTTATGTGACTGCTTTACATAGCTAATAGCTGTTTAGTTAACTGCTTTACACAACTAAGAGTTGCTTAGGTAATTGCTTTACGCAGCTAAGAGATGTCTAGATAAATTATTTACACAGCTAAGAGCTGTTTAGATAACTGCTTTACTCATCTAGAAGCTGTCTAGATTGACGCCATAGACTTGATTATACGTTTAACCAAGCTTTTAATTGGTACTGTACTTTTGGGGAGAAAGACAAAAACCTGACATAGTATTGACCACATGAATAAACAAGGTGGTAGTGATGAAGACAAATGTGAGCACTAACACCAACCAATTGATGTGCGGCGGATTTTGTTATTATTTTTTCTTATTTAATGTTTCTTATATTATTTTATAATACGAGGGGCGTTCAAAAGGTAATGACTCATATCGGTTTTCTCAGCTAATAATAAACATAGAAACATAAAATTGTGCACAGTTTAAAATATTGCATGTGTCGTTTGTGTGCACCAAGTTGCACCGTAATCGGCAAAATAATATATCACCCTTTTCGTCTTGTCAGACTGTCTAGTGGAGACTATTGTGTATTTTTTTTTGAGGTTTTGTTTTTGTCGAACAGCTTCTCTTGTGGCTAATTCTACCAATGTTTGACAAACACTCGCGGTCACATAATGAACAGGTCAGGCCCACTGGTCCACAGGGTTTTCCATCCTTTTTCATTAGTCTTTTCTCTTCTAAGTTTTGCCTTAGCACAGTCTCAAATGGTCTTATACCGTTCCTTATATATGCTCTCCATGATGTGCGATTACTTGCCAGATGTTCCCAGTCATTTTCACAGATGGAGAAGTTACTCAGAGATGATCTACAGATATCTCTATATCGAAGTTTAGGTCCGCCGATGTCTTTTTCCGTGTATTAGTTCACCGTATAGTATTTGCTTTGGGATGCGTTTTTCTTCCATTCGCTGGACTTGCCCCAGTCATCTTAGTCTTCGACATCTGAGCACCGACATGATTGTTGGGGTCTTAGCACGTTGCAGGACAGATAAGGCAAAATAATACGACTACACTAAACCAGTTAATGGAACATGTAAACGATCTACGTTATAAGCAGCGATTTGTGATATAATTTCTCGTTTTAGAGAAGGAAACTGTTGTGAGCATTCACAAACGCCTACGTGATGTGTATGGAAGTTTTGTAGTCGACAGGAGCACAGTAAGTCGCTGGGTTCAGAGAATAAAAAAAATTGAAAAGCGGAGATACGGAGCTTCTTGATCGGTCGCGCTGTGAACGGCCTGCCACAGCCACCAATGTAGAAATGTTGAAATGCGTTGAGTGCATTATTCTTGCTGTTAGACACATCACTACTCAACAATTGGCCTTAAAGTTGTCAGTAGCATTGGTAGTACAAATGCAATTATAACAACTCTCGGATTCTCTAAGTTTTGTGCAAGATGGGTTCCACGAAATCTCACAAATGAGCACCGATTGCAAAGAAAAGCAATTTCTTCTGAACTATTGGAGCGTTTCAATGTTGATGGAGATATCTTTTTGGCTAAGATTGTTACAGGTGACGAAACCTGGGCACATCATTTTGAACCTGAGACAAAAAGACAGTCAATGGAGTGGCATTATCCGCAGTCACCACGAAGAAAGAAATTCATAACATCTTCTTCAGCCATGATCACTGTTTTTTGAGACATTGAAGGTGCGATTCTTGTGGATGTTATGTCAAGAGGAGAGACAATCAATTCGCAAGACTTTGAAAAAAATCACTCAACGTTTTAACAGAGTTCGACCGCATAAGAATCCAGCAGACATGTTTCTCCTTCACGACAATGCGTGCCCCCACACAGGTCTGGCAGTACGGAAGCAATCACCAGATTCGCTTGGACTGTACTCCCCCATCCACCACACAACCCTTTGGCACCCTCTCATTTCCATCTCTTTGGTCCACTTAAAGATGCCCTCGGTGGAACAAGGTTTGAAGATGATGGAGTGATTCCTGCAGCGAAGAAATGGCTACAGGATCAAGAAAAAAACAGGTACAGGCTAGGAATACATGCACTTGTTGCGCGCTGACGTACAGCTGTACAAGTGGATGGGGATTATTTTGAATGATACATGACATACATGTGTGCATGACATATCCATATTTATTGTGTACAATTTTTGAATTTTTTTTTTTTTTAATTTGCGGTTCTCGAAAAAAACCGATGTGGTGGATTATTTTCTGAAAGCACAAAGTAGAAGCTGTTGATGCTGTAAACGGCGATACAACGCAATTACGCCCATTTTAATTCGCAATGGTAATGGCATTCAAATATAACGAGTAGTCCAGCAAACGCAGAAAGAAATATCTTTAGTCAGAATTTGTTATCAAGGGAAATAATCAAGCATTTTCTTCATTTATAATGATGTTAATAACGTCCCTTGTTTCAACATGGTCAGAACTTAGATTATTCTTTTTGAATCCATCACAGAGAATGGGACATACCTAACTCTAATGCAGTAGGAGATTGCTCGTTAGTCTGTAGCGACAAAGAAAATAAGGATAAAGGAAGTATTCCCTAGCAAGCGTGTGCAAAGCTATATATAGTCGCATATGTGAACAAATAAGAGGAATAAGTTGAAATAAAATACATTTTATAGGAGCTAGTTAGCTAACTGGTTAGTGAACTGGACCATCATCAAATATCATGCCTGCTGGCGTAGGTGATCATGTCTCTCCAAAACTTTTGATATCGACAGTTCTTTATCATTTCTGTTATTGATCTTCTGCCAAGCCATTCTCTTAAGCTGTCTGGTATTTTTTCTCTTTTCTTCCCTCTATCGCTTCGTCCCTCAATTTTTCCAGCTGTTACAATATATTCCAGTTGTTCTCTTCTCATTACATGGCCAAAAAAAATTATGATTGTTTCTTCCTAATATTGGAAATTAGTTCTCTCTTTGCTTTGTCTCTTTCAGAACGTTTTCATTACTCTTCTTAGCTGTCCTTGCTATTCTCAACATTCTTCTGTAAAACCACATTTCTGCAGCATCCAGTGATTGTCTGTTAAACTGGACCACTATGGACAAAAGATCGCGTTTGATCTTCATCAACGACTTTCAGGTTCAACCGGGCTTAAATGGGCACCGCAACTTTCTGCGAACGAAATACAGTACTGGCGTAATACCGACCAAAACTACTACAAAAATTATGTGTGCAAGGTAACATATTCCACAATACACCACCATACGTGGTGTTGCGGAACATATTCTAATTTTAATTCATGGAATGTTACAAGGCCAACACTAGCTTTTGGCATACATTGTTATCTTTGCAAAACAAATCATCATCATCAACATCATTGGGTGCCGTCACCGCAACGAATGTTGGCTACCATGGATTGTCATTCCACTCTGTCTCTAGCTTTGATGGTGCAGGTTGTCATAGACTGACTTGTCCATCTTTTGATGTTACTCGTACATGTTAGTCTTGAGTGTCTCTGCTTCTTTTACCTTGTATTTTCCCTTCCAAGATTATTTTTAGTTGGCTTCTGTGTTTTTTAACATGCCCCAAAAATCTTATTTGTCTTGTTTGAATCGTGTTTAGTAGTTTTCTTTACATTTTTAGTTGTTTTAAGGCTTCATCGTTTGTTTTCTTTTCTGTTCAAAACAAATAAATAAAACAAAATGAAGGCCTTCTAACTGAGTGAATGACATGTATTAAGAGAGATGTTAACTTCATGTTGATCTGACGGTTACTTTGGCTTCCTTTATTTTTCAGGGTCTGCTGGAAAAAAGATTACGGGGCTTGAACATCCTGGCCGTGCTACAATATTAGTTCTGTATCAACAGCCTACACACTACGTGGGCTGTGCTACAATACTAGTTCTGTATCAAAAGCCTACACACTACGTAGATTACTGGGGGTATAACTGCGGAGATTACTTCGAGGATTATTGCGGGATTACTGCGGAAATTACTGCGGGGATTACTGCTGATTCGCTGCGATCATTAGCTGTGCAGCCATTCTCTTTAGACATAAGCTTTCTCCTGGAATTTTATGTGCGTTTTGAAACGAGCTTCATCAATTAACTACAAGTCACATAGCAATGGCTCTCCATTTAATGAGAAAGTAATCTTGAGATATCTGCTAATTATTATTACTGATAAGGATTGGCACAAATTGAACAAAACAAAGAAGTTAGCGATACTAATTTTGTAGAAATAATCAACGATTTGAAGGTACAATGTATATATATTTTGCTTTTCTATTTGCTGATCAACCAATGGGTTGTTCTTGATAAAATTGTCCTGCAGTCTATGACTAATGGACTATTTAGATCGTGTGAGATCATCTCCTTGACTTTTAATATTAAAAATTATGTAGTTCTTCGAGAACTTCATAGCATCTTCATAGGGGTTGTTGCACAGTTCTGGTAACCTGGATCCACATCCACTGTCACCATTTATTTTGAAAAGCAAATAAGTAAGAACTCGTATCTGAAAGGCCTGTTACGACATTTTGTAAGCTTAAACAAAGGGCATGGACCATCATAAGATTAATAGTCAGAACAAAGATCTTCATTTATCATACACGTGTTTTTAGCCTCTTATATGGCTATGAGATTCAATGCATGATAGGCGAGTGAACAATTTTCATCTCCGCTGTGTTATAAAATTATTGAACATTAATTGACAGGATAATAATTTATATTACAAATAACTAACGCAGGATAATAAATAACTAAAACATACCTCAACGGGGAGTCGCGATAGCTCAGTGGTTAGTGAACTGGACTACAAAGGACAAAGGGTAGGGTTCGATCCCACCTCCGAGTTCATCCAGCGTTAAATGGTACCAGCGTTTTTTTCTGGGAAAGTAAAGCGGCATGGACGTAATACCGACCACATAACCCCAAAAATCATGTGCCGAAGGTCTGTAAAATGTATGGTCACTAACACCATATTCCTTATACGCCACTTGTCGTGACGGGGGTACTCTAACTACTTTTCTTACATGCCTCAACGTGTCATAATTCTATTCACGCAGACAATGAAGCCTAAATTTGAGCTGGTTGAATCATGATGGTCATTAACCGCGGCCCTAGACTGTTACCGTAGGTTAGAGATAACAAGAGATATACGGACAGATCGAAACTTAGGTTTAGAGAATTGTGTAGAGTATCCACGAGTGATTTCTCCATCAGGGAAAAGGAGTGGACGAATCTGTCGACACTTTGTGTCTTGTGCATACATTCAACACAACAGGTTCTACCACATTCGAAAATAAGTGGAAGAATCTGTCGACACTTTGTTTCTTGTGCATACATTCAACAAAAAAGGCTCTACCATATTCGAAATTAAGTGGAAGAATCTGTCGACACTTTGTGTCTTGTGCATACATTCAACACAACAGGCTCTACCACATTCGAAATTAAGTGGAAGAATACATCCATTCAACAAAAAAGGCTCTACCATATTCGAAATTAAGTGGAAGAATCTGTGGACACTTTGTGCCTTGTGCGAACATTCAACACAACAGGTTCTACCACATTCGAAAATAAGTGGAAGAATCTGTGGACACTTTGTGTCTTGTGCATACATTCAACACAACAGGCTCTACCACATTCGAAATTAAGTGGAAGAATACATACATTCAACAAAAAAGACTCTCCCACATTCGAAAGGGTGTTGTTGAAAAGAACAAGCAGCAAAAGAGAAAAAAGGGGTCAAACTGCATTTTAATTTAGCTCTTTCTGTGGTCGGGCGGGCCTGTGAATCTAAAATCGGCAGATTCAGTTACGAGAGCTGTACGTCGAAAAATGCATCTGACAAGATGTGCTGACATGCACTGATTGCTTGCTACAGACCATCCTTCAATACAGCAAATGTCATATAGATCATTTGCTTGAAGATTTGACCTAGATCATTACAATAAAAACATTTCTTATCTCATACAAATTAAACCACAATTACTATCAAGGGTTTCGGAGCATTTCTCTTTCTCTTCTTTCCATATCCATTTGCCTTTCAGCGCCGTGGGGAAATATAGTTTGCTTTTCTAGAAGAAAGAAAGAACAAGAAAGTAGACATAAATAAAAGGCAAAACGAGAAGTAATAAAGCCAAGACACAGGAAGCTTACACAGAGATGAACAAAGAAGTGAGAAGATGCATTAAAAGGGATAATAGGAAATATATAGATGAACTAGCTAAAGAGGCAGAAGAAGCAGCAAATAAAGGGAATATGAAAGAACTTTACAACAGCACAAATACATTAAGTGGAAAATACAAACAGATCAATGCCTTTATTAAAGATAAGAAGGAAATCTAATTAGTAATATAAGGGAACAAATGGAGAGATGGAAAGAGCACTTTGAAGAACTTTTGAACAGACCCGGCTCAAATAATCCTCCAGATATACTACCAACAAAAGAAGAGTTACACGTTAACTGTGGAAAACTAAGCAAAGAAGAAATAATGAAAGACATCAAACTATTAAAAAATGGTAAAGCCCCAGGACCAGATGAAATTCCTTCTGAACCTATCAAAGCAGATATTAACATCTCTACCAAGATGTTACATAATCTATTAGATAAAATATGGGAGAAGGAAGAAATACCTAAAGACTGGAAAGAAGGTTATATGATCAAACTACGAAAAATCGTAAGTATACAGGAGTGCACAAATTATAGGGGAATTATGCTACTATCAGTGCCAGGAAAAATATTAAGCAGAATTATTCTGGAGAGACTAAAAGAGGCCATAGAGTAATATTTGAGAGATGAACAAGCAGGTTTTAGGAAGAACAGATCATGTGCTGACCAAATAACTACTCTACGTATAATAGTTGAACAAAGTTTAGAACTAAAATCCCCACTTTATATTGGATTCATAGATTACGAAAAGGCATTTGATAGTTTAGACAGAGGAATGCTTTGGAAGTTGCGGAGTCATTACGGAATCTCCATAAAGTTTATTAACCTGATAAAAACAATGTATGAAGAAACAAAATGTGGTGTGGTGCATGAAGGACAGCTTACAGACGCATTTGAAATAAGAACAGGAGTAAGGCAGGTTATGAGAATAACTCAAAACAACATAAATGGAATCTAGTGGTCACTGACCAAGCAACTTAATGATTTAGACTTTGCTCATGACATAGCTCTCCTATCACACAGCCATCAAGAGATGCAGGATAAAATGAGCTTACTTGATGAGAGATCACAACAGCTCGGACTGAAAATTAATAGAGATAAGACTAACATTATGAGAATTAATACAGTTGGCAATAAAGAAATAAAATTAGGAGAAATACCTCTATCAGACGTACAATCTTATTGGGCAGTAATATGGACAAAGAGGGGGGAACAGGAAATGATACCAAAATAAGGATATCAAAAGCAAGAGGAGCTTTTGTTGCACTGGGAAACATATGGAAGTCCAAAGAAATTAGGCTAAATACAAAAATAAAAATTTTCAACTCTAATATAAAGTCAGTCCTATTATATGGCTGTGAAACATGGAGAACAACAAAATTTACAATCACGAAGATACAAACTTTCATTAATGGATGCTTATGCAGAATAAAAGGATGGAAATGGCAGGGCAAAATCACTAACATAGAATTATGGAAATGTACCAGTCAAATTCCAGTGAATAAAGAGATACAGTGAAGACGATGGCGCTGGATAGGACACACACTGCGGAAGCCAACTGAGAGTATTACACAACATAATCTTTTTTGGAATCCCCAGGGGAAAAGACAAAGAGGAAGACCAGGAAATTCTTGGAGAAGACAGATAGAAGCAGAGATGAAGATGATGGGGAAGTCATGGAATGATCTTAAAAGAATGGCAAGAAACAGAATGACTTGGAAAGTATTTGTTGAAGACCTATGCTCCACAGGGAGCTGAAAGGTAGAAGAAGTTTTCTTTTCTGCTAGCCTTTCCTGCTGTTATGTTTGCTAATGCCTCTAATAATCCATCAAATATCTTTGTCCACTTCGACTCCTAGATCAGAAGCAAAATATTTGTTTATTCGTGTCAACTTCCTAGCACTGATTTTATCAAACAAGTTGTCATCCCAACAGTGGTGCGCTAGTAATATAAAATATAAATAATATTGGAAGCAACTTATTTATAAAATGTATCTCACATTATGGGAGTCAGTTTGGGAGACTAAATTCGAAGAAAAAAAAAGAAAGCGAATCACTCAAAATTTGAAAATGAGAAGAAAAACAAATCATAAATTGATTGTTCATGTGTTCAGAAAGAGGCAATTTTGATTGAAAGTTCACCCTGCAGCAAACAATACACAGATTCATGTATTCACTTCACATAACATCCCAGACAAACATAACATAAATGTGCGCACACTTCAACACCTGCTGAAAGTTGACTTATCGCCTGTATTGTCATTTCTATTGTTAACTTCCTACCAAACCACTCTCCTCAGCTGCCTGGTATCTGTCCTCTCTGTTTCCTCTATCTCTTCTTTCCTCAATTTTTCCTGTTGTAATAAATCCAAGTTGCAATAGCCGCCATGTTTTTTAGAAGTCTCTCTTAGACTTCTTTTTTTTTTCTCATTTTTTATGAAATGTAACCTCTGCCTGAGCTGCACTTGATTTCTTTTTGTAACACTATCGTCAAAGGATAGTATTGTCTCTACTTGTCCAATTTAAAAGCTATGAATATTTTTGACTAATTGTTGCGACACCTTAGAATAGAGATTCACGAATCTCTACATCATTTCACGGCACATAGCTTAGTATACATCTTTTCACGATAATTTACCTTTGTCAGAGAAAAATAAATATAGCACAGTTTTTTTTAATATATACATTCTTCTTATCTTTTTCTTTACAGTTTTGAAAACGAAAATGGAAGATCAAAGTCTAAGACCAGAGAACGTTTCAGAAAAGCTTCATTAATCTTCAAAGCTACCAGGCGGGGCAGTGATTCCCGTAACCCAGTATCATCGCCCAGCCAGAGCAGAGGGAAACAAAGAGAGAACAAAACAGCAAACTGTCACTCCAGGGACACCGAACGGACTGACGTGGATTTAGATCGTCAAAGAGAAGGGAAAATAAGAAAGAAGGAAAACTTTCGACATGGAGAAGTTCAGAGAAAAATAAAAAGATTCGAAAAGCCAGAGGTAATTTGTAATTTTGGTTTGAGAATGATAAATGTATGAGAAGATAACGTGTAACTAACGTGAACACATCGTGTCGAGTTCTTCAGTGATCTACGTATTTGGACATTTAGACCTGCAAATGTCATGAACAAGATGGTGTGTTTCAGGTCTTCATCGGTTCCCACTAATTTATCATGCTGTGTTGTATCTGTGGGCCACATTTGTGTTTTAGGGTGTTGACGTCCTGTAGTTTGCTCTGGAGCTTGTCTGGGTGTTCCGCAGTCACATGTTGCAAGGTCCCTGAGTCTTATCTTGTACTCAGAGGTCACATGGATCTGTTCAGAGTCTGAAAATCTTGGTCTGCTCATGTCTGATGAGTTTATATAAGCTCTTGTTAATTTTTTCCCATATCACCCACTCCAATATATTTTCCTGGATTGTTTCATGATTATCTTTTTTTCTTTGAGGCGGGGTTTGGTTGGACTGTTGAAGGCTCCCAGTTGCTTTTGCGAGTTCATCTGCTGTTTCGTTTTCAGAGATGTCACAGTGTGCTTATGTCCACTGCAGGACTAAATTTGTATTTTCTGACAGGGGAATATGGTGTTATGTGAGAAGCGCGTGGCCCTACGGCGAAACCCACTGTTTGACCGGCTGAAAATACGGCGTATGGTGTTCGAAACCCACAGAGGACAGAAAGGATTTTTTCTATCGGGGGTAAAATAAAAATCCTGAATCTCAAACGTCGTGACGACTGCTTTGACCAAGAGGCCTTATCTCACTTTTCCTATCGTGAGCGCCCCCCCCCCCCCCCCCGACATACATCAGCAATGGTAATATGCGTTGTAATGATAGTAGAACACATGTTCTTTATTCCCTGGATGAGTCTGTCCTGTTTCAGGCGTGACATTGCTTGTATGACTCATCTTGCATCACGAAGGATGCCGAATTTTAGACTTAGGACCTCTTGTTTGTATGGCTGTGTGTACCGCCTTGCCTCCGCTCCGAAATTTGCGCCCCTTTCTCCGGCTGGAAGAGAGTATGTTTCTGTCTTTCCACTTGGGTAGGTTATATCGATATAATTGACTCCCTCCTTTGATGCTTCAGTTGCGGATCCATCTGTGAATACTCCGTTCCATATATCTTTGGGTTATTTTTCCTGGAGCATAAGTTACATTTAGATTTACTTCATTACTACTCTACGTATAATAGTTGAACAAAGTTTAGAACTAAAATCCCCACTTTATATTGGATTCATAGATTACGAAAATGCATTTGATAGTTTAGACAGAAGAATGCTTTGGAAGTTGCTGAGTCATTACGGAATCCACATAAAGTTTATTAACTTGATAAAAACAATGTATGAAGGAACGAAATGTAGTGTGGTGCATGAAGGACAGCTTACAGAAGCATTTGAAATAAGAACAGGAGTAAGGCAGGGATGCCTTCTGTCTCCATTTCTCTTTCTACTGGCCATAGATTGGATTATGAAAATAACTCAAAACAACAGAAATGGAATCCAGTGGTCACTGACCAAACAACTTGATGATTTAGACTTTGCTGATGACATAGCTCTTCTATCACACAACCATCAACAGATGCAGGATAAAATGAGCTTACTTGATGAGAGATCACAACAGCTAGGACTGAAGATTAATAGAGATAAGACCAACATTATGAGAATTAATACAGTTGGCAATAACTAAATAAAACTATGAGAAATGCCTCTACTAGACGTACAATCTTACATGTACATTCGGCAGTAATATAGATAAAGAGGGAGGAACAGAAAATGATACCAAAATAAGGATATCAAAAGCAAGAGAAGCTTTCCTTGTACTGGGAAACATATGGAAATCCAAAGAAATTAGGTTAAATACAAAAATAAAAATTTTCAACTCAAATGTTAAGTCAGTCCTATTATATGGCTGTGACACATAGAGAACAACAAAATTGAAAATCACGAAGATGCAGACTTTCATTAATGGATGCTTACGCAGAATAAAAGGATTGAAATGGCAGGACAAAATCACTAACATAGATCGAATTATGGAAATGTACCTATCAAATACCAGTGGATAAAGAGATACAGCGAAGACGATGTCGCTGGATAGTACACACACTACGGAAGCCAACTGAGAGTATTACACAACAGACCCTTTTTTGGAATCCCCAGGGGAAAAGACAAAGAGGAAGACCAAGAAATTCTTGGAGAAGACATAGAAGCAGAGATGAAGATGAAGTGGAAGACATTGAATGATCTTAAAAGAAGGGCAAAAAACAGAATGACTTGGAAAGTGTTTGTTGAAGACCTACACTCCACTGGGAGCTAAAAAGGTAGAAGAAGAATAAGTTACATGGTTCTCATTTCTGTCTCGGGTTGCTCGTTTTAGGAGATTATTTCTGGAACATCTCGGATTATTTTAGTTTTGTTTTCATAATTGGACCATCGTTCTAGTTTCAGGGCTTCACACAGATCTTTCATTGGTTCTAATTTATTGTTCTGAAGATTTCCCTTGCAAGATAATTTGGGCTCCTCCTTTATGATTTTGTTTTTTCTTGTCTTGACATTTCTGGTGCAGTGGGTGATCTTGTAGTCTTTTAAGAACTAGATTTAGGCTTTGTACTTGTTGCTGTGTGATAGGAGCTAAAGATCTGTTGTTTTCTCCATTGTTATGATGAGGGTGGGAGCCGGAAATAGCTCAGTGGTTAGTGAACTGGACTACAAAGGACAAGAGGTAGGGGTCAATCCCAATAGACGGCCTCCGGTTCACCCAGCCTTAAATAGGTACCGGATTTTTTCTGTGAAAGTAAAGCGGCACGGGCGTAATACCGACCACATTACCCCAAAAAATCGTGTGCTGAAGGTCTGTAAAATGTATAGTCACTAACACCATATTCCCTATACGCTACTTGGCGTGACGGGGACCCTTTACTTTTTTACTAATGATGAGGGTGCCTTCCCCAGGGTTGTTTTGAGTGCCATGTTTGGGACTCTCTCTGTCTAATTTTCCCAGGTTCGTCTTGGCTACTATTGCTCGAGAGCATGAAACATATTCCAAGATGGGTCTGACCCAGAGAAGTTTAGCATTAGGATGTGGTTTGTTTGCTCCTTATGATATAC
This sequence comes from Megaustenia siamemsis, assembly GCA_032433765.1. Taxonomy (NCBI): domain Eukaryota; kingdom Metazoa; phylum Mollusca; class Gastropoda; order Stylommatophora; family Ariophantidae; genus Megaustenia; species Megaustenia siamemsis. The sequence goes on from JAVIAB010000088.1 coordinate 45,135,798, forward strand.
CCGCTAGAGTTTTCATCACGGGCAGTTTTTGAAAAGCCTTTGCTTGAAATTTTTCAACATTAGGTTCCAAGTTGAGTCTAGAGTCAAGGGTAACTCTTTGAAATGTTGGTGTATCGGTTTGGGATATTGTAATGTTTCCCACCTTTATTGATGTGTTTTCGTTAGTGGAGCGAGAAACGAAATTGTAGCTGAAGTTTTTGTATTGTTTTTATTTTAGAACCCGTGTCTTTGTCTAGTTTTTATTTTTACCTTCACTTATATTTGGAGCAGATAAGAGATTGTATTGGCGTGTTCCATGACTGTCCAGATGTCAACGTCTTCTTCCATGTACCATGACTGTCCAGATGTCAAGGTCTTCTTCCATGTTCCATGACTGTCCAGATGTCAAAGGCTTCTTCCATATTTCAGGATGTCCAGATGTCAAAGTCTTCATCCATATTTCATGACTGTCCAGATGTCACAGTCTTCTTCCATATTTCATGGCTCTCGGATGTCAAAGTCTTCTTCCATATTTCATGGCTGTCCAGATGTCACAGACTTCATCCATATTTCATGACTGTCCAGATGTCAAAGGCTTCTTCCATATTTCATGACTGTCCAGATGTCAAAGTCTTCATCCATATTTCATGACTGTCCAGATGTCACAGTCTTCATCCATATTTCATGGCTGTCCAGATGTCAAAGGCTTCTTCCATATTTCATGACTGTCCAGATGTCAAAGTCTTCTTCCATATTTCATGACTGTCCAGATGTCACAGTCTTATTCCATATTTCATGGCTGTCCAGATGTCAAAGTCTTCTTCCATATTTCATGACTGTCCAGATGTCAAAGTCTTCTTCCATATTTAATGGCTCTTCGGATGTCAAAGTCTTCTTCCATATTTCATGGCTCTCGGATGTCAAAGTCTTCTTCCATATTTCATGACTGTCCAGATGTCAAAGTCTTCTTCCATATTTCATGACTGTCCAGATGTCAAAGTCTTCATCCATATTTCATGGCTGCCCAGATGTCAAAGTCTTCTTCCATATTTCATGGCTGTCCAGATGTCAAAGTCTTCTTCCATAATTCATGACTGTCCAGATGTCAAAGTCTTCTTCCATATTTCATGGCTCTCGGATGTCAAAGTCTTCTTCCATATTTAATGGCTCTCCGGATGTCAAAGTCTTCTTCCATATTTCATGGCTCTCGGATGTCAAAGTCTTCTTCCATATTTCATGACTGTCCAGATGTCAAAGGCTTCTTCCATATTTCATGACTGTCCAGATGTCAAAGTCTTCTTCCATATTTCATGGCTCTCCAGATGTCAAAGTCTTCTTCCATATTTCATGGCTCTCCAGATGTCAAAGTCTTCTTCCATATTTCATGGCTCTCCAGATGTCAAAGTCTTCTTCCATATTTCATGGCTCTCCAGATGTCAAAGTCTTTTTCCACATTTCATGACTGTCCAGATGTCAAAGTCTTCTTCCATATTTCATGGCTCTCGGATGTCAAAGTCTTCTTCCATATTTAATGGCTCTCCGGATGTCAAAGTCTTCTTCCATATTTCATGGCTCTCGGATGTCAAAGTCTTCTTCCATATTTCATGACTGTCCAGATGTCAAAGTCTTCTTCCATATTTCATGACTGTCCAGATGTCAAAGTCTTCATCCATATTTCATGGCTCTCGGATGTCAAAGTCTTCTTCCATATTTAATGGCTCTCCGGATGTCAAAGTCTTCTTCCATATTTCATGGCTCTCGGATGTCAAAGTCTTCTTCCATATTTCATGACTGTCCAGATGTCAAAGGCTTCTTCCATATTTCATGACTGTCCAGATGTCAAAGTCTTCTTCCATATTTCATGGCTCTCCAGATGTCAAAGTCTTCTTCCATATTTCATGGCTCTCCAGATGTCAAAGTCTTCTTCCATATTTCATGGCTCTCCAGATGTCAAAGTCTTCTTCCATATTTCATGGCTCTCCAGATGTCAAAGTCTTTTTCCACATTTCATGACTGTCCAGATGTCAAAGTCTTCTTCCATATTTCATGGCTCTCGGATGTCAAAGTCTTCTTCCATATTTAATGGCTCTCCGGATGTCAAAGTCTTCTTCCATATTTCATGGCTCTCGGATGTCAAAGTCTTCTTCCATATTTCATGACTGTCCAGATGTCAAAGTCTTCTTCCATATTTCATGACTGTCCAGATGTCAAAGTCTTCATCCATATTTCATGGCTGTCCAGATGTCAAAGTCTTCTTCCATATTTCATGGCTGTCCAGATGTCAAAGTCTTCTTCCATATTTCATGACTGTCCAGATGTCAAAGTCTTCTTCCATATTTCATGGCTCTCGGATGTCAAAGTCTTCTTCCATATTTAATGGCTCTCCGGATGTCAAAGTCTTCTTCCATATTTCATGGCTCTCGGATGTCAAAGTCTTCTTCTATATTTCATGACTGTCCAGATGTCAAAGTCTTCTTCCATATTTCATGACTGTCCAGATGTCAAAGTCTTCTTCCATATTTCATGACTGTCCAGATGTCAAAGTCTTCTTCCATATTTCATGGCTCTCCAGATGTCAAAGTCTTCTTCCATATTTCATGGCTCTCCAGATGTCAAAGTCTTCTTCCATATTTCATGGCTCTCCAGATGTCAAAGTCTTCTTCCATATTTCATGGCTCTCCAGATGTCAAAGTCTTCTTCCATATTTCATGACTGTCCAGATGTGAAAGTCTTCTAAATCTGAACTGTTTGAAACATGGTGGTGGCAGCTTTTTGTTATGCCATTTACATATATAAGGAAGTGTGTTGGTGATATAACACTTCCCTGAGTGACCAATTCTTGCAATTATTGACCTGCTAAGAGGGTTGTTTGTTTTAACCCTGGTGTTCTTTTGAATATGCTAATCTTTCATACAGGAGAACAGGTTTTGTCTGACTCCTACATTTACGATTTTCAGCATCAGTCCTTCCTTCAATAGAGTATCATAAAGTTTAAATTGAACAACTTTTCTTTTACAGCCAGGTAACACATATCACGTGGTTGAAACTAAAAAATCTCTCATACGGCCAGGTGAAACATGTCACGTGGTAGAAACTAAATAATCTTTCATACAGCCAGGTAAAACATGTCTCGTGGTTGAAACTAAAGAATCTCGCATACAGGGAGGTAAAACATGTCACGTGGTTGAAACTAAATAATCTCTTCTACAGCCAGGTAACACATGTCACGTTGCTGAAACTAAATAATCTTTCATACAGCCAGGTAAAACATGTCACGTGGTTTAAACTAAAAAATCTCTCATACAGCCAGGTGAAACATGTCACGTGGTTGAAACTATAAAATCTCTCATACAGCCAGGTAAAACATGTCACGTGGTTGAAACTAAAGAATCTCTTCTACAGCCAGGTAACACATGTCACGTAGTTGAAACTAAATAATCTCTTCTACAGCCAGGTAACACATGTCACGTAGTTGAAACTAAACACTCTTCTACAGCCAGTTAACACATGTCACGTAGTTGAAACTAAATAATCTCTCCTACAGCCAGGCAAAACATGTCACGTAGTTGAAACTAAATAATCTCTCCTACAGCCAGGTAAAACATGTCACGTAGTTGAAACTAAATAATCTCTCCTACAGCCAGGTGAAACATGTCACGTAGTTGAAACTAAATAATCTCTCCTACAGCCAGTTAACACATGTCACGTAGTTGAAACTAAATAATCTCTCTTACAGCCAGGTAAAACATGTCACGTAGTTGAAACTAAATAATCTCTCCTACAGCCAGGTAAAGACACAGATACCTCAGACCATGGTGTCAGCGAGGACTCATTTGTGTCCAGCACTAGAAAGCACAAAACAAAAGAAATACCAAGAAACAACCCAAAAGAATCAAACAAAGATAGGTAATGTGGTTATTAATATTAAAACAATGTTTATTGTAGTTTCATTTTTCTTTTAACGCAGAGATAATTTCTTATATGTGATGTATTCACACCTATCTTGTATCTCTATCTTCCCCTTTCTTTTCTTCTTGTCCTTTTGCTTTATCTTCTTTTCCTTTATATATATATATATTTTTTTTTGGGGGGGGTGAAAAGGGATGGGGGGGCGGGGGGCGGGGGGGGGGGGGGGGGGGTTAGGATTTCATCTACTTCTGCATATTCTTAATTTAATTTCTGTTTTTGTTATGCATGACCATCTGAGAGATGCGCGTGACCGTGCGGCTAATACCACTGTTCCGCTGGCTGAAAAGCCGGCAGCCGTACGGTGTTCGAAGCCCGCGGTAGACAGAAAGGATTTTTTCTATCGGGGGGGGGGGGTGAAATAATAATCCTGAGTCTCACACGCCGTGGCGACTGCTTGACCAAGCGGCCTTTATCCCACTGGTTCTATCGTCCCCCCCCCCACCAGATGTGGTACTATGTGTCGTAAACATAGTTTTTTTTGTATTACCATCATCTTCGTCGTCTACTTCATTTCTATTCTATTCTATTCTATTCTATTCTATTCTATTCTATTCTATTCTATTCTATTCTATTCTTGAATTCAGTTTCATAACAGTGGTGCATCCTTCGTACCGCCCTAACGCTCGTTCCAGCATATTCCCAGCATCATCTGCTTTTGTTTGGTTCTCCCTTATCACCTTCATGCACTTTTTCATCTTCTGTATCTTCGTTTTCTACATTATTATCATCATCTTCTAATTATATTTTTTATTTTTACTTTTCCTGCTGCATCATCTTCTTGTTTCTTTTCTTCAGCTTCTTCTACTACATTTTCTCCACTTTTTTCTGAATTTTTGTTCTTCAACCTCGAACACTATTCAATTAGACGAAGACAAATTGCGCTTACTCGGTGTCTTTGGCACGTAGTGTTTGTTCTGTTACCTTCTTTGTTGAAGATAATTAGTCACACAATAAAATTAATGCAACGGACATTTATATCGTCTTGGCAAAAGTACAGTTTAATCCCACAATTACCTAATATTAAAATATGACTACAGCACTATATTCTCTTAGGAACAATTTAAGCTCAGTAGTTAGTTAACTGGACTACAAAGGACAAGAGGCTTCCAGGTTCACTCAGCCTTAAATGAGTATGAATTTTTTGCTGGAAAAGTAAGCAAAACGGGCGTAATACCGACCACATTACCCAAAAAATAATGTGCAGAAAGTCTGCAGTGTGATCACCCTCTTTCTGTAGTGGGATAACATGCTGTTTGCATTGAGATCACCGCTGTTTATATTGAGATCACCCACTGTTTGTATTGAGATCAACCGTTGTTTGCATTGAGATCACCCACTGTTTGCATTTAGATCACCCGCTGTTTGCATTGAGATCACCCGCTATTTGCATTGAGATCACCCACTGTTTGCATTGAGATCACCCGCTATTTGCATTGAGATCACCCACTGTTTGCATTTGGATCACCCGCTGTTTGCATTGAGATCACCCGCTATTTGCATTGAGATCACCCACTGTTTGCATTGAGATCACCCACTGTTTGCATTGAGATCACTCAATGTTTGCATTTAGATCACCCGCTGTTTGAATTGACATCACCCATTGTTTGCATTGAGATCACCCACTGTTTGCATTGCGATCACCCACTGTCTGCATTGAGATCACCCCCTGTCTGCATTGAGATCACCCCTGTTTGCATTGCGATCACCCACTGTTTGCATTGAGACCACCCACTGTCTGCATTGAGATCACCCGTTGTTTGCATTGAGATCACCCCTGTTTGCATTGCGATCACCCACTGTATGCAAATAGCTACTGAGGTTCTGCCAACTACCACAGAACAATTGACACCTGAGTTTACGTTCTTGGAAGCTCAAGAAATGCCATCATCCCAGCAGAGTTCGCGCTGAAGACAACACCAGTCGAGAGTTTCTGTCCAACTATAGAAATCTGTGGCGAAGCAGAGTGTGGTAGCTTTTGGGTGTTATCATGCCAGTTCAGATGTAATAACTTTCCTTTACTTTTTCTTCTTCTTTTTCTCTCTTCCTCCTCCTTTTCCTTTGTTTCTTGTTATTATAATTCGTGTAATTTGTTTCTCTCCACTTGCGTTCTTCCATTTCTTCTTTTACGTTCGTCCAAACATAATTTCCCCTCATCCTTCAAAGGAAGCACTATAGCTGTCGATGGTGCGTATCTCTAATTTATAGTAAGCCACGATATGTGTGCTTTCGGCCCGACATATCCCTTTTCGACTACATTTTATTTGATTTTGAGCTATTCCAAATTGTATTTATATTTTAGAATAATCACCCGCCATTCTACATCTAAAATAAAAAGACGATTAGAGGCCACAGAGATGGGATTTCTCAGAAGAATGTTGAATGTTCCTTGGACAGATAAAAAGACCAATGAGGAAATTCTCAAAGAGGCCAACACAAAAAGGCAGCTCCTAAAAAAAACATAAGAAAGAAGCAATCAACACTTTTCGGGCACATCGTGAGAAGAGGAGAGTTCTAATACTTGGTTACAACAGGCAAAATAAAAGGAAAGAGAGATCGTGGACGAAAAATAGAGAAAATACTGGATAGCTTGGTGTCATGGCATGGAAAACAGTCAACAACAGAAATGATACGATGCACTGTAGATAGAAGATTGTGGAGGGACACGATCGCCTGAGCCAACCGGTATGGCACATGATGAGGATGAAGATTATAAATCTAGTCGTTGAACTCTACAAACAAATTTCATTTCAAACAAATTTCATTTCAAACAAATTAGTAATTTTTTTTTTTTTTAAATCAACAGAGCAAGGCACGACCTAACTAGGAAAAGTCGCCACCACAATCACAGGAAAGAGGGACATTCAGAAAACCAACATCACAACATACATCATCAACAAAATGTGGAGTCCGTGAAAGACAAGAGGTCAACGATGGCGTATTTAAACGAGGCAGGAAAATATAAGACGGTAGCTGTCAGGTCTGATGACGAAGGCAAAATGATGTATGTCATACGAGCCTGATTAACATGTATTTTACTTTCTTCACATGTATTTAATGTTACTGCTTGTTTTTAAGTTCTAACAGCTCATTAGCAATTAGAAAACAATTATTAAAAGTTTGTATTTTAAACCAACCTTATAGTAACAATGCCAAACATGGTCATTGAATAGAGCCAGCAGACAGACGATCACAACCTGCGACATGAGGACTTGAGAAAGATAAGAAACAACATAAGGACATATCTAGATAGAATACCCGATGTGAAAGTCTGATAACTAAGCGGAATTAAACCGTGCAATGACATTTTTCTGACATTTAGTAAAAATAAAACCAGACCAAACAACATCAGAAGATATCTGCTACAAAGCCTAGGAATAGTGAGCAAGAGGGAGACCAGGAAGAGATGTATGAAGGTAATAAAGGACATATGTAAGAACCAAAACATCGCAAAAATTGCAGCGTCCATATACGCACAAGAAAGACATTAAAACTTAAAGGGAGTTATTGAGTTATTTCTGGATCATCATCATTGCACTCCGAACATGTCCATATGTGCTCAGATCCCCTCCTCGGCAAGCTCCGCAGTGTCCAGCGACTGACGACTCCAGTTCTATGTTGGTTGATAAGTCTTCTTACACGGCCACTAAGTTTCTCATTTCTGGCTGTGCCCATCTTAACTCCCATCTCCATCATCCGAAGAAGTGACGTGGATCTGTGTTTGTCCAAGTCCTGTGCTCTTCCCACATCTCGGAGGGCATTGATGATGTTCGCCCGATCCATTGGTTGGTCAGCTACATAGCTTGGTCAGCTACAGAGCTTGGTCAGCCACAGAGCTTGGTCAGCTACAGAGCTTGGTCAGCCACATAGCTTGGTCAGCTACAGAGCTTGGTCAGCTACAGAGCTTGGTCAGCCACATAGCTTGGTCAGCTACAGAGCTTGGTCAGCTACAGAGCTTGGTCAGCTACAGAGCTTGGTCAGCTACAGAGCTTGGTCAGCCACAGAGCTTGGTCAGCTACAGAGCTTGGTCAGCTACAGAGCTTGGTCAGCTACAGAGCTTGGTCAGCTACAGAGCTTGGTCAGCCACAGAGCTTGGTCAGCCACAGAGTTTGGTCAGCTACAGAGCTTGGTCAGCTACAGAACTTGGTCAGCTACAGAGCTTGGTCAGTTATATAACTTGGTCAGCTACAGAGCTTGGTCAGGCAACGGCTGGATTGAAATTGATATGTCCGGCTAACAGAGCGGGACCAGGGTGTGAAAAACAGTAAAAAGGGAAGGGTTCTAAAAACATGTAGAGGTGGGTACATGATCTCAGCCTTTACTATTACTGGAAACGTTTCAATGAGTTGATTCCCAATAAGTAAATCCACGTGGAAAAAGTGAAGATATAAATCTGTGTATATCTGCAACTATAGGTGTGCACATCGAAAAAGATGTGTACGAAACACATGCGTACCTATCCTCATTTACACATGCAGACAAATATATACACATATATATCTACGAGTACGCATGAGTGTAAGAGATGTATAGTAGATATCCTATGTGTATAATAAGGATACAGTGACACTGGCTAATTATTATAGGTTGGGCACATTTAGCAGTGGCGAGAACATTGCAACTCACAGCAGCTACTTCATGATATATATTAATAAGATAAGTTAAGATCAAGGTAAGGTAAGGTAAGATAAGGAAAGGTAAATATAATAGATGAAAGGACACAATAATATAACACACAAGATATAATATCCTTTTAAAATAATATGTTCAGCAGATTATATAAACCTTTGCACACGTATTAATAGAGAACTGTGTATTCGACAGAATAATGTTAAGATATCATTTTTCTGTTGTTTTTTTTAAATTTGATTTGTAAGTGGTTGTTGTTTATTTGTAGATGTCTTGAGTTCCATAATGAATAAATAATAGTACAGTATAAACAAAACGTCTTTCTTTATCTTTGAAATTATTATTTTATTTCCAAGAGTTAATTCCCCATTGTTATCATAATCATCGTGTTGAAAAATGTTGATTGGTTCTTTCTGATGTTTTTTTAGGAACTCCCTTTTTCTGTATGCTCTTTGGGAAGTTCTCGTTGGTCTTTTTAGGTGTCCAAGTTAACTCTCAGCATTATTCGGAGAAATCCCATCTCTTTGGCCTCTATCATCGTCTTTTTATTTGATTGTTTCCTATGATCCGTTTTTTAGGTCAGAATTAGTCCTATATAACACATTTAAACATTTGAAAAAAAACTTTTTTTTAAAATTTCCCCCTCTATTCTCCATCACAACTCATTTATTGCCTCTTCCTTCCTTTTTTCCCCTCTTTCCACTCTCCTTCCTTCTATAGTTCTCTTCTTCCCACCAACTTTCTTCCACTTCCTCTCATCAAATCGCTTCCTCAAATTCTATCTTACTCTTCCTTGCTCTTTTCCTATCTTCCTCCCTCTTCTTCACTGCCAGCCGACCTCCCTATCCTCCACTTTCTTTCTCTCATCTTCGTTCCACTGTCTGTTTCCACATATCTCTTTTCTTTCCATTCACTTTCACTTTGTACCTTTCTCTCTCGTTTCATTTGGTTCTTTCTCACTCTTTTCCCTTAAATTCTCTCTTGCTTCCAATTCCTCACTGCCTCACCCTTTCTCTCTCTCTCTCTCTCTCTTTATCATGGACATTGACATGTTGATATTTACTGATTCATTATTCAACAACAGAATCAGCCAAGATGTTTTCAACATCATTAATCTGTATCATCTACCACACATTTTGACTTTGACATTAATTTTCAGCAAGCACTTATCTTTAGAGAGATGTTAACTTTGTTGCTAGTGAAGCAGTCCCACATAAATCCGAGCTGAAGGAGCATAATAAAGGTCCTTACTTTAGGAAACATGTCAAGAACAGCCACAACATAAATAAAATTTGATAAAATTTGTGTTTTTCTAATCGTTTGCCACACTGCCTGAGTCTTAGCTTTTTGTCTTTCTCGAATATTCCAATGCACGATATGCCCTGCTCTCACTACACTGTTTAAACCCACCCCCTCTTCCTTTTTCTCCAAGTTTATATCAAACGAGAAAATTAGTAACCATGTACATAAATAATCAATATTGATTCTTCTTTGAACACACACCTTCAACCTGTCTTTTATTTACGTTATTCTCGCTATTTACTTTGACTGGGCTCAGCAGAATAGAATGAGTTTTAACTTCTCTTTGCCTGTCCATTGTTTTAACCTTTATCACGAACTTCCCATCTGAAATTCATTATCTTTGTTGATAATACTTTTAACCCTTCCAATATTTATTTATACGATCGTTTATAACTGAACTTTATCTGTTTATGTTTTAGTATCTCGCCCCGTGAGATTGTTTATATCATGGAATCAATTCTCCCCCTCTCGCATCAAAAATATTCCTTATTACATAACAGTCTAGCACACCTCACGTCTACAATAGAAGAAACTCATAATAATAATAATACTCCTAAGCAATGCGCCTCCTAATACTCATTGGCCAAATTGTCCTCCTCCCTAACAAATCTTAACGCTTTACCCAGACACCGGAAGCGTAATTTCTGCCCTCGACATCAGTCTCAACAGAAGTGCTAACGGAACGAACAGTCAGTCTGTGTTCAGTTCACGAGACAATTCTAGCAAAGATAACGATTTCACGAAGCTCTGAGAACAGACTCGATTTTTTACGTTTGAAACTGAACTGTCCTAATAGCAAACATGTAGTAGGACATTTGTGAAGTACGATTAAAGTAGGCTTGAACGGAACTGTGTCGTCTGTTTTCTTTTTAATTAGAAAATCAAGCTTACATTCACGGAGCTTAACTCGCGTGAGTATTGCTATACGCTTCTAGATTACATTTACCTTTTGAAGCATATACATTTTTGTGAACATATTTATTACACATAATATAGAAACTCATTCACTACAGAAGATCTATAATTCACGAAAGAGTGGTTGGGATTATAACTTCTCTGTATGAATTTAATTTGATTACTTGTGACTCAAACTGGTTGCTGCTTTTCGATTTACGTTACAAGAAGTGGTTGGTTGCAGAACAAGCAGGAGATTGTTTCAAGTGACTAATGTTTTCTCAGGTTGTTTACTGCTCATCTGCCTGATTTTTACTCGCAAGTCCTGCTGTTAATTTCCATGGTTAATAGATTTCTTCGACAGAATTAGGTAAGTTTTAATGATATTCTTGTCTTTGTTCTTCTTCATCCCTTGAAGGGGATAGATTTTCACTTTGGTTTCTATTTCCTATTCTTCTTATTTTTTTCTTCAGCCCGTCCATTCTATTATCTCTTCCTCTTTTTTTAATTATTTATTCTTCAATCTGTTCATTCAATTACCTGTTCTTTTACTTATAATCTCACGCTTTCTACTATCTTCTTTTTCCTTTCTTTTCTTCAACCCTTTCGTTCAGCTACTTCTTCCTTTTATTTATTATTCAACATAATTTTCTGCATCTTTACTTTCTTCAAACCGTTCGTCTTTATTCTCCGTCTCTTCTGCTGCTAGTTCGTTCTACGTCTTTCTTTATTTCTTCTTCAGCCAGTTTGATCTACTTCTTTCTCTTTCTACTGCAGCACATTCTTTATGGGAGCCGCGATAGCTCAGTGGTTAGTGAGCTTGGACTACAAAGGACAAGAGGTAGGGGTCAATCCCAACCGACGGCTTCCGGTTCACCCAGGCTTTAATGGGTACCGGATTTTTTCCTGTGAAAGTAAAGCTGCACGGGCGTAGTACCGACCACATTTCCCCAAAAATAATGTTCCGAAGGTCTGTAAAATTTATGGTCACTAACACCATATTCACTATACGCCACTTAGCGTGACGAGGGTACTTTACTACTTTACATTCTTTCTACATCCTTATCTTTTTTTCTTCTCAACACCGTTCCTATTCATCCTCTTTTTTTTTCTTCAACCAGTTCATCTTCTTCATCTTTTTTCCTCTTTAACCAGTGCCTCCTCTTCCTCTTATTCTTGTTCAACCCGTTCTTCTTCTTCATCTGTTTCCTCTTCAACAAGTTCCTCTTCAACCAGTTCCCTTTCTTCATCTGTTTCCTCTTCAACCAGTTCCCTTTCTTCATCTGTTTCTTCTTCAGCCTGTTCCCTGTCTTCATCTGTTTCTTCTTCAACCAGTTCCCTTTCTTCATCTGTTTCTTCTTCAGCCTGTTCCCTTTCTTCATCTGTTTCTTCTTCAACCAGTTCCCTTTCTTCATCTGTTTCTTGTTCTACCAATTCCCTTTCTTCATCTGTTTCTTCTTCAACCAATTCCCTTTCTTCATCTGTTTCTTCTTCAACCAGTTCCCTTTCTTCATCTGTTTCTTCTTCAGCCAATTCCCTTTCTTCATCTGTTTCTTCTTCAACCAGTTCCCTTTATTTATCTGTTTCTTCTTCAACCAATTCCCTTTCTTCATCTGTTTCTTATTCAGCCTGTTCCCTTTCTTCATTTGTTTCTTCTTCAACCAGTTCTCTTCTTCAACCAATTCCCTTTCTTCATCTGTTTCTTCTTCAACCAGTTCCCTTTCTTCATCTGTTTCTTCTTCAACCAATTCCATTTCTTCATCTGTTTCTTCTTCAACCAGTTCCCTTTTTCATCTGTTTCTTCTTCAGCCTGTTCCATTTCTTCATCTGTTTCTTCTTCAGCCTGTTTCTTTTCTACATCTGATTCTTCTTCAGCCTGTTCCCTTTCTTCGTCTGTTTTTTCTTCAGCCTGTTCCCTTTCTTCATCTGTTTCTTCTTCAGCCTGTTCCCTTTCTTCATCTGTTTTTTCTACAGCCTGTTCCCTTTCTACATCTGTTTCTTCTTCAGCCTGTTCCCTTTCGTCATCTGTTTCTTCTTCAGCCTGTTCCCTTTCTTCATCTGTTTCTTATTCAGCCTTTTCTCTTTCTACATATGTTTCTTCTTCAGCCTGTTCCCTTTCTACATATGTTTCTGCTTCAGCCTGTTCCCTTTCTACATATGTTTCTTCTTCAGCCTGTTCCCTTTCTACATGTGTTTCTTTTTCAGCCTGTTCCCTTTCTTCATCTGTTTCTTCTTCAGCCTGTTCCCTTTCTTCATCTGTTTTTTCTTCAGCCTGTTCCCTTTCTACATCTGTTTCTTCTTCAGCCTGTTCCCTTTCGTCATCTGTTTCTTCTTCAGCCTGTTCCCTTTCTTCATCTGTTTCTTATTCAGCCTTTTCTCTTTCTACATCTGTTTCTTCTTCAGCCTGTTCCCTTTCTACATATGTTTCTGCTTCAGCCTGTTCCCTTTCTACATATGTTTCTTCTTCAGCCTGTTCCCTTTCTACATGTGTTTCTTTTTCAGCCTGTTCTCTTTCTACATATTTTTAATCTTCAGCCTGTTCCCTTTCTTCATCTGTTTCTTCTTCAGCCTGTTCCCTTTCTACATCTGTTTCTTCTTCAGCCTGTTCTCTTTCTACATATGTTTCTTCTTCCGCCTGTTCTCTTTCTTCATCTGTTTCTTCTTCAACCAGTTCCTTTTCTTCATCTGTATCTTCTTCAGCCTGTTCCCTTTCTTCATCTGTATCTTCTTCAACCAGTTCCCTTTCTTCATCTGTTTTTTCTTCAGCCTGTTCCCTTACTTCATCTGTTTCTTCTTCAGCCTGTTCTCTTTCTTCATATGTTTCTTCTTCAGCCTGTTCCCTTTCTTCATCTGTTTCTTCTTCAATCAGTTCCCTTTCTTCATCTGTTTCTTCTACAGCCTGTTCCCTTTCTTCATCTGTTTCTTCTTCAGCCTGTTCCTTTTCTTCATCTGTTTCTTCTTCAGGCTGTTCCCTTTCTTCATCTGTTTCTTCTTCAGCCTGTTCCCTTTCTTCATCTGTTTCTTCTTCAGCCTGTTCCCTTTCTTTATCTGTTTCTTCTTCAGCCTGTTCCTTTTCTTCACCTGTTTCTTCTTAAACCTGTTCTCTTTCTTCATCTGTTTCTTCTTCAACCAGTTCCCTTTCTTCACATGTTTCTTCTTCAACCAGTTCCTTTTTCCTCATCTTTTGCTTCCTCGAAATGTTCTTTTCTTCCTATTTGTTCTTTTTCAACCAGTTCCCTTTCTTCCTCTTTTCCCTTCTTCAAACCGTTCCTTTTTCTTCCTCTTTTCCTTCCTTTAACAAGTTCTTTCTCTCCCTCTGTTTATGTCTTCAACCCGTTCGGCTTCGTCCTCCTTTTCTTCTTCAAATCGTTCGTCCAACAATTGCTTCACTTCTCTGTTCTCTAATGGGATGTTACGTAAGCATCTTATGTCGTATTTTACAAGAAGCAGCGACATCTGTACATTTAGACTCAACCCATCAGCTTTTAGCACGACACAATTTTGATGTTCAGTTAACTTCCCACTTGCTAGACGCCAGTGAAAGGTCCATTTCCAGAGCCACCGAGGCGAGATTGAGTTGGGTCATCAAGAGCTTGTGTTTACTGACAGGGTCAAAGCCAAGAAATGTATATAAATGCGAAGCAGTAGTAAAGTTAATGCAAGGAGAAATGAATTTTTTAAATTGAAAAAAAAAAATTAAAAAAAACTATATTGTTAAAGCTTTACAAAATAAGTGGACGACACAAATTGGGACAACGTTTCGGCTAAGTAGGCCTTCAGCAGGCCTTCGAAATTATAATTTTAAAAATATTTAATATTTTTTATTTCAATCTGTTTGTGTGTTGTATGTTTGTTCCTGCTGAAGGCTTATTCAGCTGAAACGTCGTTCTTATTAGTATCGTCCACTTATTATGTAAAGCTTTAACTATACCGTATTTTCTTTTCTTTATTTCTCTATTTTTTCATTTCTCTATTTTTTTTTCATTTGATAGAAGTAGTATTATGTATGTGACCGCTTACTGCTCGTGTCTGACAACATCTTGGCCCCTTTTTCATTTTAATGTAGCGTCACTAAGTGAAATTTGCATAAAATAATCAATTAAACAATTAATTTAAGTAACAATCATTATGTAATTTACGAATTGCATAGACATTTTTAAAAAAAGACTGACACAGAAATGTCACTACTATATATGTAAGGGGTTGGCACTTTATTTTCTCATCATCATCATCATGTGCCATACCGGTTGGCGTAGGTGATCATGTCCCTCCACAATCTTCTATCTACAATGCATCGTATCAGTTCTGTTGTTGACTGTTTTCCATGTCATGACACCAAGCTATCCAATATTTTCTCTCTTTGTCGTCCGCGATCTCTCTTTGCTTTTATTTTGCCAGTTGTAACCAAGTATTCCAACCTTCCTCTTCTAATGATGTGCCCGAAAAATTTTGATTGTTTCTTTCTGATGTTTTTTAAGAGCTCCCTTTTTTGTGTTGGCTTCTTTGAGAACTTTCTCATTGGTCTTTTTAGCTGTCCAGGAAACTTTCAACATTCTTCTGAGAAATCCCATCTCTGTGGCCTCTAATCGTTTTTTCATTTGTTTTTCTATTGTCCATGATTCGCTTCCATAGGTCAGAATTGGTTCTATATAGCACCGATGAACTCTCTTTCTCATTTTTATTGACACAGATTTGTTGCATAAGATATTTTTCATTTTCTGAAATGCTATTTTGGCCTGAGCTATTCTGCTTTTTATTTCTGTGGTGCATCTCCCATCTGATGTTATTATTGTGCCCAAGTATTTGAAACGTTGCACTTGTTTCAGATTTGTCTCGTTTATTTTTATGCTGCATGATGGTGGTGATTGTTTCTTCGATATAACCATTACTTCTGTTTTCTTACTATTCAGACTGAGACCTTTCTTGTTGCTTTCTTTTACTATTATGTCTATCATTTCTTGTAGTTCATTCTCTGTCTCTGCTATTAAAACTGTGCCATCCACATATCGCAAATTATTTATATTGTGACCGTTGACATCAATTCCTTTTTTGTCTACTATTGATCTCATAATATGTTCGCTGTAAAGCGAAAACAAATCCGGTGACAGAACACAGCCTTGTCTGATTCATTGTTTTATATATTGGAATTGTCCTGTTTGGTTGTTAATTCGTATAGCTGCTATTTATTTTCTAGGGGGCTAGAAAACGTCCAATTTTGTAGTGTGGTCTCCGAGAAATTACATGTTCGAGTTTTAACTTCATCCATGATATTAAACAAAAAAAGGTTACACCGTAAATTTAACTGTTGGACATCCGGTCCATATGGGGGATAGGTGGTAGGAACCATTGAGGCTCAGTCTGAAAAGTGTTCCTTGTTGCAGTTTCCTCATATTCTAAGTCTGGCTTGCTGTCGGAGCTACCGAGTTTAGTGCTATATGCACACCGTGAGCTGTGTGTTTCAACCGGATTGTGTTTCGATATTTCGATTGCTTACGATGAATAATGATATCGTTTGAGAAGGACAGTTCAGCTGCATTCACTTTAGGCACCGCTTGGCCTTATGTCTTTTGGCGTGTGCTGTAGCTGCCATGATGGGAACTACAGCTGCCTTTCTGTGTTTGGATCCTTCAATGAGATGAGTTTTAATTCGCATGATTCCACTAGCACGGGCGGTTGAGCAGTTATGCATTTTAATTTGTCTACAGTGATGTACAAGACGTACAATCTTACATATATTTGGGTAGTAATATAGATAAAAAGGCAGCAACAGAAAATGATACCAAAATAAGGATATCAAAAGCAAGAGGAGCTTTCATTGCACTGGGAAACATATGGAAATCCAAAGAAATTAGGTTAAATACAAAAATAAAAATTTTCAACTCCAATGTTAAGCCAGTCCTATTATGTGGCCTTGAAACATGGAGAACAACAAAATTGACAATCACGAAGATACAGATTTTCATTAATGGATGCTTACGCAGAATAAAAGGATGGAAATGGAAGGACAAAATCACTAACATACGAGGGGAGGTCAAAAAGTAATGCACACCAATTTTTTTCTCGGCTAATAATAAAGATAGGAATATGAAATTTTGCACACTTGGAATATGACATGTTCCAATTATGTGCACCAAATTGCACAGCATTCTGATAAATATTACGCAATCTATGAACCGTTAAAATGGAGCTTGTCAACAATGTCCGTTACAAACAGCGAATTGTCATAGAATTTCTGGTTGCGGAAAAAGAAACTGTGGCAAACATTCATAAACGACTGTGTGCAGTGTACAAATGTTCTGCAGTCGATAGGAGCACAGTTAGTCGCTGGGTTCAGAGAATTAAAGCTGCAGAAAGTGTACGAGTGGAGCTGCATGATTTACCGCGTTCTGGACGTGTTGCCTCGGCTACCAGCACAGACATGTTAAACCGGGCTGATGCCATTATTCGTAAGGATAGGCGTATCACTAGTCAGCAATTGGCATTGCAGCTTACAGTCAGCAAGGGAAGTGCAATCGCAATTTTTAAAACTCTCGGATATTCAAAGATTTGCGCTCGATGGGTTCCTCGGTGCCTAACAAATGATCACAGAGTTCAAAGGAAAACATTCTGTTCTGAATTGTTGGAGCGTTTCGGTGTTGAAGGAGAAATGTTTTTGTCAAAAATTGTTACCGGTGACGAAACGTGGGCACATTATTATGAGCCTGAAACAAAAATGCAGTCAATAGAATGGCATCATCCGCAGTCACCAAAAAGAAAAAAATTCAAAACATCTCCATCAGCCGGAAAGGTGATGATCACTGTCTTCTGGGACATTGATGGTGTGATTCTTGTTGATGTAATGACAAGAGGTGAGACAATCAACTCGACAGCTTACATCAATACACTGACAAAACTCAAAAATCGGTTCCACAGAGTTCGGCCTAATAAGCCATCTGCAGATTTGTTGCTTCAACATGACAATGCACGCCCTCACATAAGTCTGGTAACACGGGAAGCAATCAACAAATTTGGTTGGACTATACTGCCCCATCCTCCTTACAGCCCTGATCTGGCTCCCTCAGATTTCCATCTGTTTGGACCACTCAAAAAATTCCTGCGTGGGACACACTTTGACAATGATGAGGATGTGATCCGTGCAGTTAAAAAATGGCTACGCGAGCAGGACAAAACTTGGTACAAACGAGGCATTCATGACCTAGTTTCGCGTTGGCGTAAGGCAACACGCTTGGACGGAGATTATGTTGAAAAATAGGTAGTGTGAAGGGGATGTTCAGCTACAATCTGTGAAAATTTCACACATTTTGTCCGAATAGTTTCCGAGAAAAAAATTGGTGTGCATTACTTTTTGACCTTTTTGATGATAGGACACATTCTGCGAAAGCCAACTGAGAGTATTACACAACCTTACCTTTTTGAGAATCCCCAGGGGTAAAGACAAAGAGGAAGACCAAAGAATTCTTGGAGAGGACAGATATGAAAATGGTGGGGAAGACATGGAATGATTTTAAACGAATGGCTAAAAACAGAACGACTTGGAAAGTGTTTGTTGAAGACCTATGCTCCATAGGGAGCTGAAAGGTAGAAAAAGCGACAGTGATGCCGACGCCTTCGACTAACCATATCCGGCTAAATGTTACTGATTAGTTGACTTAATTCACTCGATCACCCATTTCTAGATGTGAGAATAATGTAACTAGTTTTGATAGATTTATTTGTTGAACTGGGTCTGGGAGATCTAAAGGTAAGATTCTAGCCACTGGGCAGGATTGTACCGCGTTCGAAAACATTTTCTTTTCGATTTCGTGCATTTCTTTTACTTGACCTCTTATCTCTTGGTAGCTGAATTTGATATCTAGACCTCTCGGACCAAGGGGAAAAACAAGACGTTTGGGATCTCTAAAGCTTTCTCTGGAATGTGGTGGTAGTATTGCACGCTGGGAAAGGCATTTATGAAGTATTGCATGTTGGGGAAGGTATATATCAAGTACTGTATAATGGGGCCGGCATAAATGAAGTTGTACATGCTGGAAAGGGCATCTGTGAACTATTGCATGCTGGGGAGGGCAACTATAAAGTATTGCATGCTGCGGAGAACTTCTGTGAACTATTGCATACTGGAAAGGATATCTGTGACATTTTGCATGCTGGGGAGGGAATCTGTGAACTATTGCATACTGGAAAGGATATCTGTGACATTTTGCATGCTGGGGAGGGAATCTGTGAACTATTGCATACTGGAAAGGATATCTGTGACCTTTTGCATGCTGGGGAGGGAATCTGTGAACTATTGCATACTGGAAAGGATATCTGTGACCTATTGCATGCTGGGGAGGACATCTGTGAACTATTGCATACTGGAAAGGATATCTGTGAACTATTGCATGCTGGGGAGGGCTTCTGTGAACTATTGCTTGCTGGTGAGGACATCTGTGAACTATTGCATGCTGGTGAGGGTATCTATAACGTTTTGGACGCTGGGGAGGTGATCTATGAATTATTGGACGCTAGTGAGGGGATCAATGAATTATTGGACGCTAGTGAGGGGATCTATGAATTATTGGACGCTAGTGAGGGGATCTATGAATTATTGGACGCTAGTGAGGGGATCTATGAATTATTGGACGCTAGGGAGGGGATCTATGAATTATTGGACGCTAGTGAGGGGATCTATGAATTATTGGACGTTAGGGAGGGGATCTATGATTTATTGGACGCTAGTGAGGGGATCTATGAATTATTGGACGCTAGTGAGGGGATCTATGAATTATTGGACGCTAGGGAGGGGATCTATGAATTATTGGACGCTAGGGAGTGGATCTATGAATTATTGGACGCTAGGGAGGGGATCTATGAATTATTGGACGCTATGGAGGGGATCTATGAATTATAGGACGCTAGGGATGGGATCTATGAATTATAGGACGCTAGGGATGGGATCTATGAAGTATGAAATTGTGCTATAGGCAGTGATCATGATCAGTCGATTAAATTAAATTAAACTGGGAGACTGGTTGGTCACAAGGCAAGACGTCGATCTCGAGACAGAAAGGTTGTGAGTTCAAATCCAGGTAGGATTTTTATTTGTGATATCTCTCTGCGGCAATCACCCCTTGTCTCAGGCTGAGGACCGGCTTGAAACGTCACTTAATCATCTTCGGAATAACAATAAGAGACCGTTGTGGGCACGGCTGCCAGGGTAAAATGAATTAATACGGTCAATTTTGTTCCTAGTCTCAAGGGGCTCTGCCAGAGGTAAAAGCTGGCGAACTAAAAAAAAAACACTAAACTAAACTAAACTAAACTAAACTAAACTAAACTAAACTAAACTAAACTAAACTAAACTAAACTAAACTAAACTAAACTAAACTAAACTAAACTAAACTAATTGATTGTGTTTTAAAATGTCTGGCCAAATATTAGCGCGGTACACTAAGTTATTAGAGCCGCGATAGCTCAGTGGTTAGTGAACTGGACTACAAAGGACAAGAGGTAGGGTACGATCCCAATCGACGGCTTCTGGGTTTACCCAGCCTTTAATGGGTACCTGATTTTTTTTCAGGGAAAATCAGGTACCCATGTGGGCGTAATACCGACCACATTACTCCAAAAATCATGTGCCGAAGGTCTGTAAAATTTATGGTCACTAACACCATATTCCCTAAACGCCACTTGGCGTGAAGAGGTACTTTACTTACACTAAATTATTGAAACGTTATGCATACACCAAGGAACGATGGTAACTTCATGTGGTAGATACACAACAGAAATGATGTGCTGATAGTTCTGGCACGGGCTGCGTTAGAAAGAAACGAAAACGATCAACGAACTCATCACTGACAGCAACAGTTATTTCTTAAGTTTTACGTCGATCTAGTTTTGACATGTACAGGTGAATCCTGGACAATTATACACAAGTTAAAACATTCACTGAAGATGTCACAAATGTGATTTTACAGATGAATGCTTAAAGCACACTTGACATCTAACAGAAGTGGCTAGAGCTACAATGTCATGCAAATACTTATCTCCACTATTAGGAGGAAACAATCCTTACATCATAGTCGTTAAATAAATGAACAACTGGAGTATATTGTGATATGACAGACCAAAAAAATGTGGAGAAAATAAGGGGAACAATAGAGAAAGATCCTAGCCAGCTTAAAACAACGGTAAGGTTGAAAACCAATAACAACAATAACATAGAGTTAAGAAATTGTAGAGGTAGAAAATTATGAAAAGACATAATCGCCTCCGGTAAGGGGCAACTAATTTGATAATGATATAATCAAATAATGGAGAGCTGTTACAACGTTTTGAGATGTAGAAATGAAAAGAATGAGCTCTTCCATCGCAACAAGAATGTCGCGTTTTTGTGCAACTATCTGTCATGAATATTCATCCACCTGATATTGTTTTATATCACATGGGTAGACATGTGAAACGTCGTGATAGTCTACTCCTGTGCCTGGGTCTCCTAACGACTTCACTATGGATAACATCTTTCTGCATTCTACCATTTTCCATGTTTTTTGGCGCCAACTAGCTATTATAGATGTTTGCTCATGAAAGCGTATAGACTATAAATGTTAGCGTTTCTAAGAACTCTGATCATTCCATTTTATATTTAATTTTCATGTGCGACATTATAGATGAAATGAGTTCATGCAATGCTCATTTCACGGAATATTGATCTTGGCATTTTTCTTTTAATTGACAACACGGAGGAACCAGAGAGTTATTCTTTCTGGATCTCGTTACACCGGGAGTTGATGTTGCTAATTTTGCAGAAATGTAAATTTGATGATCATTATGTCATCCTCTCATGTCTAGAGTTAAAATAAAACTGATTATTAAAATGAACAAATAACATAAAATTGAACAAAATATTTCTTAACATTAAATAAACCCAGTTAGCTGAAAATTACATTTTTATTTTGTTTGTTTCCTTGCTACTTAGTTTGTAACTGTTTTGCTTTCTGCTAAAGTGGAAACATTACGTTTTCACAAAGGACAAATTATATTGTTGTTTAGAAGATCTGGAAGTGGAAACATTACTTTTTGACAAAGGACAAATTCTATTGTTGTTTAGAAGATCTGGAAGTGGAAACATTACTTTTTGACAAAGGACAAATTCTATTCTTGTTTAGAAGATCTGGAAGTGGAAACATTACTTTTTGACAAAGGACAAATTCTATTGTTGATTAGAAGATCTGGAAGTGGAAACATTACTTTTTGACAAAGGACAAATTCTATTGTTGAGTAGAAGATCTGGAAGTGGAAACATTACTTTTTGACTAAGCACACATTCTAGTGTTGTTTAGGAAATCTGGTTCATGTCTTACCAAACTTGTCCTGTTGGTGTAATGAGAAAACAGAAAATCGTGTCAACGTGATTCTGTTTATACTTTGAGTCAAAGTGATATTGTAAGCAGACGACTTGAGATTTTGTTTTAGTCAAAGTGACGCTGTCATATTTTTTTAGTCAAAGTGACGCTGTCATATTTTTTTAGTCAAAGTGACGCTGTCAGATTTTTTTAGTCAAAGTGACGCTGTCAGATTTTTTAAATCAAAGTGACGCTGTCAGATTTTTTTAGTCAAAGTGACGCTGTCACATTTATTTGTCAAAGTGACACTTTTCAATTTTTGTACTACTCAAAATGACGCTGTCAGATTATTTTTAGTCAAAGTGAGGCTGTAGGGAGCGATTAAAGAATGTTTTAGTCAAAGTGAGGCTGTAGGGAACGATTAAAGAATGTTTTAGTCAAAGTGAGGCTGTAGGGAACGATTAAAGAATGTTTTAGTCAAAGTGAGGCTGTAGGGAACGATTAAAGAATGTTTTAGTCAAAGTGAGGCTGTAGGGAACGATTAAAGAATGTTTTAGTCAAAGTGAGGCTGTAGGGAACGATTAAAGAATGTTTTAGTCAAAGTGAGGCTGTAGGGAACGATTAAAGAATGTTTTAGTCAAAGTGAGGCTGTAGGGGGCGATTAAAGAATGTTTTAGTCAAAGTGAGGCTGTAGGGAACGATTAAAGAATGTTTTAGTCAAAGTGAGGCTGTAGGGAACGATTAAAGAATGTTTTAGTCAAAGTGAGGCTGTAGGGAACGATTAAAGAATGTTTTAGTCAAAGTGAGGCTGTAGGGAACGATTAAAGAATGTTTTAGTCAAAGTGACGCTGTATGTAGACTACATATTTTTCTAATCAAATTGATGATGTAATAATTTTGCTAACAAATTATTAATTCAAAGTAATTATATGATTGCGCATCACTTGTGATATTTGAATCTGTTAATTAAGCAGTCATGACACAATTAAAACAATTGTAATACGCAAAGATGCACTAAAGTATTATTTAGTCAAGTAATGATTTAAATACGTGGTTAAGAATTTTTTTGCAGTCCTCTGTTATTATTATACAGGAATCAGAAAGGGAAGAATTGGAGAGTTAGATGATAATGAAAGCAGACAAATGGAGGACTTTTGAACTCATGTACATGTGATGAGTTAATAGCTATATATGGCCCTTTTCGTCTTGTCAGACGGTCTAGTGGAGGCTATTTTTTTTTTTAGGTTTTGTTTTTGTCTAACAGCTTCTCTCGTGGCTAATTCTATCAATGTTTGACAAACACACGCGGTCACTGAATGAACAAGTCAGGCCCACTGATCCACAGGGTTTACCATCCTTTTTCATGAGTCTTTTCTCTTCTAAGTTTTGCCTTAGCACAGTCACAAATGATGATATATCGTTCCTTATACATGCTCTCCATGATGTGCGATTACTTGCTAGATGTTATCAGTCATTTTCACAGATGGAGAAGTCTTTCAGAGATGATTTGCAAATATCACTATATCGTAGTTTAGGTCTGCCGATTTGTCTTTTTCCGTGTATTAGTTCACCATATAGTACTTGCCTAGGAATGCGCTTTTCCATTCGTTGGACATGCCCCAGCCATCTTAATCATCGACATCTGAGCATCGACATGATTGTTGGTGTCTTAGTACGTCGCAAGACAGTTAAGTTGTTTATTTTGCTCTGCTATTTGATGTGCATTATTTTGCGGAGACATCGCATGTGGAAGACATTTAGTCTTTTTTCCTGGTTTGAGTATGTTGTCCAGGTTTCGGATCCATATAGTAGTGTGCCAAGCACACACGTTTGATATATTAGAATTAATCTTCAGTGTTAGTTTCGTGTTGTTCCAGGCCCTTTCTGTGAGTTTGCCGAAGGTCGTAGCTGCCTTACCAATTCGACTGTTTAATACTTCATCAAGAGAGATAGTTTGCGTAATTGTGGATCCAAGATATGTAAATTTCTGAACTGATTCTAGGGGACAATCTTTTAGAGTAATAGATAGAGTAAATAGCTACTTAAGCACAGTTAGTTAACATTGCAGTATAAGATAGATATTTAGCTAGCTTAACACGGTTAGTTAACATTGCAGTACAAGATAGATATTTAGCTAGCTTAACACTATTAGTTAACATTGCAGTACCAGATAGCTACTTAGCTAGCTTAACACTGTTAGTTAACATTGCAGTACAAGATAGATTTTAGCTAGCTTAACACTGTTAGTTAACATTGCAGTACATGTAGCTACTTAGCTAGCTTAACACTGTTAATTAACATTGCAGTACAAGATAGCTACTTAGCTAGCTTAACACTGTTAGTTAACATTGCAGTACAAGATAGCTACTTAGCTAGCTTAACACTGTTAATTAACATTGCAGTACAAGATAGCTACTTAACTAGCTTAACACTGTTAGTTAACATGATGATCTTGTTATTGTTGTGAAGAAATACAAAATGAGTTGAATCTGGCCACGATTCCCGATAATATGATCTGTCAAAGAACATTCTGCAAGGATCTGATGAACGAGGTAAAGGAGAGGTAGTCACAGAAAGAGACGGGAGGATAATATAAAAGAAGTGACAGGCTTCAACTTTGTAGAGTACCAAAAATGACTGAAGGTGTAGATCAATGGGTGTATAAAGTCTCTAAGTAGCGCCCCAAGCATCCTCGGGTTATTGAGTGAGTGGGGGAGGGAAGAAGGAATTCTGTTAGAATAACCCTTTCTAAAGATAAATAAAGTCTTAGTCTTTGAGGAGTTCCTGGCTGTAGAACTCACCAGCGTACCTAATCTTAACCCTCAGATAAAACTCACTTCTTATTCTTCTTTCTTTCCTCATGTGTCTTTCAGCGTCGATATAATTTGCGGGCCATTGCTCTTCTGTTTGTCTCTGTTGATGTTATGTTTTCTAGTGTTTTTATTATATTCCGTCAATTCAGCTTTTCCGTACTCGGTCCTTGGGTCTGATGTTTTCGCAACGTTTATTGAAGGCTCGTTGTATTGTGCTTTGATCTTACTGCCTTGTCACGTGGCCAAAAAAAAATTATCTATTGATTTTATATATATTCTATGGCCGAAATTATTCTTAACGTTTTTCTAGTTCTTAATTTCTGACCATATCTCTCATGCAGTTTCCTGTCATTCGTCCAACACATTTAAACTCGGTCGTGGTTATTTTGCTTATTGTTCTTGAATCTAGGGTCCAGAACTGACATTGGTAGCATAACGTTGGGATGAGGATTGTATTATAGATTGCCCGTTTAGCCTCCAGAGTTATTTCCTTGTTGGACAATAGTGGTGATAGCAGTCCAATAACATGACATTCTTTGTTGCACCTTGAGTCTATTTCTGCTAATTGTGAATTGTCGTTTGTCTATACACTTCCTATATATTTAAATCCCTCTACTTCTTTAAGTTATCAGTCTTCTATAGTTATGTTGATATTCTGTTTCATTTTGCGACATTCGTTACTTGTTTTGTTGATGTTGATTTGCATGTTGTATTTTCTGCCGCTGCGGTTCAGTCTGAATAAATGTTGTGAACTGAACTCACCGAATAAATAATCTCTCCATTTCTCCATTAATTCACCAAACTTGTATACACCCTTAAACAATGTTTACCACTAGCATATGACCAGGTGATACAGCTGTGTTTGATGAAGTATCACTTTGTAAGAGTGGAGTAGGGAGAAACGCAAGAAACAGAACCACTGTAAAATGGAAAGACCCAGAGTAAGATGAACATACCTAGAGTAACATACCTAGAGTAACATGGACAGACCTAGAGTAGGATGAATAGACCTAGAGTTGCATGGACAAACCCAGAGTAAGATGTACAGACCTAGTGTAGGATTGACAAACCCAGAGTAAGATAGACTGACCCAGAGTAAGATAGACTGACCCAGAGTAAGAAAAAAACAGGCCCAGAGTAAGATATACAGACCTAGAGTAAGATGGACTGATCTAGCCAGTGTAAGATGATCAGACCCAAAGAAAGATGGACAGACCCAAAGTAAGATAGACAGACCTAGAGTAAGATGGACAGACCTAAAGTAAGATGAACAGACCCAGTGTATTATGTACAGATTCAGGGTAGGATGGACAGACCCAGAGTAAGATGAATAGACCCAGAGTAAGATGGACAGACCTAGAGTACGATGAATAGACCCAGAGTAACATGGACAGACCTAGAGTAAGATGGACAGACCTAGAGTAAGGTGAACAGACCCAGTGTATTGTGTACAGACCCAGAGTAGAATTGACAGACCCAGAGTAAGATGGACAGACCTAGAGTAAGATGGACAGACCTAGAGTAAGATGAACAGACTCAGTGTATTTATGTACAGATCCAGAGTACGCTGGACAGACCAAGGATAGGATAGACAAACCCGGAGTAAGATGGACAGACCTAGAGCAGTATGAATAAACCCATATTAAGATGGCCGACCTAGAGTGGTATGGACATACCCATAGTAAGATTGACAGACCTAGAGTGGTATGGACCAACCCATATTAAGATGGACAGACCTAGAGTAGTATGGATATACCCATCGTAAGATGGACTGACCTAGAGTAGTATGGACAAACCCATAGTAAGATGGACAGACCCAGAGTGGTATGGACATACTCAGCGTAAGATGGACAGACCTAGAGTGGTATGGACAAACCCATAGTAAGATGGACAGACCCAGAGTGGTATGGACATACCCAGCGTAAGATGGACAGACCCAGAGTAAGATGGACAGACCCAGAGTGGTATGGACAAACCCAGAGTAAGATGGACAGACCCAGAGTAAGATGGACAGACCTAGAGTGGTATGGACAGACCCAGAGTAAGATGGACAGACCTAGAGTGGTATGGACAGACCCAGAGTAAGATGGACAGACCTAGATTGGTATGGACAAACCCATAGTAAGATAGGCAGACCTAGAGTGGTATGGACAAACCCAAAGTAAGATGGACAGACCTAGATTGGTATGGACAAACCCAAAGTAAGATAGACAGACCTAGAGTGGTATGGACAAACCCAGAGTAAGATGGACAGACCCAGAGTAAGATGGACAGACCTAGAGTGGTATGGACAGACCCAGAGTAAGATGGACAGACCTAGATTGGTATGGACAAACCCATAGTAAGATAGGCAGACCTAGAGTGGTATGGACAAACCCAAAGTAAGATGGACAGACCTAGATTGGTATGGACAAACCCATAGTAAGATAGGCAGACCTAGAGTGGTATGGACAAACCCAAAGTAAGATGGACAGACCTAGATTGGTATGGACAAACCCATAGTAAGATAGGCAGACCTAGAGTGGTATGGACAAACCCAAAGTAAGATGGACAGACCTAGAGTGTTATGGACAAACCCATAGTAAGATAGACAGACCTAGAGTGGTATGGACAAACCCATAGTAAGATAGACAGACTTAGAGTGGTATGGACAAACACATAGTAAGATGGACAGACCTACAGTGGTATGGACAAACCCAGCATTAAGATTGACAGACCTAGAATGGTATCTGCTCCACCTCTCCGCGGTGCCTCTAGTAACAGACTAACCTGTCTAGTCTGGCCTAGCAAGCAGGGATCGAAGAGGGAAGACTACCCGGTACTCAAAAATGTCGTGCTGAAGTCGGATGTGTTGGGCCAAAAGGCGCAAATATAACAATTATACTGCAAACCACAACACAACGCAGACACGTCCACTTAACGTACTTTTAAGGGCTGTTGACAAAGAGGAATTCTACAGTAGTCTACGAATACTCTAGAATACTTTAGTCATCGGGCGAACGTAAGCAAGCAAGCAAGCAAACATAATCTCCATTTCAGCTGCTTGCTATTAATGTCAGACATGGACAGTAGATTCCATAACAATCAGTAATAAAAATAGCAGAACATGGAAATATGAAATGTGCCAGATGCAGACTGTCAGGAACAAAACTGAAGACGAAAAAATAAAAAGCAAGTTAAATGATAATCCTCGCAACGTCGCTTTTGTGACAATGAATGGTAATTGGAACGTTTGTGGAAAACAAAACAAAAAATAAAAAGCAAGTTAAATGATAATCCCCGCAACGTCGCTTTTGTGACAATGAATGGTAATTGGAACGTTTGTGCAAAACAAAAGAAAAAATAAAAAGCAAGTTAAATGATAATCCCCGCAACGTCGCTTTTGTGACAATGAATGGTAATTGGAACGTTTGTGCAAAACAAAACAAAAAATAAAAAGCAAGTTAAATGATAATCCCTGCAACGTC
Source organism: Megaustenia siamemsis (assembly GCA_032433765.1). Lineage (NCBI taxonomy): Eukaryota > Metazoa > Mollusca > Gastropoda > Stylommatophora > Ariophantidae > Megaustenia > Megaustenia siamemsis. Next base: position 45,164,172 of record JAVIAB010000088.1, read on the forward strand.
GCTTTTGTGACAATGAATGGTAATTGGAACGTTTGTGCAAAACAAAACAAAAAATAAAATTTGCAATATGCTGGAGCACGAAGCCTGGGTGTCTTTACAACTGTGAAATTAATAGACACATCAAACTAAATTATCAAACGGAAATTAAGAAACAAGCGGTTGGTAAAATGTGAAGTCCAGCGGCAGTTAAAGACTATAAAGCTTGCATGTGTGCGTTACGGGCCACTTAGGCTGAAAAGAGGCTCTTTCTATAATTATTAAGCAGTCCCGCTCAGGCAAAAACACCGAACATAGTTCGGAAATAAACACATTTTAAATAATAATCTTCTTCTTCTACCTTTTAGCTCCCCATGGAGCATAGGTCTTCAACATACACTTTCCAAGTCGTTCTGTTTTTTTGCCATTCTTTTAAGATCATTCCATATCTTCCCCATCATCATCATCATCTCTGCTTCTATCTTCTCCAAGAATTCCTTGGTCTTCCTCTTTGTCTTTTCCCTTCTGGATTCCAGAAAAGGGCCTGTTGTGTAATACTCTCAGTTGGCTTTAAATAATAATATTAATCAATTAATCAAATGAAAGCCTTCATGTTCAACAAATCCGAAGTTAGTATCTTACCTATATAAATAAGTAAACAGTAATTGGAAAAAGAGAAATAACATAACATCCAACAATACCACCTATAATATATAAAAAAAAATTGTGAACACACGTTAATTATGTGATGAGAAGGGATATGAAGAGAATATCAAAAGAATCCCACAAATGGAAACTAAAAGGTAAAACAAAAGAAAGGCGACCTATAGAAACACTGAAAAGAATATTGAGACGAGAAACAATACCAGTGGACATCAACTTCCATTGTAGCAGCTCCCATGAAGGGCCTGATTTGAAATTCTTTTGTTATCTTATCTCAGCACTCTTTAAACTAGAGAGTGATAATCGTATGATTACGTTTTGACATGACCTAAAGAGCTACAATTTAACTACCGGATCAATCCAATCAAACAACCAATCAATCATTTCAAACACAGGATCAGTCACAGCAAAGACAGGATCAATGTCAACAAACAAAGAAACAGTCACATCCAACACCAGTGCAATCACAATAAACACAGGATCAATCACATAAAACACCGGATCAATCATTTCAAACACAGATCAATCACATAAAGCACTGGATCAATCACATCAAACACCGGTGAAGTCACATAAAACACAGGATCAATCACATCAAAGACCGGATCAATTACATCAAACACCGAATCAGTCACATCAAAGATAGGATCAATGTCAACAAACAAAGAAACAGTCACATCCAACACCAGCTCAATCACATTTAACACCGGATCAATCACATTAAACAACGATCAATTACTATACAATGGTCAAACTTCAAAAAGAATGTTAATAATGCATGTTAGCCCTTCCCTGTAACATAACAACATCAATTCTTTTCTCCTAAAATCAATAGCGCAATAAAAACGCAAAACTTGAAAGCGTCTCATCATCATCATCAAGTACAGGGCCTGCTGGCGTAGATGACCATGTCTCTCCACAACTTTCGATCTCTACAGTTATTTATAATTTTTGTTGTTGATCTTCTGCCAAGCCATTCTCTTAAGCTGTCTGGTATCTTTTCTCTTTGCCTCCCTCTATCTCTTCGTCCCTCAATCTTTCCAGCTGTTACAATATATTCCAGTTGTTCTCTTCTCATTAAAGAAAAAAAAAGTAAAGTACCCCCGTCACGCCAAGTGGCGTATAGTGAAATATAATGTTAGTGACCCTATATTTTACAGACCTTCAGCACATGATTTTTGGGGTAATGTGGTCGGTATTACGCCCAAGCTGCTTTACTTTCATAGAAAAAAATCCGGTACCCATTTAAGGCTGGGTGAGCCCGGAAGCCGTCAGTTGGGATCGAACCCTACCCCTTGTCCTTTGTAGTCCAGTTCACTAACAACTGAGCTATCGCGGCTCCCTTCTCATCTTATTACATGGCCAAAAATGATGATTGTTTCTTCCTAATATTGGAAATTAGCTCTCTTTTTGACCTCTTTCAGAATATTTTCATTACTCTTCTTAGCTGTCCATGGTATTCTAAACATTCTTCAGTAAAAACCACATTTCTACAGACTGCTGTGATTTTCTTGTCTGTTGTACTATTGTCCATGATTCACATCCATATGTTACGATTGGCTCTACATATACCATTTAAGAACTCTTTTTCTTATTTCTATTGTCAAAAATGGATTGCATAGTATCTTCCTCATTTTTTGGAAAGCTGCTTTTGCCTCACCTATTTTGTCCTCCTCATCTTCCGTCTGGTGTTAACAAAGTTCCCAAATATTTAAATTCATTTACCTGTTTTAATATTGTTCCACTTGTCTTTATTTTACACTGAGGTGATGTCTTTTTCTTTGTTGTTACCATTACATTCTTATAATGCCGATTGGTTAACAAAATATAGTCAAATAAAACAAAATCCCCAAACGCTATATTGTTAAACAGGCTTTCTTCATTTTTGTTTCTGAATTGTTTGGAGCAGCATCACCGGGACTGTATTCTCCTATTTGTCATGCGAAATGTGAGACCTCAGAGTTTCGAAAGATTAGGCCAAATCTCCATCTCAAACAGCTACAACAATAAACATTCTTACAAATGTTCCAGCATTAAGATGAAAGTGCCAGATTTACGTACTCGCTGATAACTAATTCCAAACCAAACGAAAATAAAAGACACACAAATTTATTAAGACTATTGATGTTTGTAAGCAGATACGAAACGGTGTCGTTATAAAGCTTAATGATTTACATTTTGCGTGAAAGTTGCAGATCATAATACAAAGTAAATAAATACAATAATACCTCTCTTTTGATTATTTGAAGTACCGTAAATCTATTTTATTTGAGTTACGTTATTTTTTAAAATTTCGGTATATCCGAATAACAACCAGGAGGTTTTCTTCAAACGCACACACCAACGTTTGTGGTGTATTTATTTTATCGCTACTGTAATCCCAGCTATATTGCAACTCTTTCCAAACCAAATTAAAACATGAACCTTATGTACGCAAACATATCCCCACATTTGTATTCTGGCAATAACATAGCTACCTCAGTCTAAATACTCAAGCGTAATTTGGGCGTCACCTCATCTGGAATCTTTTAGAAATCAAGATCTTAATACTGTAACAACAATAATAATACTTATTGTAACATAACGCCCACTGGGCTCCAATCTCGACTTGAATCCATTAAAGCTACTGTTGGCGTCTCGCCATCACGGGAAAGGAGGAAACATTCACAGCTTCCTAACTGTGATTAATATTATCTTAAGGAAATGTCTGCGGGATTCTATTACTCGCATGAGGCAATTGATCTAGTGCTCATATGGGAATTATATGTAACTTGGATCTGATGCTGTTTCTGTTGCATTCTCTGGACCAGTTTCTCCAATACATGGTAGAATAGGCAAGTAGGTGTAGTTCTATGATGAATGTTGATGTAGCTCTTGCCAGAAACTCCAGCAGCAAAGTATCCGCATTAATTAGCTGCTTCACATAATCTAGTACACGTCTGATGATGTCGGCGTTCATGTCTCTACACAGATTTCTTTTACTACAATTGTTTATTAATTCTCCTCTTAACATTCTATCATGCCGCTCTCATGCAATGATTGTCCTTATTCCTCTCTTCCTTCAATATTTCCAGTTCTTACACAATGTATTCCAGCAATTCCTTTTTTTTTTTTGTTAGAATATCAGTTATTATTTCCTCATAAATGTGATGTTTCTTATTAATTTTACATTTGTTTTGATTTCGCTTAGACCGTGCTCGCTATATCATGTAGATACCCACGATGTTCTCAACATTCTTCTTTGAAACCATGGCCTCCATGACTTTTGTCCTATTTTCAAAGATTCATATCATAATATCAGAACATGCTTCGTATAAAGAACCCTGCACAAGACGTTTTTACTTTCTTTCATCCATTGTAAAGATGGGTTGCTAACGATATTTTTCCTTCTTGAAGGCCGCTTTTGCCATACATTTCTGCACCTCACCTCTGCTGTACATCTACCATATGATGTTATTATATGTGGTCTGCACAATATATGTACAGTTTTCTGTCATATAGAGAGATATCTAGTAGTCACTTTACGGCTGGGTGAACCTAGATGCCGTTTACCATGCTCGACCTCGACGTCCTCTCCTCATTAGACCAGTCCGCTTCCATTGCTGTCTACAACCCTACCCGAAAAAGGTGTGTCCAAATAAAGAGAGTGCCATATATTAGATAATCTCAACGTCAGGGATCTTATAAAATAAATGTATTTGTTCAGTGCATTCAGTTTATTTTTCAAGAAAGAACATTCTTCTAGAGAATCTTTCCATAGAGCAATTGATCTGACATAGTAACATTATACTCCAGCTGCTCTCAAAACTGAATAACCTCATACAGAGTGTCTCGCTACCTAACCCGGCGCTCTCTCGATAACACCAATGAAGATATTGCAACGGAATTTAAACTGAACTGCGTTTTTTTGTGTGTGAGAAATATCAAGAAAAATGTCCGTAATGTGTGTGTTTATGTGTGGGGCGCTTATTTTCTGCGACAGTGATTTTCGCAGCCTGCATGACATGCTTATTTGCTGAACTCCGTCATACGGCTGAGAGAGCTTACAAATTACGGTTGTGGTTCGTGACTGCTAGTGTAGAGTACGTAACTGTTCACATAAGTTAGCAGGAACATGTTTTGATATGCGCTAGAGTAGCGAGTGTTTAGTGATAAAAATCCATTAAATAAATGGCAGATTCGACACTTAGTGACACACTCGGTATTACAAAGCTTAAGGGCAAAAGTTATACAAAAGGAAAATAAAGCAGGTGTGTCAACACTTTCATAAACTGCGGTCTCATCAGCGAAAGCTAACTACAAAACCACACCACTCTACTCTGTTTTTTGACTTGATTTCTCTCAGCACAACTCATTTCTCAATCCACCTCTCGATATGGTCAGTCCATTGGAATCTTTAGGAGACCAGACAAATAATTGGATGTGTCTGACATGTAAATAATTTGGTGTGTTTGACAGGCAAATAATTTAGTGTGTCTGACAGGCAAATAATTGGGTGTGTCTGGCAGGTAAATAGTTGGGTGTATCTGACTGACAAATAATTGGGTGTGTCTGACTGACAAATAATTGGACGTGTCTGACAGGCAAATAATTGGGTGTGTCTGGCAGGTAAATAATTGGGTGTGTCTGACAGGTAAATAATTGGGTGTGTCTGACTGACAAATAATTGAGTGTGCCTGACAGGCAAATAATTGGGTGTGTCTGGCAGGTAAATAATTGGGTGTGTCTGACAGGTAAATAATTGGGTGTGTCTGACAGGTAAATAGTTGGGTGTGTCTGACATTCCCACCTTTATCCTGCCTTACACCCACACCTAACCTACACTCTTGTTAAATCCTTCCCCTCCCCTTGACCTTCACTTACCACTCCTCCCATTTCTTATTTGAACCTTTGTCTCCGTCCTCCATAGCAGGTAGGCAGGTTACTCTTCTCCTTCCGCTCAATCCTTGGTTTGTTGTCTCGTCCAGTGTCTTCTCATTTCCTGTACAGTATTCGGTCGGTCAGGACCTGCGACTTCCACCACAAACTAAGTTTCTTTTCATTATAAATTCACTTTCTCAGTTTTACTTGTTTTAGTAACTTTCTAATATGTAGTAAAGTATATTTTCCTTGCGTGTCAGTACGTTTTTGTTGTCCTTGTTTTCTGAGGTAGACGGCATGTAAGCAGAAATGTCATTAACACTTGATGCCCTCTTTTGTGAAAGCTGTCACCATATACTGTGTTCCCTTCGTTTCCATATCAATCTTTACCTGTCTTAGCCTAAGGTAGCAAAGTTTTAAAACATATCTTGCTAGGCCACAGCGTTTAGAGATTAGGTGGTCAACACACTTCCTCGCTGTTAAAACCTTTTCAAACTCAGCAAACCAAATGATCCATTCTCTCTACGTTGATAGTAGAGTGTTAATCAGTAAATATCCTTTAGATCCCGTTGCATATCACAAGCCACGGACATGGTCTCTCCAACCATCCAAATTCTTAGAAGGTAAAGGAAAAGTATGAAACGAATCGACGTCTTAGCACGCGAGTGTTCACCCATATGTGCTCGGTCGCCTATCCAGAAGTGTTCGGAGACTTCTGGATAGTGTCGTTTCAAGTATCGAAACTCACGACTTGAGGCGGCATTTCTAACCTTCCCAGAGTGCTACCCTGGCACCCATTTCTGTCAGCGGCCGGGTCGACTGCGGGGGTAATTTTTTTTTTTCCAATCACGAGTACAATTCACACTGCTTCCAGCGGGAATCGAAAACGGGTTTTTCGAATGTCGGTAGCCAAGTCGGGTAGTTTTCCCAACTAGACTAGCGAGGCCCCCAAATTATTAGCAATTTAATGATTTACTTAAAGGACATAACAGGCGTGGTGTTTAAGAGTGGACATTTTGTGATTTACTTAAAGGACATAAGAGGTGTGGTGTTAGGAGTGGACATTTTATGATTTACTTAAAGGACATAAGAGGTGTGGTGTTAGGAGTGGACATTTTACGATTTACTTAAAGGACATAAGAGGTGTGGTGTTAGGCATGGACATTTTATGATTTACTTAAAGGACATAAGAGGTGTGGTGCAAGGAGTGGACATTTTATGATTTACTTTAAAAATATTAATACACAGGCGTATATAATTTATGGTGCCGATGTAGCACATGATGGTTAGTCCTCCTGCTATCTATCACAAATGTTCGTGTTCAATTCAAAGACGTGGCGATTTTTTGTTGTTCTTAGGACAGATCCACCATCAGATTCCATCTATCTCCTGAAAATTGGGACTAAATGTTGCATGTGGTAGAGTGTACTGTCCTAGAGTAATACCGAACATATCAACCAGAATTTTCTAGTTTAAAGTTCTTTCCTTGTCTTAATATGTGTAATCTGTGCAACCATTTTACTGGTGATAGGTTGTTAACCTATCCCCCAACCTCCTTTGTCGCCTTTTACGATTGTGTGGCAGATGAGTGTCATGCCGGGGATTTAACTACAACCACTTGTTCACTATGTTAGCGCATAACCGCTACACTATTTAGCAAAGTATTCTGATCATCAGAAGTTGGTCTCACCTCCAATTAAGTGTTTCAGATTTTTTGCTTTATGAATCTCTATGTCGACATGACCTACCTGTTTAAGATTGTTTCTCCTGCGGTTTTCTGATTATGCGCTTCAGTTTGATTAAATTACTAGCTTAGATCAAGCAGTCAGTCTGCAGGGTACCTGTAATTGAATACAGTTTCAAGTCTAGCCATGGCTTAACACATTAACGAGATTTTTACAAATTGGCACAATTCAATGGGCACGTCACAGTGCAACATTCCTTGTAAGGAAGGAACAGACCTTGACACAAGACGAAATATTATATTTAAAAGGTAAAGATTCCCTCCACACCTTGCTAGGCGTATGGGGAATATGGTGTTATTGGGGAATGTGATGTTATTGAGGAATATGGTGTTATTGGGGAATGTGGTGTTATTGGGGAATATGGTGTCATTGGGGAATGTGGTGTCATTGGGGAATATGGTGTCATTGGGGAATATGGTGTTATTGAGGAATATGGTGTTATTGGGGAATGTGGTGTTATTGGGGAATATGGTGTTATTGGGGAATGTGGTGTTATTGGGGAATGTGGTGTTATTGGGGAATGTGGTGTTATTGAGGAATATGGTGTTATTGGGGAATGCGGTGTTATTGGGGAATGTGGTGTTATTGGGGAATATGGTGTTATTGGGGAATATGGTGTTATTGGGGAATATGGTGTTATTGGGGAATGTGGTGTTATTGGGGAATGTGGTGTTATTGAGGAATATGGTGTTGTTGGGGAATGTGGTGTTATTGGGGAATATGGTGTTATTGGGGAATGTGGTGTTATTGGGGAATGTAGTGTTATTGGGGAATATGGTGTTATTTGGGGAATGTGGTGTTATTGAGGAATGTAGTGTTATTGGGGAATATGGTGTTATTTGGGGAATATGGTGTTATTGGGGAATATTGTGTTATTGGGGAATATGGTGTTATTGGGGAATGTGGTGTTATTGGGGAATATGGTGTTATTGGGGAATATGGTGTTATTGGGGAATATGGTGTTATTGGGGAATGTGGTGTTATTGGGGAATGTGGTGTTATTGGGGAATATGGTGTTAGTGACCATATTTTTATGTAACCACGGCACATTTTTGGGTGATGTGGTCGGTATCACGCCAGGCCGGCTTTGCTTCCCAGAAAAATCTCTGGAGAAAAAAAATCTCAATTTTTAAAGGCTGGATATACTCCCAGAGCCTTGTCGGCCGAAATAAAATATTCCGCCACTGCTGGGGATCGAAGCATGACCCTTCAGGTCAGGAAGAGATACGCCTAAAAATATTATATAAGACGACAATATAATATAGTATAATGTATAATATAGTATAATGTATAATATAGTATAATGTATAATATAGTATAATAATATATTAATATTGGAAGGGAAAATACATAAAAGAGGCAGAGGCAGACCAAGATTAACATGGACGAGTAACATCAAAAGATGGACAAGTCAACCTATGACAATCTGCACCATCAAAGCAAGAGTCAGAGTGGAATGGCGCTCCATGTTAGCCAACCTTCGATGCGAAGACAGCACTCAATGATGATGATGATGAAGACGACAAATATGATTATTTAACGGAAATAATCTTTTAAAAAGAGAAATGGTTAACAAAGCACTTATATATTAAATAATAGCTATAGTCGACTGTCCACGTGAGATCAGGCTATAGTTGTCAGATTACACACTGATCGCACACAAACCGTGTACCGAATGTTCCAAACGGGTGAATCCGACGAATGAGCACGTGGTACTGGATACGTGACCGGCGAGAAGATTTCGCAAACTTATAGAACGTCGACCAGTGGAAGAAGTGACACATAGCAACGTCCAGTGCTTTACGTAGAAAGTTCTATGGAAGAGCTATTTGTTTAGCGATGACTGCTACCCATTCATTAATGTCCGTGCCAAAAGTAAACGAGAAGAAGAAATAGATAAGGATATAAGATTCCGTTTTCTCAAGCCAAGAAGATCACACAAATCCCCGATAATATTATTCAACCCTCCGCCCCGACCCCCGCCCTCAATTTTTGTTTTGTAATAATTGACCAATCCATCTAGATTTCTCTCTCTCTCTCTCTCGCTCTCTCTCTCTCTCTCTCTCTCTGCGATCAGGACTCAATCAGAGTAGGATTCCGGACTCTCACATAAAGTCAGCTGTCAGGTTAAGTGTGTTGATCGCCCCCACAGACAGAACATCCCAATTAGAGTCTGCCAGATCCGCTCTGATCGAACACCCGTTAAAACGTTGCAATGAGTTCTGCGCCAGTGGCCCAGTGCATCCGATTTCAGCCAGCATTTTATTCAGGTTTGCATTTCTTAGCCTTTGATTGTCCTCAATCTTCCTGCAAAGCAGCAGATGATCTTTTCTGTCGGGGGATTCTGCCCTTAGATGGTCTGCCCTCCCGGGTTTACGAGCACCATCTGCCCGAGTCACTAGAGGTGACTAACACAGACATGCACACACAAAGATATGAGATGTGACCAACACAGATATGTACACAGCGATACGAGGCATGACTAACACTGACACACATCAAGATATATGACACATGACTAACATAAATATGCACATAAAGATATGAGATATGACTGACATAGACATGCACACAAAGATATGAGATATGACCAACATAGACATGCACACACAAAGATATGAGATGTGACTAACTTAGCCATGCACACACAGGGATATGAGATGTGACATACACAGACATGCACGCACAAAGATATGAGATATGGCAAACATAAACATGCACACAAAGATATGAGATATCACTAACCCAAACATGCACACACAAAGATATGACACATGACTAACACAGATACACACTGAGATATGAGATATGACTAAACACATACACACATAAATATATGAGACATAATTAACACCGACACACCAAGATATGAGATATGACTAACATGACACACACCAAGCTATGAGTCATGGCCAGCAAACACACACACACACACAAGCTAAGATATGAGCCATGGCTAGCCCAGAAACACATCAAGATATGAGCCACGGCTAGCACAGAAACACATCAAGATATGAGCCACGGCTAGCACAGAAACACATCAAGATATGAGCCATGGCTAGCCCAGAAACACATCAAGATATGAGCCACGGCTAGCACAGAAACACATCAAGATATGAGCCATGGCTTCACGGAAAAACACCAAGAAATGAACCATGTCCAGCGCAGAAACACATTAAGGTATCCATATTTTGGCTTTGTTTAATTTAATGCGAGCTTTATAAATTGCACAAAATATTCAAAAAGGTGGACAGATTGCGACACAAACAGCCTACAGAATGTGTAAATGTTATACATCTTGGCCATGCGAACAAAGATTTGCACGTAATTTATACTAAGAACAGACAGCAGTGATGAGATGTTACTCTTAGATGAATATAGCTTTAGTAAAATAATAGATGATCGTGGTCATAGTCTACTCTAGATTAACTAAGTTTCGCGAACAGAAAATAAAACCAGAAAACTCTGCAACTAACGTGACGCTATCAGCTACAAGAGCTATTAACTGCTGACGTCATTCTAACTACAACCGCCACTGCTCGCAAAGCTGACATGCTTTGACCAAACTTGATACACCACTCACACCAGACTAACATGTTTTAAGGGTGTTTTTAAAGTCGCAGTGCAGTGAATATTTCTAATATTCAGTAAATGACGTAATCATCATCTACGTACCACAATTTTGTAAACCACATTTATGAACAAACCGCTGCTTCCTTTAAGGTTTTATTTACGTAAAGGACGGGCACTTCGCTACTTTCACTGTCTCATTGCTTGAAGGAAATGGTGTTGACGATTGAAAACAGGGTATTTCTGGTTGAGCATGTCTTTCGTAATGGCGGTAAATATACGGATGAGGTCATCAGACAATTCGTGAGGAAATTTCCAGACTCACAAGTCCCTCACCGAAATTCTGTTACAAAATTGATCAAAAAGTTTCGTGAAACCGGTAGTGTGGTAGATGCATACCGATCTGGAAGACCTCCAATTTCACAAGACCAAATTATGGAACTCCAAGACAGAATTACAATGAGTCCAAATGCATCTTTAAACCACTTGTCTCAACATGTGCAAATATCTAAGAGTTCTGTTCACAAGGTTTTAAGAAGTGAACTACACTATCGTCCATACAAATTAACTGAAGTGTCTCAACTCCAAGAAAGAGATTACGAATCCCGTTTAAACTACTGCATGTGGTTTCAGAATTTTATTTATGAACATGGCGCTGCCATCCTTGACGTCACTTTTTTCACTGATGAGGCCTGGTTTCATTTATCCGGTTATGTGAACAGTCAGAACAATCGGCTGTGGAGCAGTGAAAACCCCCATGAATTTCATCAAGTGCCGCTTTACGATAAAAAAGTCGGAGTGTGGTGCGCTATAAGTCGTATGCGGATAATATGACCTATATTTTTTAATGAAATAATAAATGCAGAACGTTACCGTACTTTAATTCTGGAACCGTTCATAGCACACCTTACAGAACGGGAAATTATGGAATCCTGGTTTCAGCAGGATGGGGCAACAGCACACACAGCCACAACAACACTCAATTATTTAGAAAGCATATTTGCAAATCGCATTATTTCACGTGGAATCTGGCCTGCTCGTTCACCAGATCTAACACCACCAGATTATTATCTGTGGGGGGCATTGAAGGGGAAAGTTTATGAAAATAATCCGCAGACAATTAATGACCTAAAGACTGAAATAGTAGAAAAGATTAAACAAATATCACCAGACATTATTCTGAAGGTTTTCGCAAATATGGACAGACGAATCACGACATGTCTTGAGGCCCGTGGTGGACATTTTCAACATATGCTTTAGGCACAACTTTATTGTGTTAATACCAACATTACCCATTATAAGCTCGCCGATAGCAGTCAAGTATATTTGAATAATACCATTTATTTTACAATTTGTGTGACGCATTAGTTAACCGCGTTTCTGGTGACGTTTTTTCTTCCGAGAGTAGAAATTCACTGCACTGCGACTTTAAAAACACCCTGTAGAAGTTTCTCGGGAATTCCCCCTCCGCCTGCAGCGGTAGGAAATCTATTGTTGGCTATGGTCTATCATCATCATCATTATCGAGTGCCATGTCCGCAACGAAGGTTGGCTACCATGGAGCGCCATTCTGTTCTGTCTCTCGCTTTGATGGTGCAGGTTGTCATAGGCTGATTTGTCCATCTTTTGATGTTACTCGTCCATGTTAGTCTTGGTCTGCCTCTGCCACCTTGTATTTTCCCCTCCAGGATTGTTTCTGGTCTATATATAGGTTAATTTAGATAGGCTTGGCCACAAAAAGGGTAAATTTCGGAAAACCCCTCTAGCGTGACGTTTCCAGCTTTGCGAGCAGGGGCGGTTATGATCAGATTCGTTACTGGCTTGCAGAGCTGAATACGTCACGCTAGTGCCGGTTTTCCAAGAGTTCCCTTTCTATGTTATCGTGTTTACTTTTTTATTTGTTATCCTGTTTCCGATGAAGAATTGAGGCCGAAACGTTATATTTTCTTGTTTCCCTATTAATTTAGCTGTCCGATGCAATGTTTATTTCTGTTTTACTAGAACCAGTGATGAAAAAACGTAGAACAGAAAAAAAAGAATGGGAATGGCAAAAGCAATTTTAGTGTCATGAAAAATATACTAACATCAAAACAAATAACTTCAAGGGCTAAAACTAAGAATAGCAAAATGTTATATCACTATAACATTTCTGTATGGTGCAGAAACATGGACATTAGACAAGAAAATCGAACAGGAAATTGAAGCGTTTGAAATGTGGATTTATAGAGGAATGGGAAGAACTGGATTGAAAAAAAGAAAACAAATTATGAAGTCTTAAAACAACTTAAAATGAAAAGAGAACTACTAAACACAATTTAAACAAGACAGAAGAGATTTTTGGGGCATGTTAAAAGGCACAGCGGCCTACTAAAAGTAATCTTGGAAAGGAAAATACAAGGTAAAAGAGACAGAAGCAGACCAAAACTTTTATATGAACGAGTAACATCAAAAGATGGACAAGTCAGCCTATGAATCCTGCACAATTAAAGCAAGAGACAAAGTGTAAGGGCGCTCCAAGGTAGCCAACCTTCAATGCGGTGACCGAACTCAAAGATGATAATGATGAATACAATTTTACGTTTATTTTCAATTTTTTTCCCCCCACCGTTCACTCTTTCCCTACGTTTCCACGCACTGTACGTCATGTCGTTTTCGGCCATGTACGTTTAGCCGCACAGTGCATCACTCTCAATTTGATTAGTGTAAACCGCCAACAAACAGTATTCTTTTTTACATGTCTTGTGTCATCTTCTTATTGGTGAAATCTAAATTCGTGTAAAATTTTCTAAAAATTCATATATGGTATGTCATGTATTAGGTAAATGTACAAATGTACATCAGATGAAAACTTTAGTTTCTAAAATCTCTTCCGTTGCCTTGATAATAACCTTCCGAACTGGAGGAGTTAATAGCGGCCCCGCACGATATTTATGGTTGTGCCTATCTCTACCTCATGTAGGTTAATGATACAGTTTCGTGCTTCAAAATCTAGCTCAATTTGTTGTGTGAAATGTGTTTGCATTAGAACTGTCTCCTTCCACTAGCGACAACACCCACGTTGCCATCGATCTCTGCTGCAGTACTCTCAGGGCTGGGCTAGCGAAGTCAATGAAAGGAGGCGTTTACTGCAGCGACGGCACGGATATGCTGAGTGTTGGTCTGTCAAGGATAATGACAACACCGCGATGTGTAAAGTGGATTTCAGCAAGAGAGAGCAATGATAACAATACTCTCAAACGCTCGTCCATGTTCCTCCTGTGGACATTGTCAATGCGACTGGGGCGAGGAAGTGACAGACAACTTGTCTTCTATTCCTTCCTGCATTTTCTCCTCCTGCTACAGCCTTCAGACACCTATACCACCTCATCGTTCGCCCTTCAAAGGTCGTTATGTGACAGTAGACGCGATGTGCGTCTGGTTTACAGTAAACCACGACTCCCACATCTTTTCTGCCCGACTCATCCCTCTTTGGCATTTCATTATAGTTATCAAGTTGCCTTCCCTCTTATTTCCAATTTCCTTTGCTAGACTGGTCAGTCTGTTTCCCGAGACTCTCCTGGAAAGTAGAGTAATATCTGGATTAGCTCAGCTGTTTGTCGATCCTGACGTATGAAGTCAGCCTCGAGTCGGTCACTACTGATAGAGTTCGGGGGAGTAGTCTCAGCTGATGGATGTAGCAGAAGACCGGAGCTTTCTACGTGTCTCGCCGCATTCTATGTCCTGCACAACATATCGTTGTAAACACCTCGCTGGTTGCTGATTTTTTTTTTCAATTTTATCCGTGTGGTTCGCCAGATCTAATCTTCGCATACGGGGGGAGGGGGAGCAGCCTGCAACCTGCTGTCGCAATAGCAGGGCCGGCGCACCATCAGCTGGCCAAGACCTAGCAGTTCTACCTCCTCGTGGTCTCCCCCGGTAACAGTCTACGTCAAACCAGACTGGCTAACAGAAGCTAGGATCGACTTGTTCCCTGTAGTGGTGGCTGTTACTTTTTGAGGACCCAGTATTGCAGTACCTCTGGGCTGGACTAGTAGTTTCCCAGCGCAGCCTGGGACAGACGACCTCCAACCTCCAGTAAGAGCCGGGAATGTCAAGAAAGCATTACGACCCGCCACATCTTATGAGTCAAAGGGCAAATATACTCGTATCAACTAGTGGTAATCCGTCAACAATCTTCGCATACATGAATGGATAAGTTCCCACGGCGTCGAAGTTTGAATATTTTACTCGCACTGTGTCCTGCAGTGTTAATCGTTTTAGTATTGTGCTACTGCAGAATTGTGAACTTGTTGCAGTCATAAATTGGTAGCTTTTTTTTTTAAAAAGGTCAAAACAAAGAAATGCATAAAAATGTGAAGTTACATTAAAGCTAATAGTAAGGAGAAATGAAAAAAAAATCGATTAAAAAAATCGAAAAAAAACGGTATAGTTAAAGCTTTGCGCACTAAGTAGACAACATAAATTAGAACGACGTTTCGGCTCAATAAGCCTTCAGCAGGAGCAAACATACGATACACACACCTACATAGATGTATATAAAATGTAAAAAAAATAATAAATAATTAAAAAAAAAACAATAATAAAAAATAATTTCGAATTTGAATGAGAAATGACAATAAAAATAAAATGTCTTCCCTGTATACTCAGGGAAATGAAAACGTTCATTTTCCGTCTGGCCACAACGCAGCACACAGAGGTATTATGTTATTTCTATTTCTCACTCTAGTTCGAATTTATTATTTCTTTTTACTATTTATAAGTTTTAAAATTTAAAATACATTTCTGTTTGTGTGTTGTATGTTTGTTCCTGCTGAAGGCCTGTTGAGCCGAAACGTTGTTCTAATTTGTGTCGTCCACATATTGCGTGAAGATTTAACCATACCGGTTTTTTGGTCTATTTTTTCCTATATTTTTATCATTTCTCCTATATTTTTATCATTTCTCCTATATTTTTATCATTTCTCCTATATTTTTATCATTTCTCCTATATTTTTATCATTTCTCCTATATTTTTTTTTAAGCTGTGTAACGTTCGGCCGACAGGGGTGAGTTGACTGTGTTCACTTTCTGCGCGGTTTCGCCTTATGTCTTTTGGCGTGTGGTGAGACTGCAACGATGGGGATTACAGTTACCTTTCTTTGTTTGGGAGATGAGTTAGTAATTCCGATGATACCACTGGCGGTTGAGCAATTATGGATTTTGATTCGTTTGCAGTGATACCGAGGTCTTCCATAACCAAATAACCAATAACCAATAACCAATAACCAATAACCAATAACGTTCGGCCTCTCGTGTTGAGCGATTTCTGCTTACCGAGACACAATTTGTAACACATTTATACAACACATACATACGGAACTAACCCATGAGTTGATGAGTTTTGGGTCACATCCATGCATGTTCTTTACACGCTTGATATCTCATTGTATAGTGATGTGTTTTGTTTAACCTACCTACCTAAAGTGCCCGTATAATAGGGGATGTGATGTTAGTGACCATACATTTTACAGACCTTCACTTCAACACATGATTTTTGGGGTAATGTGGTCGATATTATGCCTGTGCCCCTTTACTTTCCCAGAAAAAAATTCGGTACCCATTTACGGCTGGGTGAACCCGGAAGCCGTCGGTTGGGATTGAACCCTACCTCTTGTCCTTTGTAGTCCAGTACACTAACCACTGAGCTATCGCGGCTCCCGTTTTGTTTAACATCTGCAATAAATTCACCATTCCTTATTACAGATTTGTTCCGTGCTGATAGAATTATTGAAATTATATTAATCAACTTTTTAATATCATCACATTGGTTCGCCGATGTCAAGAATGTGTTGATGTCTTATCAAGTTGTGTGTTGTTGTTATCTTGTTTGTTGTTGTGTGTGTGTTTGTTTGTTATGTGTTTGTGTTCATCAGTTTTATTTCTCTTGCAAAGTTCCAAGTGACTTAATTTTGTGTGAATATAAATTTTTCAGATTTTTCACATAGACAGTCGAATGCTCCCCCGCCATACAGGCAGATATTCTTCTACTTCAGACGTGCTCTCATGCTTTATTTTCGAGAGTTTAGCGTTTTTGGGTAGATTTTTTTTTCCTTTTAATTTTACCCCTACAGAGGCCATTTTAGCATATATTTTTATATTGCCAACTACCAAGCTTCATTAACGTGCGCAGCATGCACACGGACGCTGCGCACGGACGGGACCTCCTGTCTTTCGCCATTTTTCGACAGCCATTTTTATAGACATCAAAAATCCTCTGAGACCAGGGGACTGTAAAGCCAGGGAAGATTGGATTACATTTTTTATTTCCGCGTGTGGTGGAAATCGAACTTGGGACTTTCATACCCAGAGGTCGACGTCTTACCTCTACACCACCCAGGCCCGCTCTCCAGAGATTCATCATCATCAAGTACCGGGCCTGCTGGCGTAGGTGATTATGTCTCTCTACAACTTTCGATCCCGACAGTTATTTAGTATTTCTGTTGTTGACCTTCTGCCAAGCCATTCTCTTAAGTTGTCTGGTATCTTTTCTCTTTTCTTCCCTCTATCTCTTCGTCCCTCAATAATCCAAGTTGTTACAATATATTGCAGTTGCTCTCTTCTCATTACATAGCCAAAAAATGATGATTGTCTCTTCCTAACATTGGAAATTAGCTATTTTTTTTTTTTTTGCATTGACCTCTTTCAGAACGTTTTCATTTTTTTTCTTAGCTGTCCATGGCATTCTCAATGTTCTTCTGTAAAACCACATTTCTACAGACTCCAGTGATTTTCTTGTCTGTTGTCCTGTTCCCATGATTCACATCCATATGTTAAGACTGGCTCTATATAACATTTAATAACTCTTTTTCTTGTTTCTATTGTCACAAATGGATTGCATAGTATTTTCCTCATTTTTTGGAATGCTGCTTATGCCTGAGCCATTCTGCACCTCACCTCTATTGTTCATCTTACGTCTCAGGTTAACAAAGTTCCCAAATATTTAAATTCATTTACCTGTTTTAATATTGTTCCACTTGTCTTTATGTTTTCACTGAGGTGATGTAATTTTCGATATGCGGATGACACCATCCTAATAGCAGAGACAGAGAATGAACTACAAGAAATGATAGACATAATAGTATAAAAAAGCAACAAGAAAGGTCTCAGTCTGAATAGTAAGAAAACAGAAGTAATGGTTATATCGAAGAAACAATCACCACCATCATGCAGCATAAAAATAAACGAGACAAATCTGAAACAAGTGCAACGTTTCAAATACTTGGGCACAGTGATAACATCAGATGGGAGATGCACCACAGAAATAAAAAGCAGAATAGCTCAGGCCGAAATAGCATTTCAGAAAATGAAAAATATCTTATGCAACAAATCTATGTCAATAAAAATGAGAAAGAGAGTTCATCGGTGCTATATAGAACCAATTCTGACCTATGGAAGCGAATCATGGACAGTAGACAAACAAATGAAAAGACGATTAGAGGCCACAGAGATGGGATTTCTCATAAGAATGTTGAAAGTTCCCTGGACAGCTAAACAGACCAATGAGGAAGTTCTCAAAGAGGCCAACACAAAAAGGGATCTCTTAAAAAACATCAGAAGGAAGCAATCAACATTTTTCGGGCACATCATGAGAAGAGGAAAGTTGGAATACTTGGTTACAACTGGCAAAATAAAAGGAAGGAGAGATCGCGGGCGACAAAGAGAGAAAATACTGGATAGCTTGGTGTCATGGCATGGAAAACAGTCAACAACAGAACTGATACGATGCACTGTAGATAGAAGATTGTGGAGGGACATGATCACCTACGCCAACCGGTATGGCACATGATGATGATGATGTCTTTTTCTTTGTTGTTACCATTACAACTGTCTCTCTCCAGTGATTAGAAAAGAGATTGCTCTGGTAAATAAATATATTGAGAGTTGTGTTCGAGCACAAAGATAATGATTCTATTCACAAAATACAATGTCAAGCTGAGCCCTGTGTGTTGAGGTCGTGGCGTTACCCCGTCAGCAGGCTGAAATAAACGCTCTTCAAATGTTGAGAAAAAATGCGGTTTAAGATTTCAATTATACAACCTGAATCTGATTGAAATAGCTCCAAATTTAAATTTCATTACAATTACCCTTTTTTTTAAAAAATCCAGTACGGCTTTAATTATTTTTTCTTCTTTTTGCACAGTGATTATTTTTCTTTACATAGATCTTTTTTTTTTATATGCAGAGATAATGGCAACATATGTGGTATGTTGTGTTCAATATTTCTCTGAAGTGCTGTCATTCTTTCCTGTCTGATTACGCGCTGATGAGCTTTCTGTTTTCTCATATCTTCTTCCTTGGGGACTGGTTGGCCTCGAGACAGAGAGGTTGTGGGTTCAAATTCCGGTTGGTTGTGATATTTATTTATGATTTCTCTCTGCGACAACCACTCTTGGTCTCAGCTGCGAGGCCCGGCTTGAAACGTCAATTACTCATCTACGGAAGAAATACGGCTACCTCCGAAGTCGGAGTTATCTGCCTGTGCGGCGAGGGTCTCCTGCACACACGGCTGCCAGG
This sequence comes from Megaustenia siamemsis, assembly GCA_032433765.1. NCBI lineage: Eukaryota > Metazoa > Mollusca > Gastropoda > Stylommatophora > Ariophantidae > Megaustenia > Megaustenia siamemsis. The sequence continues at coordinate 45,183,539 of JAVIAB010000088.1, forward strand.
GAAAAATGGATAAACACGTACAATTTAGTTCCCAGTCTCTAGGGACTTCGTCAGAGGGAAAAGCTGGCGAACGAAGAAAAAAATATCTTCTTCGCATTACGCTTTACGCTAATGACAAGTTATTTAATACACAGTGCCTTTACACATTTGTCTGTCTTCTTGCTGCTTCTTGAGAGTTCTTTAGTCAACTTATTTATATATTCTATAGAAATGCAGTTAGTTGATTTGTTAGGAGAAAACCGTCGCTCTTGTAATCGTCGGCCTTAGTATTTTTCGTTGCTTCTCTATTCATTTTGACAGTCATCATCATCAAGTACCATGCCTGCTGGCGTAGGTGATTGTGTCTCTCCACAACTTTCGATCTCAACAGTTGTTTATCATTTCTGTTCTTGACCTTCTGCCAAGCCATTCTCTTAAACTGTTTAGTATTGTTTCTTTGTGTTCCTCTCTATCACTTCGTCCCTCAAATTTCCCAGTTGTCGCATTATATTTCAGCTGCTCCCTTGCCATTGCATGGCCAAAAATGATGATTATTTCTTTCTTTTTAAAATTACGCCTCTTGTTGCTTTGGACTCTTTCAGGTTTTCATTTTTTTCTTAGCTGTCCACGGTATTCATAACATTCTTCTGTAAAACCACATTTCTACAAACTCCAGTGATTTTCTTGTCTGTTGTCCTATTGTCCATGATTCGCATCCATATGTTACGACTAGCTCTACATATCATTTAAGAACTCTTTTCTTCTTACTGTTTTTTTACTTGTTGAAATTTTTTGTTTCTATTGTCAAAAATGGATTGCACAGTATTTTTCTCGTTTTATTTAAAAGCTGCTTTTGTTTGAGCCATTCTGCATCTCACCTTTTTGTCCATCTGTTATCCGAGGTTAACATTGTTCCCAGATATTTAAATTTATTTACCTGTTTTAATAATTTTGTATTTGTCTTTATTGTGCATTGCGGTGATGTATTTTTCTTTGTTGTTATTATTACCTCTGTCTTTTTTTTATATTGAGGCTGAGTACTTCATTTTTGCACCCCTTCACTATAATGCCTAACATTTCTCGTAACTCATTTTCACTCTTAGCGATTAAGCCTGTATCATCACCATACCTTAGATTATTTATATTTTGACCTCCAATTGTTATTCCAGGCATGTCCCTTATGGATCCTAAAACAACCGCACTATACATATTAAACAAATCTGGCGACAGCACACAACCTTGCCTAATACCCTGTTTTATTTGTTGAAACATGTCCATTTGATTTCCAGCTCTTATGAATAGAAAGAACATGCTATGATAGCTCTTATGAATAGAAAGAACATGCTATGATAGCTCTTATGAATAGAAAGAACATGCTATGATAGCTCTTATGAATAGAAAGAACATGCTATGATAGCTCTTATGAATAGAAAGAACATGCTATGATAGCTCTTATGAATAGAAAGAACATGCTATGATAGCTCTTATGAATAGAAAGAACATGCTATGATAGTAAGAACTTAAACAAATACGCTCCGTAAGTAGTTACCAGACTTCAAAGATTTAGCCGGACGTCCTTTTTTCATATGGGAGTCCTGCGTGTGAGCTGGTTTTCATCTTATTATATAAAAAAAAGTAAAGTACCCCCGTCACGCCAAGTGGCATATAGGGAATATGGTGTTAGTGACCATAAATTTTACAGATATTCAGCACATGATTTTTGGGGTAATGTGGTCGGTATTACGCCCGTGCCCCTTTACTTTCCCAGAAAAAAATTCGGTACCCATTAAAAGCAGGGTAAACCGGAGCCGTCGGATGGGATCGAACCCCACCTCTTGTCCTTTGTAGTCCAGTTCAATTTTATTATATAATGTACTTTATATATCCTGCTTTTTTGTGTTAATCTTTCATCTTTTTCAGTAAAATATTTTTTTAGATGAATTGTCATTTTTTTAACCAATTACATGACGTACTTTGTCAAATGAAATGTCCTGCTTTCAGTTTGTCTCATCTGGTAACCCTATCCGTAGGTTCCTATTTTCTCTTCCCGAGCTATTTAGACCGCTTGACAGGTTCGTATTTGAAATACCGTTTGTTCAATTTAAAACCAGGAGAGCTCCCGTGTTCAGAACCAATGAGGAAACGCTTTGCGTTCATTGTTGAGAATAAGAGATAACACATTTTAAAAAATATGTCGTTTAACAAACACTATTGCCCTTAGGAAGAAACAATCATCATTTTTTTGGCGATGTAATGAGAAGAGAACAACTGGAATATATTCAGTGAGTTGATGGGACTGGAGTAATTAGCCTCTTCAATACATAGAAATAGATGACTTTCACAGCCAACAATGCCACAATGAAATATTATTATGTAGAAAATAACCCAAGATTAACCTCAGATAGTAGATGTACAACAGAGGTGACATGCAGAATGCCCCAGGCAAAAGCAGTTGTCCAAAAATGAGCAAGATACTTTGCAATCCATTTTTGACAATCATCATCATCATCACGTGCCATACCGGTTGGCGTGGGTGATCATGTCCATCCACAATCTTCTATCTACAGTGCATCGTATCAGTTCTGTTGTTGACTGTTTTCCATACCATGACACCAAGCTATCCAGTATTTTCTCTCTCTTTGTCGCCCGCGATCTCTCTTTCCTTTTATTTTGCCAGTTGTAAATAGTATTCCAACTTTCCTCTTCTCATTTTTGACAATAGAAACAAGAAATATGGTTCGTAAATGTTATGTAGAGCAAATCTTAACATATGGATGTGATTGATGGGCAATAGGCCAACTGATAAGAAAATCACTGGAGGCTGTAGAAATATGGTTTTACATAAGAATGTTGAATTGAAGAGTAATGAAATCGTTATGATACAGGCTAAAGCAAAAAGAGAGCTACCTTCCAATATTAGTCAGAAAAAATTATCATTTTTGGCCGTGTAATGAGAAGGGAACAACTGGAATACATTGTAACAACTGGGAAAATTGAGGGATGAAGAGATAGAGTGAAGCAAAGAGAAAAGATACAAGACAGTTTAAGAGAATGGCTTGGCAGAAGGGTCAACAACAGAAATGATAAATAACTGTCGAGATCGAAATTTGTGGAGAGACATGATCACCTACGCCAGACATTGATGATGATGATCGTTATGTAGGAGATAAGCACAAGTATAAAATATATTAAAGATTGTGCGGAGCAGTGAGTACAGACAACGGACACATACATCCTGGTCATTCTTCCTCTTCTGCCATTTTGTGATTTGAGATCACTATTTGCCATTCGTGTTTTTCTTTGACATTATGTTATTTTGTATGTGATGAATATTTTGCCGAAACGCCGTAGCTTGTCTCGCCTCTCTACTAGCTTATCTGCTAAGTACAAGCATCATTCATTCTATGTTTATTTTACACAGATCGTAAATCAATAGTCGCTTCAACGTAAAGACACTAATAAGTAACGTAAAGAGCCCCCATCACGCCAAGTGGTGTATAGGGAATATGGTGTTAGTGACCATAAATTTTACAGACCTTCGGCATGGTTTTTGGGGCAATGTGGTCGGTATTACGCCCGTGCCGCTTTACTTTCCCAGGAGAAAATCCGGTACCCATTTAAGGCTTGGTGAACCCGGAAGCCGTCAGTTGCGATCGAATCCTACCCTTGTCCTTTGTAGTCCATTTCACTAACCACTGAGCTATCGCGGCTCCTTAAAGACACTAATGAAAAACGTTATAACATTAGAATTCCTAAAAATGAAATACAAGACAGAACATGGCAGCATAAACATAATCAAAAGACATGATCTGACTTGGATCTGTAGACTTAGGACAGGGATATGGGGCCTCATAAAAGAGCTTAGCAGAAAAAAAGTATCATTGTCGCCTGTGGAGTAATCACGTAGGCTTCTGAACATGATATACAAGGCAGTAAGAGCCAAAGAAACAATCGTGTTCGTCAACATGATACACAGAAGCAATCTTGCTCGATAACATTATACACAACAACAACACAGAAACAGTCAAGCTCAACAACATGATGCAAAGAAAAAATCATACTCGACAATACGATAGATACACTGAATAAATTTTGCTCAACGATATGATACACAAAAGTAATCATACTCAATAATATGATACACAGAAACAATCCTGCTCTGTAATATGATACACAGAAATAATCCTGCCCAACAATATGATACACAGAAATAATCCTGTCCAACAATATGATACACAGAAATAATCCTGTCCAACAATATGATACACATAAACAATCCTGCTCGACAATATGATACACAGAAATAATCCTGCCCAACAATATGATACACAGAAATAATCCTGCCCAACAATATGATACACAGAAATAATCCTGTCCAACAATATGATACACATAAACAATCCTGTTCGACAATATGATACACAGAAATAATCCTGCTCGACAATATGATACACAGAAATAATCCTGCTCGACAATATGATACACAGAAATAATCCTGTCCAACAATATGATACACATAAACAATCCTGCTCGACAATATGATGACATAAACAATCCTGCTCGACAATATGATACACAGAAATAATCCTGCTCGACAATATGATACACAGAAATAATCCTGCTCGACAATATGATACACAGAAATAATCCTGTCCAACAATATGATACACAGAAATAATCCTGCTCGACAATATGATAACATAAACAATCCTGCTCGACAATATGATACACAGAAATAATGCTGCTCGACAATATGATACACAGAAATAATCCTGCTCGACAATATGATAACATAAACAATCCTGCTCGACAATATGATACACAGAAATAATGCTGCTCGACATAGTGTGGAAAATTGACAGAGAGATCGTCAAGCATATGCTACCGAACATCCTTTACTCTTCTTTGTTTATTTCGTTGACTTTTCTGTTCATTTACTACTTCTTTTAATCTAGGTGACATTTCTTTCACTGTGTCTACTTTTCTCTACAATGTTTCTTACTCGTTTCGAAAATGTTCAAAGACTGTGTTTTTAGTTCACAGAAACCAACATATATTTTATTAGAACTTTTTGTAAAAAGATATGGCTTTGGTTCCGAGACTCCCCGGTCGCTGTAACGGCCGTCACGGGCAACATAATCTTCATGAGCCCGCGTCAATACTGGTATAGACTTCAGGATAAGTAGGCGTGCTCATGAATCGCTGCCCCAACAAAATGTAGTCAGGTCACCACTTTGGTGAAACACTTCATCCGATCTCAGTCCAGTTAATGGCGAATTTGCAGTCGGACATAGACTCCAAACATCCTATCCCAGGGGAAAGCCGTGACTTGGTTCAGTTCCAAAAATAAGTTAATTTACTTCATTTAAACAAACAAAATATAATATTTTCTTTTTGGTAATTTTGAAAAGATATCGAAAAGACATAGCTAATACCAATAGCATTATTTTATTAGAACATGATAAACACTAAGAAGAAATGTGGTTTTCTTGGTGTGTGTGTGTGTGTTTTGCTACAAACTGGAATTGCTGTCGTAAAATGTAAGTTTTAAGAAAAAGTGTCATAGATTCAGTACATCTTCACTCATATGTAAATGCTGCAGAAAATGCAGGATTGATTATGATTAGAGCTACAGCCAGTCGCACATGATTTCCGTCACAAAATATTCAAATATAACTCCCATGTATGGCACACGGCACACATTTCATATTTGCATTGCATTTTTTTGTAGTAGCCTCCATCAGTGATAGTTGCCTATGGATTTTTCAGCGCACTTAGGGATTGTTTTCTTTTCTTTCACCGTGTATTCTCTTTGTCGATGAATCTATACTTTCTTATTTGAGTTGGAACTTTAAAGTGTGTTTCCAAATATTGTGATCTGTAATTATTTCTTTCCCGACTGCCGGGTTTATGTTCAGTCTTCATGTCACGTTTACATCATCATCTTCTTTGCCGTGTCAGCATCGAAGATTGGCTGCCATTCTGCTCTGTCTCTTGCTTTGATAGTTCAGGCTGTCGCAGTTTGACGTTTCCACATTTTTAAGCTACTCGTCCATGTCAGTGTAACCTACGTTGTTTGAGCATCGTGTAGATATTCGGGAGGCTTGTAGTTCCCTAGACTCTCACCGTATCTCGCACATTTTCCTAAATGATTGTTCCTAAAAGGTTATTCTTTGAGCCTGAGTCTCCAGTCTGACGTTTCAATCACCCACCCTTACAGATCACTCAATGACGCAAGCAACACTACTGGGCTGTTGGCCAACACCCGGTACTGCCCATTAGTTCACAAAGTTAACGAGCACAAACCTCGGGCCCTTCAAACGTTTTCTGTCGATCCTGTTATTTCGACCTGTCGAAGATAAAACTGAAAGTTCTGTTCACACACGGTCTCTTTCTTAATCCCTCATTCACTCCTCAAAACTTTCATCTTCCCCACCCCTCACATCCCCCCCCCAGACCTCCCTATAATTTTATATTCGTTTTTCATTGTTCGACCAGCCTTTTTCCCTAAACATTTTCTTTATTTCTGTATTCTCAATTTCCCTATACACTTTGCATTTTCTGAGACCCATTTTTTGCCCTTCACAAACATTCTCCTGCGTCTACCCCAATTTCCTGTTTCTCAATATCTAACCCATTTTCATGAGTGGAAGCGTGTGTATGGGTGTATGCGTACGTGTGTGTGTGTGTGCGTGCGTATGTGTGTGCGTGATTGTGAGTGAGTGTGTATTTATGTGAATGCGTGAATGTGATTTTTTTTTTCCTTCTGTTTGTGTGCTCCAACATCTCTCTACAGAAATGATACTCTCACTTTCTCTTCTATTCCTTCTGTTTGTGTGCTCCAACATTTCTCTACAGAAATGATACTCTCACTTTCTCTTCTATTCCTTCTGTTTGTGTGTTCCAACATCTCTCTACAGAAATGATACTCTCACTTTCTCTTCTATTCCTTCTGTTTGTGTGTTCCAACATCACTCTACAGAAATGATACTCTCACTTTCTCTTCTATTCCTTCTGTTTGTGTGCTCCAACATCTCTCTACAGAAATGATACTCTCACTTTCTCTTCTATTCCTTCTGTTTGTGTGCTCCAACATCTCTCTACAGAAATGATACTCTCACTTTCTTTTCTATTCTTTCTGTTTGTGTGCTCCAACATCTCTCTACAGAAATGATACTCACACTTTCTCTTCTATTCCTTCTGTTTGTGTGCTCCAACATCTCTCTACATAAATGATACTCTCACTTTCTCTTCTATTCCTTCTGTTTGTGTGCTCCAACATCTCTCTACAGAAATGATACTCCCACTTTCTCTTCTATTTCTTCTGTTTGTGTGTTCCAACATCACTCTACAGAAATGATACTCTCACTTTCTCTTCTATTCCTTCTGTTTGTGTGCTCCAACATCTCTCTACAGAAATGATACTCTCACTTTCTTTTCTATTCCTTCTGTTTGTGTGCTCCAACATCTCTCTACAGAAATGATACTCTCACTTTCTCTTCTATTCCTTCTGTTTGTGTGCTCCAACATCTCTCTACAGAAATGATACTCTCACTTTCTCTTCTATTCCTTCTGTTTGTGTGTTCCAACATCACTCTACAGAAATGATACTCTCACTTTCTCTTCTATTCCTTCTGTTTGTGTGCTCCAACATCTCTCTACAGAAATGATACTCTCACTTTCTCTTCTATTCCTTCTGTTTGTGTGCTCCAACATCTCTCTACAGAAATGATACTCTCACTTTCTCTTCTATTCCTTCTGTATTCTCCAACTTTACACTAAAGACTCGACTACCTACTGAAAATGAACATTTTACTGTGAGTATGTACAAAGCCAGCCGTTATTTCCCAAAATATGCCATAATAGCATGTGAACAGTCATCATCAAGTTCCAGATCGGAAGCCGTTGACCATCATGTCACTCATCTCTCTCTTACGTCCGTGCTTCGATTCTACTATTCCTTCCGTTTCCATATTGCATCCTCTCTCGTAGCCTCTTACACTGTCTTTTCTCTTCATTTGTTCACGTTGTCCCAACATTTTGAGTTCTTTACGCATCACAAACCCCTTTAAAAAAATTCAATCTTCTTTATTTTAAAATTTATTACATTTCTTTGTGTTTTAGCCTTTTGAGGATTTTCTGCGTTGTTGCATTTTTTTTATCTGTTCATGGTATTCTTAACAATGTTCAACAAAACAAAATAACATTGTATGTAGCCTTCAAAAACCTTCTTATTTGTTTACTGATTGTCCACTGTTCAGTTCTACAAGTCACTAGTTCTATTCAACAGTAAATAATTTCCACAAAATGTTTCTCAATTTATGATAAACTATTTGTATTTCAAATGTATAGAGATTTAAGAATTAACTTTTTGTATCAAGTAAGATTTCGACACACGCATTTTTAGACACCTGTAAGAAGATTGTTAGTAAGAAGTCTCTTGCTGTGAGACTACGTTTGCGGCGTGTGTTTATCTCTTTGTGCAATGCTCTGATCTTAGAAAGCTGAAATAGGAAAAAAAGGGGTCGGGTTGTATGAAAATTCTGTAAGCTTAATAAACGATAGTATAAGCTTGTCATTAGGAGCTGCGATAGCTCAGTGGTTAGTGAACTGGACTACAAAGGACAAGAGGTAGGGTTCGATCCCAACCGAACCCAAAAATCATGTGTTGAAGGTCTGTAAAATATAGGGTCACTAACACCGTATTTCCCTATACGCCACTTGGCGTGACGGGGGTACTTTACTTTTTTTTATGTGCTTGTCATCATCCTCATCGAGTGCCGTCTCCGCAACGAAGGTTGGCTACCATGGAGCGCCATTCTGCTCTGTCTCTTGCTTTGATGGTGCAGGTTGTCATAGGCTGATTTGTCCATCTTCTGATGTTACTCGTCCATGTTAATCTTGATCTGCCTCTGCCTCTTTTACCTTGTATCCCTCCATGATTACTTTTAGTAGGCTGTTGTGTCTTTTAACATGGCCCAAAAATCGCATTTATCTTGTTTGAATTGTGCTTAGTAAATCTCTTTTCATTTTTACTTGTTTTAAGACTTCATCGTTTGTTTTCTTTTCCTTCCATCCAATTCTACCTATTCTTCTATATATCCACATTTCAAAGGCTTCAATTCTCTGTTCTGTTTTCTTGTCTAATGTCCATGTTTCTGCACCATATAGGAATATTGAGAAGATGTAACATTTTGCTATTCTTAGTTTTAGCCCTGGTGTTATTTGTTTTGATGTTTGTATGTTCTTCATGACATTAAAATTAATTTTGCCATTCCTATTCTTTTGTTTATTTCAGTTGTACATTTTCCATCACTTGTTACAGTATGTCCAAGGTAGTTGTAGTTCTGAACTGTCTCCAGGTCTATACCTTCAATTTTGATAACCACTTGTGGGTTTTGCGTATTTTCTTTGTTTATGATCATAGTTTTAGTCTTTTTGATATTCATATCTAGTCCATATTTTTTGCTTGTCATGTTTATTACATTAAGTGCTTGTACATGATCATATTTCTGACTATTATGGAAAAAATATTTAGAATAACATTGTTTTGTCATTGTCCTTTTATCTCGATAGTCTAACCTAGGAAATACAATTCTGAAAAGGACTGTGAAATGGGCGAGGAGAAAAGGGAGGCAGAGAGACAGAGAAATGAGAAGATAATATCAAAGAATGAACGTATCTCGAATTTGCAGAGTACTAAAGAATGACTGAATATAGAAATGAAAGTTGACTAAATATGTCAGCAGTGCTCAGGGTTTATGGGAAGCAGAAGAGGATTATGATGAAAATATTGATGATAATGAAACTATGGTTTCGGAGTTCGTCCAGCAGCTATGGAAATGTTGATGATAATGAGACTATGGTTTTGGGGTTACCCCAGCTATGAAAATGGGTACCTGATATTTTTTTTCTCATAAAATAGAGCGGTCGGCGTCATGTCGACTATAACCACCCGTAAAAATGTTTAGTTGCTCATCGACTATTATTGACACCAAACTCATAGTAAGCTTTAAACATGAACCTTTACTTTCTGTTGCAGCAAGGCAGTAGTTGGAGATCACGACAGATCACAGAGGCTGACTTTTAATGATTAATTTGGGTCGCATAGCGGTTTCTTTATTTTGATCACGTGTTTCCGCTCTCAGCAAATATTTGCTCACAACTACAACTTAGCATTTGGCTTTCCCGGACTTTTCTGAGAAGCAGCAACTCATTGTGGTCAAAGTTGTCTCTCACTAGGACAATCTAATAATCTAACGAGTCTACTCTTCCCGTTTTTGTGTTAAGTTTCCTTCATCTTAGGTGCACGTCCGCCAGGTATAACATACTCCACCTGCATGGATTTTGAACTAAGATTTTTATCCCCTGATTATCTTAACCTGGCTGTGCTTTCCGGGCGTGCGCATTAGATGAGTTTTTGTGTCTAAGCAAACATAAATGTCAACCTGCCTTTTTTTTTACTTACAGTTTCGTCATCTAATTTAGATTCAAAGGTAATAAGCTTATCTTTATCGATCTCAATTTATTTATTACAAAATATACATGAACATAAATGTTTATAAAATAAACATAATTACATTTATATAAATATTGCTTGCACTTGTTAAGTTTTCATTTTGTGAATTTTAATTTATTCAGATCTGTTGAAGTTTAGTTTAGTTGACAGATCATCTTCATTGTACAACGAGCAATTCCATAGTGTTCAAACCATTCCTTAACACGCACGATAGCACTGAAGATGGCATAAACCTGTATGCACGAACTCTGTAGTACTGGCGAGAATCTTGACAGCAGGCTCTTTAGTTGTCTTTTCCGATACACGTGGCAGTGACTCTATTCTTTCCTTCCCTGACCGTGGTCAGTGCACAGGTAGCATCAAGCCGGTCTGTTGAAGTAACAAAGTAATGTCGGACACAATATAGCTGGAGAAGACAGGTGGAAACAGAGAGATAAACAATATGGACAAGGTGCAAAGCAATCTTAAGAGAATAGCACACAAATAATCGGCCTTAACAATGTACATTATCTGTGTTCTATAAGGAGTCTAAGGAGAGGAAGAATTTGATGTTAACACAACATATATTGCATATATATCGGCGAGATATATATATTTCATATATATATATATATATATATATATATATTTATATTTATATAACATAAATGAGATATAGAAATAGTCACTCGATCTTTAGTGAGGGAAGGAATGGCGCAATGGGAGAGAACACTGATCGCGCTCCTGCCTCCCCCCCTACCTGCCCCCCCCACACCCCACCCCTTTCTTCTAAAAAGAGAAGACTGAGAACAATAAAATTACCAAAGACTCGATTCTCCAGCTGCAGGATTTGTATTGAATATCTACCTGCGTTTAACTATTATTATAATACATTATATTCCCCTTTAAAGTCAGTTAGCATCTCTTTAATGTTTTAAAATTGTACTAGACTCGTTATAACCAGAATGTAAATATAAAATGTCAGTAACATTACCAGTCATTATGTGTGCGGAGACCCACGCAAGATCTACGCAGCGATGATATCTTTCATTGTGAGATGTCTACAAATTAATGTTGTATCATAATTCGGGCAGCGTCGTAATCATCCGCCAGCAGAAAGCAATGAAAAACAGATCTTTCTACAAAATCAATTTCCCTCCAAAAGGCTAGAAGGAGAACAACGGGTCGGCATTGACGAGATTGGCTTGCCGGTGTAATTTCGTTTCTCCTCGCCAAAGGAATAGAGAATATGAAATCTAATTATATTCGTGGGGAAATATAGGAACGGGACTAGTCGCGCTGACCGTCTTGGCTCTTGCTCAAATCTGTATATTATCGGATGCGGTGTATAGACGATGGCAGTGTTCGTGTAGATTATGGGTTCGTGATAATCCAAGCATTGGAGTACAGTTGCGAGGTAAGTTACATGGTAGGCTTAATAATATATTGCCACTTTGAAACAAATTGTTTATTTTCTTTACATTCTGCTTTCATTCACATACTTTGTAATAGGGTTATTATACTCGTAGTATTATTATTATTATATTTTTTATTTCACCATCTTTCCTTCGCTTTCTTTCACTCTCCTGCTCTCTTTCACTCTCTCTCTCTCTCTCTCTCTCTCTCTCTCTTTCACTCTCTTTCTTTTTTTCTCCCTCTATATATAGAGAGAGAGAAAGAGAGAGGATGAAAGAGAGCGAGAGAGAAAAAGAGAGAGAGAGAAAGAGAGAGAGAAAGAGAGGGTGAAAGAGAGAGAAAGAGAGAGAAATTGAAAGAGAGAGAGCGAGAGAGAAAGAGAGAGTAAAGGAAAGATGGTGAAAGATAAAATGTAATAATAATACGAGTGTTTTCTTTGCCAATTTTTGTTGATTTCTCTCAACCATATTTCCAGTAGATTCGACCAGAAGTGTTGCCTAGAGTAAGTGTAGTTATTTTGTGCCGAATATACATTGTAAACTTTTTAACGTGCGCTGCCGGGGCCGAATGGGGAGTCAAGAATAGTGGCGCTGTACCCTACCAAGGATGTTCGTAAGATGCGAGAAAGGAGGGTTAGGCATGGGACTGGCTATCCCATACTGTAAAAAAATAAGCCGAACAAAATTCACAAATATGGACAAGTCAAAGAAAAGAATTTTAAAAATCCGCCATCCAGGAAAGATAAAGGCTCTCTGTCTAAGAGAGGTGTATGGGGAAGACACGGAATGATCTAAAAAGAATGACAAGAAACAGAACGACTTGGAAAGTGTTTGTTGAAGACCTATGCTCCACAGGGAGCCGAAAGGTAGAAGAAGAAATATATATTGTAAGCTATAGAGTGATTTCTCCTTCTAGTTCAAAGTTATGATATGTTTTTTTAATTATTTATTTTCCACTTAACCAATTAAGCTTTAGCCATAACCGTTTTTTTCTATATTTTATTTTAGTACCCCCTCCCCCCACCCTCCCTTAGAGTGTCAAGAACCTAAACCGAAACACTTGCTCGACGGACCGGACGGGGTGGTGGGGGGGGGGGGGGGGGGTTCTCCTCATGTTCAGTTTAATTCCTGCTGCGAAGCTCTGAATCAATTTTTTTTTTTTTTTTTTTTTTTTTTACTATTACCTTATGTCCTCCATTTCCACCTCTTTCCTTTATATTATTTCATGTCTCTACTCATTTTTGTTTTACTTTTGTAACATTAGTTTCTGCTCCCGTAATGATGTCTCATGCTTTTTATTGTTAAAGATTTATTCTTGTATTTATGTGGATGAGGTTGCGCAACTCTGCCTCACAGAAACCGAAAATGAGAACCAGTCAATCTGTCATTGAAGTGAACAATAACGGCGAGGTTGTCGTAGATATGGATGGATCAGCAGGAGGATATATGTCTTTTCATAATCTAGGCTGTATTATACTTCATTACTATTATTTCCTTTCATAAAGAACGTTTTAGTGTTTTCTTGCTATTATTTCCTATTTAATTTCAGAATTTCGAAAAGTTTAATGTTTATTCGTTATTTTTTCTTGTTTATTAAACATTTTTGTGGGGGGTATTTCATAGTTTAGTCATTGTTAGTTTTTTCTTTGTCAAAAAAAAATTGGTGTTTAATCGTTACCATGTAGTATGTCTTTACAGCACATTGACCAACTCACCATACAACCACTCACCATACAACCACTCACCATACAACCACTCACCGTACAACCACTCACCATACAATCACTCACCATACAACTACTCACCATACAATCACTCACCATACAATCACTCACCATACAACCACTCACCATACAACCACTCACCATATAATCACTCACCATACAACCACTCACCATACAATCACTCACCATACAATCACTCACCATACAACCACTCACCATACAATCACTCACCATACAATCACTCACCATACAATCACTCACCATACAATCACTCACCATACAACCACTCACCATACAACCACTCACCATACAATCACTCACCATACAATCACTCACCATACAACCACTCACCATACAATCACTCACCATACAACCACTCACCATACAATCACTCACCATACAATCACTCACCATACAACCACTCACCATATAATCACTCACCATACAATCACTCACCATACAATCACTCACCATACAACCATTGTCATTATAGGTCTTGTCTCTTAAGTACTTTCATTGCTTCAGCACGTGGACGTAGAAGTAAAGTAAGAGACTTGAACCGGCGACGTAGCACGCGAGTTTTCCACCCAGATACGCACATCCGCCTATCCATAAATGTTCGGAGAGTTTTGGATGGTGTCACTTCAATCATCGAAACTCACGATACGAGGCGACATTCCTCACCTTCCCAGAGTGCTACCCTGGTACCCATTTCTGCCAGCGGTTGGGTGGACCGCAGCGGTATTTTTTACAACCACGAGTACAACTCACACTGCTTCCAGCGGGAATCGAACACGGGTTGTCCGAACGTCGTTAGCCCAGTCGGGTGGTTCTCCCAAGTTAGACTACGGAGGCCGTATTAATTTGTATAGTCTATTACGCAATTGGTCGGTTTAATGTGTTTAATGTTTTCAGTACTTTCATTGTTTTAGACCTTAATCGTATTAATGTGTATAGTCTTTTCAACATTTTCACTGCTATATATCATTCTGATTATTTTGCCATCTAAATCACTACCATTCTTTGAGGACGATCTTCCTCTCTTTGGGGACCCGCGATAGCTCAGTGGTTAGTGAACTGGACTACAAAAGGACAAGAGGTAGGGTTCGATCCAAACCGACGGCTTCCTGGTTCACCCAGCTTTAAATGGGTACCGGATTTTTTTTCTGGAAAAGTAAAGCGGCATGGGCGTAATACCGACCACATTACCTAAAAAATCATGTGCCGAAGGTCTGTATAAATTATCGTCACTAACACCATATTCCCTTTACGCCACTTGGCGTGACTTGGCTCTTTACTTTTCCTCTCTTTGACCACGACAATTATCATCATCATCAAGTACCGTGCCTGGAGGCGTAGGTGATCATGTTTCTCCACAACTTTCGATCTCTACAGTTATTTATCATTTTCGATGTTGACTTTCTGCCAAGCCATTCTCCTAAACTGTCTGGTATCTTTTCTCTTTGCTTCTCTCTATCTCTTCGTCTGCGGATTTTTTTCAATTGTCACAACATATTCCAGCTGTTTCATACTCACTACATGTCCAAAAAATGATGATTGTTTCTTCCTAACATTGCTGATTTCCAGAACTGATTTGATAGAACTGATTTCCAGTTCTTATGACCGCTGTTTGTTGCTGAGATTTCTTGTACGAAAATTATAGCTGTTACTAAAGCACTGGTGCATGGCTCCAGGCAGAGACTGTGAGTTTCCTCGGCGTCTCAATGAGTAGGATCGCAGAGATCACAACTGACTGGGCACGACTGCAGTGGATAGAGTTTCTGTGAAGGTCTATTCTAACAAAAGTCTGCTTCAATTTTGTGACAGAGCACGAGAGTGTAAGAAGTAATGAACATGATGACAGATTTACCAGTTTGGCTGATGTTGAGTGCTGTAAATCAATGGACCGTTGTGACATTATGAACACCCTCAACGAATCTGCACCGAAAAAAAAAACAATTTTAAAAATGACCCTGAATATGCAATAGTGAACAGATTGTACGATTGTCATGTCAAAGTTGGAGATGCCTGATGCGAGAGCTACCTAGGAATCCAAATAAGCCTTACAAACCAACACAACACATGTGTCCTTAGTCACAACACGATGAGAGATATTTTTTCGGAGACGATCTAAACACTTATGGACTTATCTGATGTGCAATGAGGATGACCTGTCGACTCAACTAAACTAAACCAAACTCTATTTACATTTTAACTTTGGTTATGAACTGAATCGCGGCAGGTTGCAGCAGTACAGACTTTGTTTATGAGCTGATTGTGAGAATTAACAGTTAAAACGTTGTTCATGAACCAATTCCAGCTTTACCAGTAAGATAAGAAGATTACTTGTCAGTGCAGCCAGTTTTGACCATAATTTTTCCTCTTCGGATTTTGAAGAGAACAATTTTCTACTCCCTAGAGATTGTCCAGAGGACAAATAATTGTCCACAGAACAGAAGATTGTCCACAGAACAGAAGATTGTCCACAGGACAGAAGATTGTCCACATGACATAATATTGTCCACAGGCCAAAGGATTGTTCAAAGATAGTAGTTTGTCCACAGTGCAGAAGATTGTCTTTATGGCAGAAGATTGTTCACAGGACAAAAAAATTATCCACAGGACTGAAAATTGTCCACAGGACAGAAGATTGTCTACATGACAGAAAATTGTCTACAGGATAAAACATAATCCACAGGACATAAAATTGTCCACAGAACAGAAGATTGTCTACAGAACTGACAATTTCCCACAAGATAGAAGTTTGTCCACAAGACAGAAAATTGTTCACAGGACAGACGATTGCCACAAATATAAATTTGTCCACATGACAGAAAATTATCCACGACAGAAGATTGTCCACATGACAAAAGATTGTCTACATGACAAAAGATTGTCCACAGGACAGAAGATAGTCCACGGGACAAAAGATTGTCTACATGACAAAAGATTGTCCACAGGACAAAAGATTGTCTACATGACAAAAGATTGTCCACAGGACAGAAGATTGTCTACATGACAAAAGATTGTCTACATGACAGAAGATTGTCCACAGGACAAAAGATTGTCTACATGACAAAAGATTGTCTACATGACAAAAGAGTGTCCACAGGACAGAAAATTGTCCAAAGGACAAAAGATTGTCTACATGACAAAAGATTGTCCACAGGACAGAAGATTGTCCACGGGACAAAAGATTGTCTACATGACAAAAGAGTGTCCACAGGACAGAAAATTGTCCACAGGACAGAAGATTGTCTATATGACAAAAGATTGTCCACAGGACAGAAGATTGTCCACGGGACAAAAGATTGTCCATAAGATAGAAGTTTGTCCACTGCAATAAATATTGTTGATCCGTGCGGTGCAGGTTATGCAGCTTGATATAAACAGCAACAACAAAGCAACCTGTCACAGACCAGCTTATAGCTCATTCCTGTTAGTTTGCCCTTCCACCTATGAGTCTCTCTGAGGTGCTTGTATATCGACTGCAGAAGTTACCACCAGAATTCATATTCTTCTCTCGCTGATGAAAGTGACGTCACATTTGCCAACGCTGCGACTCCAATGACTAGAAACTCGAACGTTTCGACTTTAAAACTCTTCATTATGGGGCAATGAGAACAAAAAACACAATTGACAAACTTATGACAATTAAGTGGAAATATTGCCACACTTTAGGAGCTGAGATATCTCAGTGGTTAGTGAACTGGACTACAAAGGACAAGAGGTAGGGATCGATCCCACCCGGCGGCCTCCGTGTTCACCCAGCCTTTAATGGTTACAGGATTTTTTTCTGGGAAAGTAAAGCGGCACGGGCGTAATACCGACCACATTACACCAAAATTCATGTGCTGAAGGTCTGTAAAAGGTGTGGTCACTAACACCATATTCCCTATATGTCACTTGGCGTGACGGGGGCTCTTTACTTATGTTTTTAATTGCCACACTTTCTTGTATCGTATAACGTGAGGAGTTCACGCTGATGACTTTTCGTTTCACCCACTAACCGTTTAGTGTAATTTTTCTGGGAATGCTACATTAATAACTACCTAGATTCTTGTCATGAAGCTTCAGTGGCTGAGTGGTTAGTGTACTCGCTTCAGTGGCTGAGTGGTTAGTGTACTCGCTTCAGTGGCTGGGTGGTTAGTGCACTCGCTTCAGTGGCTGAGTGGTTAGTGTACTCGCTTCAGTGGCTGAGTGGTTAGTGTACTCGCTTCAGTGGCTGAGTGGTTAGTGTACTCGCTTCAGTGGCTGAGTGGTTAGTGTACTCGCTTCAGTGGCTGAGTGGTTAGTGCACTCGCTTCAGTGGCTGAGTGGTTAGTGTACTCGCTTCAGTGGCTGAGTGTTTAGTGCACTCGCTTCAGTGGCTGAGTGGTTAGTGTACTCGCTTCAGTGGCTGAGTGGTTAGTGTACTCGCTTCAGTGGCTGAGAGGTTAGTGTACTCGCTGCAGTGGCTGAGTGGTTAGTGCACTCGCTTCAGTGGCTGAGTGGTTAGTGTACTCGCTTCAGTGGCTGAGAGGTTAGTGTACTCGCTTCAGTGGCTGAGTGGTTAGTGTACTCGCTTCAGTGGCTGAGAGGTTAGTGTACTCGCTTCAGTGGCTGAGTGGTTAGTGTACTCGCTTCAGTGGCTGAGAGGTTAGTGTACTCGCTTCAGTGGCTGAGTGTTTAGTGTACTCGCTTCAGTGGCTGAGTGGTTAGTGTACTCGCTTCAGTGGCTGAGTGGTTAGTGTACTCGCTTCAGTGGCTGAGTGGTTAGTGTACTCGCTTGTTAATCAGAAGAGTCTGGGATCAATCCCCTGAAGTGGCGGATTTTTTTTTTTTTAATCGACAAGACTCGGGTTCACCCAGTCTCTAGAAATAGGTACCACAGATTTTTCTGCGAAGTAAAGGCGGCCTGGCGTGATAGTGACCACATGACGCACAAATGTGCTGTGGTCAAAGAAAATATAGTCACCAACATCATATTCTCCATACCTCTAGCAAGGCGTGGAGGGAAGCTTTTTTTTTTGTTTGCTTATTTATATATATATATATATACATACATATATATAATATAAATGTGAATCATGGACAATAGGACAACAGACAAGAAAATCACTGGAATCTGCAGAAATTTGGTTTTACAGAAGAATTTTGAAAATACCATGGACAGTTAAGAAGAGTAATGAAGATGTTTTGAAAGAGGTCAAAGCAAAAAGAGAGCTAATTTCCAATATTAGGAAGAAACAATCATCATATTTTGGCTATGTAATGAGAAGAGGACAATTGAAATATATTGTAACAACTGGGAAAATTGAGGGGACGAAGAGATAGAGGGAAGTAAAGACAAAAAAATACCAGACAGCTTAAGAGAATGGATTGGCAGAGGGACAACAACAGAAACGATAAATAACTGTCGAGATCGAAAGTTGTGGAGAGACATGATCACCTACGCCAGCAGGCCCGGTACATACTGAAGATGATGATGATATATATAGACGTCAACAATGTTGTACATTGTTATCATCATCATCATCGGGTTTATCTTAACTGCACTGTTTGCCTTACACACTATCTGATTCATTAACTATACTATTGAAGCATTATTACATAGTGATATATCGTTCCATTAATGAGGAAATAATGCGTATATCTCAACCGATGTCTCAACACTTACACAACATAATGACCATACTACAATCCAATCCATTATTGCTGTACCAAGACGCAAGTGCGAATACCCAACGGCTATAACTTGATTGACAGACGCCTCACATCAGAGTAATGAATTTCCATTTTGTTTTTCTTTCTTTTCTGAAAACCGGAAACAGAATTCGCATTTGATGACGAGTAAAAGAACGTCTTCGGGGATTTCTGAAATACGAGAATGTGGCGAGGGCCGGAAATTATTGTAGTTAGAGTAGTGTAATCTGTTATTGTGCTGAACACCCCACTGTCACTGTGCTATCGTTTGGGGAGAAATGTAATCGTTTAAAACTAGTATAATGGTGGTGGTAATGGATTACATAATTGACTGTAAGGTAATAAAACATATATTTTATTATCAAAAGAAATACAGCACAAGTGTGTTATAATACGAGGTGTGTATCTGTATGTTGCTATATACGCAGTGACGTATTGTTAGATGTGTAGTAACATATTAGGTGTACACTGTAGTGTATTTCAACATATACAATAAATTATTCTTCATTTTTTGTTAGTTGTGTTTTTTTTTCTTCTCCAGATTCTTATTTCGCCTATCACTTATGTTTCTATTGTTATAATTCAGATGATACATTTAAACAAAAATGTTTTCAGATATACATAGAGTATCGCTAGCACTTGAATGCAGATCCTTATTCAATATATCAAATACAGATTACTTCCGGTCAATATGGCGGGTTAGCAACAAGGAACTGTTGAGGCACTGTCTGAAAAGTGTTCCTTGTTGCAGTTTTCTCATAATCCAAGTCCGGCTTGCTGGAGCTACTGAGTAGTGCTCTGTGTACACCATGAACTGTGTGTTTCATCCCGATGGTGTTTCTATATTCAGATTGCTTACAATGAATAATGATATCGTATGACGAAGGACAGTTTAGATGCGTTCAAGGTCGGTGCTATAATGCGTCTTATGTCTTTTAGCGTGTGATGTGTTTGTTACGAAGGGGACTGTAACTGCCTTTCTTTGTTTTTTGGTATTCTGTGAGATGTTAATTCGGATGATTCCACTGGCATGGGCGGTTGAGCAATTATGGATTTCCATTCGTTTGCAGTGATACCAGGGCCTTCGAATAACATAATGTAAGAGAAAGAGATAAAGATATTGAAAGAGAGAAAAAAAGAGAGAGCGAGGGAGAAAATGAGAGAGAAAGAGATAATTATTTCACATTAAATGAGTGAATAAATTACACGTAATAAACCAGCCATGATGGACATTGATGGTCTAGGGAATAAGTAGCAGAGTTTATGTATTGTGTGGAAAACTATAACGAAATGGTCTGGGTATCTCAAATGTCATAAAACACTAAATATATACCGAAATGTGTCAGGCATGAACAACTCTTACAAGACACACGTGTAAAATAACAACAAACGAAATGAAATGTATATGGAAATATGTAAATAACATTAGAAAAAATATAATTAGAAGTGAAACCTTGAGAAAAATACTAGATATAAATACTAGATATAAATAACATACTATAGTGAATACATTGAACAACAAAGAATCAAATGGTTTGGATCAGGATAAAATCCAATCAAACTGCAGCTCGAGCATATATCATGAAAACATCAGCGCATAAGTCAAACCCAGAAACAGATGTATAGCTAGAATCAACGAGAAAAAAAAAAACATAAATTCAACGTGACTATAACGCAAGCTAAACAAATACCGAATTTATATAGCGACAAACCATTCATCTCTGCGATGTTGGACGACACTAGCAGCAGATAAGAAAAGACAAGAAGCAAGAAAGAAGTGAGTGAGATTGCTTGTAGACTAAAAATGCACTTCTTTCATTCAAATCGACTACAGAATAATACCTAGTTAGAATACAAAATATGATCTTGGTTTATTAAAGCATTTAGTGAAATATCGTTCCTTAGACGCCAGTTTTTGTGTCTGTTAGGAGTAGACCAATCACCATCTGATTATTGGGAAGAAACGTAAAATGAAAGGGTTTGACCACGTGTCTCGATCGCTTGGTCTAGCAAATATAACTTGAACTGTGAAATAGATGAGAAGAAGAGGTAGGCAGAGAAAGATATTGGAAGATAACATTCAATAATGGACTGGATAACATTCAATAATGGACTGGATAACAATAGATAATGGACTGGATAACATTAGATAATGGACTGGATAACATTAGATAATGGACTGGATAACATTCAATAATGGACTGGATAACATTAGATAATGGGCTGGATAACATTAGATAATGGGCTGGATAACATTCAATAATGGACTGGATAACATTAGATAATGGGCTGGATAACATTCAATAATGGACTGGATAACATTAGATAATGGGCTGGATAACATTCAGTAATGGACTGGATAACATTAGATAATGGACTGGATAACATTCAATAATGGACTGGATAACATTAGATAATGGACAGAACAACATTAAATAATGGACTGGATAACATTAAATAATGGAGAGGTTAACATTAAATAATGGGCAGGATAATATTAAATAATGGACAGAACAACATTAAATAATGGACGGATAACATTAAATAATGGGCAGGATAATATTAAATAATGGACAGAACAACATTAAATAATGGACGGATAACATTAAATAATGGAGAGGTTAACATTAAATAATGGGCAGGATAATATTAAATAATGGAGAGGATAACATTAAATAATAGGCAGGATAACATTAAATAATGAACAGGATAACATTAAATAATGGGCAGGATAACATTAAATAATGGACGGACCTTGACATTGCAGAGTCCCAAAGAATGCCTGAAGATAGAGAGAGTTGGGAACAAAATTGACGAAGTCTCTTAGTGGTGCCCCAACAACCCCCAGGGTTATAGGATGAACAAGTAGAAGATACGTCTTTATATGGGCCTATATTTGGCAAGAGAGCATCAAAGACAGGATAGGTCCTGACATCCCACTGCATATAGATAAGATGACCAATAAGAAAAATAGATTTGCAGAAATGAGTGGCAGAATAAAAATACTGCACCAACGACCCTGAAAGGTGAATAAGAACATTTACTTAGCGATAGTTTGTCAGGAAAGACATTGGCTAATGTCTACAGTAGAAGATTGGTAACATTGGCTCGGTAAGTTGAGATGAAATCAACGGATGAAATCTGTAAATATGAACAGAGCAAACAAGTGTCTCACAACTTAAAATAAACTAAAACGGGTGTGCAATTAAATTAGCAATAAAATGCTAAAACATTTTGGTCACATAAAACGTTAAAATTGCTCGAAAAGAGCAATATTTAAGGATGTGATTCATGGCAAGAAAAGAAGTGACAGCATAGACGACCTTGAGACCAAGTCATAACGACACCCTAAACGCACTGAGAGAGACAACCAGGGGAAACATTTAAACAGCAGCGCCCTCTCTAGGTAGACTACACAAATTACGAGGCTTATTAATCTATTGTTATAAATAAGCATTATTTAGGGAAATGTGGTCGATGATCGCTTTGTTCCAGATGTGTGGTTTTAATAACGTGATATATAAATACCACGGACCTGATGCGGTCCTTACCCCTGATTCGTTGGTGACACAAAAGCTGACGATATGATAACTAAACTTCTTATGGATTTTAATTGAACGTAAATCAATTAATTATTGGATACAACGGACAAGTAGGACTAAACATAACTAATTATTTACTAGTGAGCTCCTGTAGCTGTTAATAAAGCTACTTTTGACATCACAGGTCCTTTAGGTATCAACAGTTTACCTTATTGACTGAACTCTGTAAGCACCACAGGGTTGCCCTGCAGTGGATCCCATCTCACTGTGGAATACCAGGAAATGAGAAAGCAGATCAGTTGGCAAAGGATGGTTCAACAGGCACACAACTAGATAAACCTGTTACATACCATCATAAGAAACAGATAATCAAATCAATCAGAGGACCACAAACCCCAAATCAGGATGCCTTTCATAATATGAATATATATGAACAAGTTATCATTATACGCCTCAGAACAGGACACAATCGACTCCATAGTCACATGTATACAAAATGACTTCCGTTTTCAAGATGGCGGAACTAAGTCATATTCTCTCTATCGCTGCAGAAATTGCTTTGGAACCTTATCAATTTCGGGTTTCCGTTACAGTTTTCTGCATTCCAGTCGAAATGATGTTCTACTTGTCATATCTGCGCCATTGAATTGGCGTTGCACGCACGGCAATACTCCGTTTTGACAAATCAAGTGTTGTGAATGCGCCTTACACCGTCTAATGTTGATCTGCGCTTTACGTCACACTGAGTGCTGTTCAATGACCGGTTGATGGAGATGCTTGCCGCAAGTTATTTACAATTTCCAACGCATTAATGTGGTGGGCTCCGTCAAATTAGCCGAAGTTTTGTCTCTTTGGGAAGTTTGCACAGTGTTTCGTTTGTTGTAGACTGCATTCACTAGAGTATTCATGAATACATGGGCGCAGCCATATTGTGCGTGCTACGTCATCATATTGTTGTATCGAGTGTCCCAAGACCGACCATGCGCTAATCTTGCGATCTGTTGTTTGGTGTGCAACCGGGATAATCTGACGACGAACTGTGTTTTGTATGTTCGGAGTTGGAGTCAAACACGATGTCCTAACATCATCAAGCGCCATACATTTAAATACTATGACGATCATCATTTTCAGGAGGACGTGATCTTCCGGGCAATGTGGTGGATAGGCGGCAGGAACCAGTGAAGGCTATGTCTGAAAAGTGTTCCTTGTTGCAGTTTCCTCATATTCCAAGTCCGGCTTGTTGCAGGAGCTACTGAGTTAAGTGCTCCGTGCACACCGGGAGCTGTGTGTTTCATCCGTTTTGATCATGTTCCGATATTCCAATTGCTTACGATGAATGCTGATATCGTTTGACAGGGAACAGTTGGCTGTGTTAACTTTCTGTGCGGTTTCGCCTTATGTCTTTTGGCGTGTGCTGAGACTGCTATGATGGTGACTACAGCTACCTTTATTTGTTTGGGAGATAAGTTAGTAATTCGGATGATTCCGCTGGCACGGGCGGTTGAGCAATTATGGATTTTAATTTGTTTGCAGTGATACCGGGGCCTTCCATAACCATAACCATAACCATGTATACAAAATTCAAGATCGGCACATCAACTACTTGTACATGTGGACAGGCGCCCCAGACTGCTGAACACATACTTCTAGACTGCACTGAATATAGTAGACTGAGGAAAATCCATTGGCCCATAGATACAAAACTACAGACAAAACTATATGGGCCACTGCAAGAATTACAAAAGACAGTAACATTTATACAGGAAACGACCCTGCAGATATAGACAATACTTCGGGCGAACGAAAGATAGATATATTTACTAGTGAGCTCCTGTAGCTATTACTAAAGCTACTTTTAACATCACATGTCCTTTAGGTATCAACAGTTTACTACGAGATGAGTGAGAAAACAAAATGTTTTGCGTAACCTCTCTTTCTAAGAGTAAAAAAAGGTCTTCAATATTACATAGAACCAGCTCTTATATAGGGAAGTGAATCATGGACGATCATTAAACTAACAAGACGGTACTTGGTGGCCACATCAATTTAGCTTTTACAGAAGAATGTTGAAAGTGCCATAGACAACTAAAAAGAGCAACGAAGTAATCCTGAGAGAAACCAGAACACAAATAAGTCTGTTAAATTCTATCAAAAAAGTATAGTTCACTTACTTTGGACGTGTGATAGGAAGAGGAAAACTGTGAAATGTTTTTGACAACTGGAAAAAAAATAGATGAAAAGGTACAGAGGAAAACAACATTTTAATAATGTGGGACATAGATAAATAATTCAATAGCGCAGTTCATTAGAAACATTGGCGTAAAAGAGAGACAGAATCATCAACACTTCCAAGCTTGGCACATGATGATGATGATGAACTGTTACGTCGTGGCTGCTGTTGTGCCTACAGTTATGTTAGCACCAGGGATCTTGTCACATTAGGGGTTGACTGATACAAGCATTCCCTGTCAACAGTTGAGATATCAGGAGAGCTGGTAACCAAGTAATGTGTCGAACTCCAAACCAAGAAAAGACGGGTTCGAATTCCTGTAGTGTCAAACGTTTTCTACCGGGGGCAAAATAAAAACTCAGACCCAAACTTCTCGTGGCTACTGCATTGGACACGCGGCCTTTATTCTCCAGTCATATTAGTCCCTCATGCAGACCCTAGAAATGAGATAATGTCGTAAAGATAGTTTTTCTTTTTTAGCTGAAATATATTTGTGTCTCTTCCTTTAGTTTAGCTGTTTGCTAGTGTCATCTGTGTCAGATTTTGCTTGATTATATGAACAAAGAGCGGCCAACTTTGGTAGCAGTACCCTGGTTCTGCTTTTTTGTTCACTTTTTGGAATCTACTCGCGTGGTTTGAAATTAAAACGTGTTGATGCCTGTGACGGCCATGCTACTAATTTCATCATTGAGTGTCGACTTCACAATGAAGGTTGGCTGCCATTCCATGGCCATTCCGCTCTGTCACTTGCTTTGAAAGTGCAGGTTGTCAAAAGCTGACTTGTTCATCTTTTTATGTTACTCGGCCATGTTAGTCTTGGTCTGCCTCTGCCTCTTTTATCTTGTACATTTCCTTCCAAAATTACTTTTAGTAGGTTGCTGTCTTTTAAATATGCCCCCAAAATATCATTTGTCTTGTTTGAATTGTATTTAGTTGTTCTTTTTTCAGTTTTAGTTGTTTTAAAACTTCAAAGTTTGTTTCTTTTCTCTCCAGCCAATTCTTTCTATTCTTCTATAAATCCACATTTCAAAGACTTCAGTTTTCTGTTCTGTTTTCTTGTCAAATGTCCATGTTACTACATCAAATATGAATGTTGAGAAGAAATAATATTTTGCTATTCTGAGTTTCATCCCTGGTGTTTTTTGTTTTCATGTTAGTATATTTTTCATTGCATTAGAATTATTTTTGCTATTCCTATTGTTTTTTTTTATTTCAGTTTTACATTTTCCATCACTGCTTATCATCATCATCATGTGCCGTATCGGTTGGCGTTGGCGATCATGTCCTTCCACAATCTTCTATCCATAGTGCATCGTATGAGTTCTGTTGTTGACTGTTTTCCATGCCATGACATCAAGCTATCTAGTATTTTCTCTCTTTGTCGTCCGCGATCTCTCTTTCCTTTTATTTTGCCACTGCAACCAAGTATTCCAACTTTCCTCTTCTCATGATGTGCATAAAAAAAGTTTATTGCTTCTTTCTGATGTTTTTTAAGAGCTCCCTTTTTGTGTTGGCATCTTTGAGAACTTCTTCATTGGTCTTTTTAGCTGTCCAGGGAACTTTCAACATGTTTCTGAAAAATCCCATCTCTGTGGCCTCTAATCACTGCTTATAGTGTGTCTTAAAAAAAGTAAAGAGCCCCATCACGCCAAGTGACATATAGGGAATATGGTGTTAGTGACCATACATTTTACAGACCTTCAGCACATGATATTTGGGGTAATATGGTCGGTATTACGCCCGTGCCGCTTTACTTTCCCAGAAAAAAATCCGGTACCCATTAAAGGCTGAGTGAACCGGAAGTCGTCGGTTCGGATCGAACCCTACCCCTTGTCCTTTGTAGTCCAGTTCACTAACCACTGAGCTATCGCGGCTTCCTTGGTATGTCTAAGGTAGCTACTAATTTACGTCAATTTCGTGGCGCTTTTTTATTCACCTGTTATTGCCTTGAATTAAAACATCAGATGGGATCCACGGCACATCAATGGAGGTGACATCTTGATGGTTAGTCGGGACGTGTGGGAGATCAGATTTCGTGGCTAGTCTGTGATGTATAATTTGAAAAGTTAATTTTTTAGTCCCAAAGAGCAAGCACTATTCAGAAGTGTCGACTGAAAAATCTAAATCGTTTTCTGAAATACAAGGAAAAAGACATTTTAGTAACAATGACAAGAAAATATATGATGCTCATTAACACAAATTATCTTAATCAAATACCGTGCCTGCTGCCGTAGGTGATCATGTCTCTCCAGAACTTTCGATCTCGACAGTTATTTATCTTTTATGTTGTTGACCTTCTGCCAAACCATTCTCTTAAGCTGTCTGGTATTTTTCCCCTACTCATTAGATAGTAAAAAAAAAAAATGATGTGTCATGATGAAAATGATCTATCCATGGTATTCTCTACATTCTTCTGTAAAACCACATCTTTACAGCCTCCAATGGTTTTCTTGTCGGTTGTCCTATTGTCCATTATTCACATCCATATGTTAAGACTGGCTCTGCATAACATTTAAAAACTCTTTTACTTGTTTCTATTTGTCAAAATTGGATTGAACAGCATCTTCCTCATTTTTTTTGGAAAGCTGCTTATGCCTGAGCCATTCTGCATCTCACCTCTGTTGTAGATCTACCATCTGATGTTAGCACTGCCTTCTGGGTGAGACTTTTTAGTTAAAGGCTAGTGGAGTCAACCGTAAACAGACCGATGGAAGTCAACAGAAAACGACCGTCGTAATTTCTTTGTATAATCATTAACACAACATGCTATGTAAATGTTAGTTCAACGACTGGCATGTTGCATTTTAAATAAAACATCTGATGTCAAATACTTGCACATTTTAGCGAATAGAATTGGACCAAAGAGCAAAAGTCCGCAAGATTAAACAACAAAACTATTCTTCTAAGAAATGGACCTATCTTCTTCTACTTCCTCCTCTTATTCTTCTTCTATTACTACTTCTACTACTATTACTACTTCTACTACTATAACTACGTCTACTACTATGACTACTTCTTCTACTTCTACTTCTACTACTACTTCTTATTCTTCCTCTTCTACTTCTATCACGACTACTACTTCTTTTACTTCTACTACCACTACTTCTTCATTTTCTTCTACTACTTCTCCAACTATTACTACTTCTTCTACTTCTACTACTACTACTACGTCTTCATCTTCTACGTCTACTACTACTACTACTTCTACTACTACTACTTCTACTACTACTTCTACTACTACTACTACTACTACTACTTCTGCTACTACTACTACTACTACTTCTACTACTACTTATACTACTACTACTACTTCTACTACTACTACTACTTCTACTACTACAACTTCTACTACTACTACTTCTACTACTTCTACTTCTACTACTACTACTACTACTACTTCTACTACTACTACTTCTACTACTTCCACTTCTACTACTTTAACTACTTCTACTACTACTACTACTTCTACTACTACTACTACTACTACTACTACTACTTCTACTTCTACTACTACTACTTCTACTACTTCTACTTCTACTACTACTACTACTTCTACTACTACTACTACTTCTACAACTACTACTACTACTACTTCTACAACTACTACTACTATTTTTTCTTTTACTACTACTACTACTTCTACTACTACTACTACTACTACTACTACTTCTACTACTACTACTACTACTACTTCTACAACTACTACTATTTTTTCTTTTACTACTACTACTACTTCTACTACTACTACTACTTCTTCTTCTACTACTCTTACTACTACTACTACTTCTACTGCTTCTTCTTCTTCTTCTACTACTACTACTACTACTTCTACTACTACTTCTACTACTACTACTACTTCTTATTCTACTACTATTTCTACTACTACTACTACTTCTTCTTCCTCTTCTACTTCTACTACTTCTACTACTACTACTTCTACTACTAATACTTCTTCTTCTACTACTGCTACTACTACTTTTTCTACTACTACTACTACTTCATCTTCTACTACCTCTACTACTACTTCTACTACTACCACTACTTCTTCTTCTACTACTTCTACTACTACTTCTACTACTACTACTACTAATTCTTCTTCTACTGCTACTACTACTTTCACTACTACTACTACTACTTCTACTACTACTTCTACTACTACTACTTCTTCTTCTACTACTGCTACTACTACTTCTACTACTTCTACTACTACTACTACTTCTTCTTCTTCTACTTCTACTACTACTTCTACTACTACTACTACTTCTTATTCTTCTACTTCTACTACTACTTCTACTACTACTACTACCACTACTAATTCTACTACTACTACTTCTACTACTACTACTACTTCTACTACTACTTCTACTACTACTACTACTTCTTCTTCTACTACCTCTACTACTACTTCTACTACTACTACTTCTTCTTCTTCTACTTCTACTATTACTTCTACTACTACTACTACTTCTACTACTACTTCTACTACTACTTCTACTACTACTACTTCTTCTTCTTCTACTTTTTCTACTACTACTTCTACTACTACTACTTCTACTTCTACTTCTACTACTACTTCTACTACTACTACTTCTTCCTCTTCTACTTCTACTACTACTTCTACTACTACTTCTACTTCTACTACTACTACTACTACTACTTCTACTACTACTACTTCTTCTTCTTCTACTTCTACTACTACTACTACTTCTTCTTCTTCTTCTACATCTACTATTACCACTACTAATTCTACTACTACTTCTTCTTCCTCTTCTGTTCTTTTCTTCTACTTCTACTACTACTACTTCTACTACTACTACCACTACTACTTCTTCTTCTACTTCTTCTTCTTCTTCTACTTCTACTACTACTACTACTACTTCTACTACTACTACTACTACTACTACTACTACTTCTACTACCACTTCTAATACTACTACTACTACTTCTACTACTACAACTACTACTGCTTCTTCTACTACTACTACTACTACAACTTCTATTTCTTCCTTTACTACTTACTCTTCTTTATCATCTCATTACCTCTGTGTTGTTTAACACTGCTGACAGACTTCGTCAAACCTCTCCATGTTTCTCTATCTTTGGGACTCCACAAAGTTGAATCCTGTCCAATCTTTGATGTAATTCCCTTTTTTTCCTTAACCTCCTTCTACCTTTACCCACGTACACAGTTACTAGCTGAGTTGCCTTTGCCAGGCCAGATAATCGATCTCTTATAGTATAGTCACTGCCGTGCTGTAAAGGGTCAAGCCACGCCAGGATATCATAACCTATTAGAGGCAAATAACTGACAGATTTTTGATTCTCTAACGTTAGAGATGCCTTCCAAGCTCCAAGCAATGATATAAGGGGAAGGAAATCAGCATCTCTCATCAAATTTAAAAATAATAATTCACATATTAAATCATTGACCATGACATTCTACTTATCTATAACGTATCTAGTGATAAATATTTTTAAAAAATATAAATTAGAAGTCTAAAATGAATAAATATGATTTAATCTTGGCCGGATTTGTGCTTCTATGAAGTTATGACGGAGGATTATATTGTAAACTCTCTAGCAAGAAACTCAGAAATGAACCAGCGCATTAGGGAACAGATTCTTTAAATCGAAAAATCGTACACTATGTGGCGTGCGGAAGAAATGATTCAAGAATACGTTAAAGATGTGACAATTTAACGTGTGAGATGTGACAAGTGAACGTATGAGATGTGACAAGTGAACGCATGAGATGTGAAAGTGAACGTTTGAGATGTGACAAGTGAACGTTTGAGATGTTTCAAGTGAACGTATGAGATGTGACAAGTGAACGATTGAGATGTAACAAGTGAACGTGTGTACGTATACCTGATGCCATCGTCGCTACTGGTAAAACCTCAGCCTCGTTGAGCAAGTTTCAAGCAGTGACAGTTAACACAGATAAACACGAGGAACACACGTCATGCAGAACGCGATCCTTCTTGCAAGTCAAACTTCATTAAACGTAGTCCTCTTAATCAGGTCAAAGTTCAGAATATTTTTAATTATGCAGTTTTCTCTTCTACTGCTCTTCGTCATGATTGAAATAATAATTAAAAACCATTAAAATAGCATAAAAAGGCGAAGTGAAACTTACATGTGCTAGCTATATCTGCATCTTTCATTATATCATGACACACATAGCACTTGCATCAAATGCTTTCAACAAACTGACAAGCATCTGGCGATGCAAAGTTCTCAGTAGAATAAAATAAACTTCAACTGTCCAACTCCTGTGTGATACCAGTGCTAATATATCGACGTGAAAGTGGAGAAATCCACGAAGACTTCGGATAGGAAATTAATTAACTTTTAAAATAAGTGCCTTCGCGGGATGTCAAATGTAGGCTTCAAATAATGTATTTCAAACAAATAGATACGGGACGAAATCAGACAAGAATCCGTGTCGAGCTTTATAAGAATGCTTTGGAAATACATAAGTCGTGTTTTGAGAATGTATGAAGAATGATTTGCCCTCCAGGTATTCATGTGGAAAACATCTGTTGGAAGGAAACAAGGCAGACCCAGAGAATCGCAGTACAAAACAATTAATATGGATGATGCAACCATTCGACTAAGAAACAATCAAGAACTGAATTGAAATAGCAGCAAATCGTCAATCGTGGAGAACTATG
The DNA here is from genome assembly GCA_032433765.1 of Megaustenia siamemsis. Lineage (NCBI taxonomy): Eukaryota > Metazoa > Mollusca > Gastropoda > Stylommatophora > Ariophantidae > Megaustenia > Megaustenia siamemsis. The sequence continues at coordinate 45,215,286 of JAVIAB010000088.1, forward strand.
GCTTCCGTCCTCTATGCCGCCTTCGGCCCGAGGTGAGAATGAATAAATGAAATCTACATTTGTCTGGCCATAATATCTTACTTTACTACAGCATTTGTGTGTCCCGGGTTTCCTTTCCTCGTTGATCCTTACTTGGTTAGTTTGTTTCCAGTCCCTGAGTGGGTATGTGGACTAGGATCTTGATCACTGCTAGTTCTCGATTACACAGTCAGCTATGAGTTGGTGACTACTTCAGTCGGTGGTTTCTTTTAGCTGCAGATTACTTAGAATTTGTGACTTTCAGTTTGTAACTACTTTCAGCCACTGTTAGTTGAGCGTCTTGAGCCCATTTCGATACTCGCTGTCAGAAGCTACTCATTAATCAACTGGGCTTCGCATGTCTCAGCTCAACCAACAAACATATAACCAAAAGAACCCAATCTAACAGCTAGCCAAAAGAACCCAATCTAACAGCTAGCCAAAAGAACCCAATCTAACAGATGACCAAAAGAACCCAATCTAACAGCTAGCCAAAAGAACCCAATCTAACAGATGACCAAAAGAACCCAATCTAACAGCTAGCCAAAAGAACCCAATCTAACAGATGACCAAAAGAACCCAATCTAACAGCTAGCCAAAAGAACCCAATCTAACAGATGACCAAAAGAACCCAATCTAACAGATGACCAAAAGAACCCAATCTAACAGATGACCAAAAGAACCCAATCTAACAGCTAGCCAAAAGAACCCAATCTAACAGATGACCAAAATAACTCAATCTAACAGATAACCAAAAGAACCCAATCTAACAGCTAGCCAAAAGAACCCAATCTAACAGATAACCAAAAGAATCCAATATAACATAACCAAAAGAATCCAATATAACATAACCAAAAGAATCCAATATAACATAACCAAAAGAATCCAATATAACATAACCAAAAGAACCCAATCAAACAGATAACCAAAAGAATCCAATATAACATAACCAAAAGAACCCAATCTAACACATAACTAAAAGAACCCAATCTAACACATAACCAAAAGAACCCAATCTAACACATAACCAGAAGAACCCAATCTAACACATAACCAAAAGAACCCAATCTAACACATAACCAAAAGAACCCAATCTAACACATAACCAAAAGAACCCAATCTAACACATAACCAAAAGAACCCAATCTAACACATAACCAAAAGAACCCAATCTAACACATAACCAAAAGAACCAAATCTAACACATAACCAAAAGAACCCAATCTAACAGATAACCAAAAGAACCCAATCTAACAGATAATCAAAATAACTCAATCTAACAGATAATCAAAAGAACCCAATCTAACAGATAACCAAAAGAACCCAATCTAACACATAACCAAAAGAACCCAATCTAACAGATAATCAAAAGAACCCAATCTAACAAATAATCAAAAGAACCCAATCTAACAGATAAGTTACACAACGTGATCTTCATCAACACCAATCAAACAACCAACATTTAAACAAGGACACAATAGGGCTTGAGGTCGAGCTACAAGAAAGAAACACTTTCTATTCTCAAGAATTTCTTCTCATTATTTTACATTCATTCCTTTTCATTTCTCTTCACTTTTCAACTGTTTAGCTATTAATTCCGTTGATCTGACATCCATATTTTTACATCGGATGTTTCCAACTGGCTATTTTAGCTGGCTTTTCTGCGTTCTTTCAAATATATTTTTTGTTGTTGTCAGCTTTTGAAGAAATCCCAGCTGTCTGGAATCCTGGCCGCATTAATCAGCTCGCATCAGATTTCCATTTGCCAGCGTGAAATCTGTGCGATGATTAAAATCCACATAGAGCTCTTCTACACTTTCTCTTTGAGTTCTGCTCATTTGTAAAAAGATAGGGAGTGTTGTGCTTTTACTGGCCTTCTCAGGTCCGGGATTTAAGGGTCGATTGTTTGGGCCATACGTTGTTGTGATGTTAAAATAACAAAAATGTGAGATTTGATTGTTAAAGGCTTTCTGATGGCTTTAAATACATTTCAGTACAACAAAATATATCATCAACTAGAATCGCGTTTTTTAAAAGCATTTTATCATCATCGTGTGCCATACTGGCTGGTGTAGATAAATATGTCTGTCCACGATTCTATGTTCTCAAGGGCATGGTTATCAATTACGGTGTTAACTGCTTATCATGTTATAATACCAAGCTGGTGGTTTTCTTCTTTATTATTCACGATCCCTTTTTCCTTGTATTTTGCCTCTTGTAACCAAGTATTCCAACTTTCCTATTCTCATGATGTGGCCGAAACATGTCGATTGTTTCTTTCTGATGTTTTCTAGGAGCGCCATATTTGTGTTGGCCTCTTTGAGAGTTCCCTTTTTGTCTTTTGCCAAGAAACTCTCAACAATTTTCTGAGAAGAAAAAAAGCCACAATTGAACATGGAAATCCACATGTAGAGATCGCGGACGACAAAGAGAGAAAATACTAGATAGCTTGGTGTCATGGCATGGGAAACAGTCAACAACAGAATTGACACGATGCACTGTGGATAGAAGATTGTGGAAGGACATGTGATCGACTAAGCCAATCGGTATGTCACATGATGATGATGATTGAATGTAATTTCATTTGAAAGTGACTGCAACATATGCCAATTTATTGGAATCAATAGTTTCTTGGAAATTAACGCTTGACAGTTTGAGATGGAATGCGGCAAATGAATTCTGGAGATAATCATTATTGTATACAAGAACCAAATATAAGAAAACTTAGGAAAACTGAAAACTTGACTGGTGCATTCATTAAGAAGTAAACAAAAAAATCAAGTAAAGAGCCCCGTCCGGCCAAGGTGGCGTATAAGGAATGTGGTGTTAGTGACAATACTTTTTACAGACCTTCGGCGCATGATTTTAGGGATAATGTGGTCGGTACTAGGCCCATGCCGCTTTACTTTCTCATAAAAAATCCGGTACCCAATTTAAAGTTGGGAGAACCCAAACGCTCCTTTGTAGTTGAGTTGACTAACCAATGAGCTATCGCGGCTCCCATTCATTAAGAAAACCCATATATTTTGGCCACGCGAAAAATCGTTAAATATTGTGAATGAACAATAATGGGGTTTTGGTCTGTTATGTCGTATTTAAGATCTGCATTCCGGACACACCGATAGGTGCTTTGATTTTCTCATTAAAATCTTCATCTGCACACAACGCCTAATTGAACTAGTTCTTTGTTAGCTGAACCTTTTTTTCCCCATTCGCTCAGAATATTGTTCTGTTCTGACAATGACAATCTTCACTCCCAATTCTCGCGGTTGATAGCTTCACTTTTTCACAATGACAATCTTCACTCCCAATTCTCGCGGTTGATAGCTTCACTTTTTCACAATGACAATCTTCACTCCCAATTCTCGCGGTTGATAGCTTCACTTTTTCACAATGACAATCTTCACTCCCAATTCTCGCGGTTGATAGCTTCACTTTTTCACAATGACAATCTTCACTCCCAATTCTCGCGGTTGATAGCTTCACTTTTTCACAATGACAATCTTCACTCCCAATTCTCGCGGTTGATAGCTTCACTTTTTCCAAGACCCGTCATCATCATCATCAAAATGTACCATACCGGTTGGCGTAGGCGATCATGTTCTTCCTCAAACTTCTGTAGGTGTTTGTGGCGACGGCAGTCCAAAAAATAAGTCCTCAAACAACAGGAAGGCCAGACAACTAGGCGTCAATATTCTTCCGCGGACTTCAAATTCCCACGAAAGTTACTGACGGGTCTATAAAACTGCGTTGTCAATAGTAGTCAAGTTATTTCGATTGGAAAAGGCAGCAACGAGCTAGTATAAACCAAGACAGGTATGTTAACTATTTTCGAGTGTTCTGACTATTAAGTGTAGCTATTTTGCGCCGATCATACAAAATAAGCCTTAGGTGAGATTAGTTGAACTATTTTCGAGTGTTTTATGTAAGTGTAGTTATTTTGTGCCGAACATACCGTGTAAGCCTTATGTTAGGTTAGTTAAACTATTTTCGAATGTTTTGTGTATAAAGTGTAGTTATTGTGTGCCGAACATAGTGTGTAAGTCTTAGAGGCAATGCAGCAGGAGGTCGACGCCTGGGAGTCATGACCCAGGCGGGCTCACCTCCCCTAGAGTGTCAAGAAGCTAAAGGGCCGAAACACTTGCTCGACGGGGTCTACTTCTGATAATCAGATTGTCTCCTGCTGCGAAGCTGTGTACAAAGAATTTCCTACTACCGTGCATCGTTTCAATTCTGTCGTTGACTGTTTTCCATGCCATGACACCAAACTTTCATGAAAAAGAATTACAGAAATTCATCAAATAGTTTCCGAGATAATTGATCAACTCTGAGGGCACGAATTTGTGGAAAAAACTATAGTATTTTCTTTCTTTGTCGTCCGTGGTCTCTCTTTCCCTGTATTTTGTCAGTTGTAACCAAGTTTTCCAATTTTCCTCTTTTCACGAAGTGCCCAAAAAATATTGATTATTTCTTTCTGATGTTTCTTAGGAGCTTCCTTTTTGCGTTGGCCTCTTGAGAATTTCCTCGTTGGTTTGTTTTAGCCGTCCAGGGAGCTCTCAACATTCTTCCAGAAATCCTATCTTTGTGGCCTCTAATCGCCTTTTCAGTCAGACTACCCATATCTCTAAGGTTGTTAATGATATCTGCGATATCCACTGGCTGTTCATCTGATATGATCGCTGAACCAATCAATCATGTGATTTTGGTGGCCTCAAAAGTAGATTGACCCACAAAGAACAAAAACGCTGCAATTCGTTCACCTCTCTGTTGATTCAATCCATTGCCTACAGATATAGTCTCTCTCTGAGGATTAGTTAATCGAGTCACTCAACGCACAAACATGAGTATCATCTTATGTTAAGGACCAAATAAAAGCCCTTGTCATTGTCATGATTATACTTCTACTTGTCATTGTATACCGCCACTGTCATGATTATACTTCTACTTGTCATTGTATACCGCCACTGTCATGATTATACTTCTACTTGTCATTGTATACCGCCACTGTCATGATTATACTTCTACTTGTCATTGTTTAGCGCCAATGTCGTGATATACTTCTACTTGTCATTGTTTAGCGCCAATGTCATGATTATACTACTACTTGTCATTGTATAGCGCCACTGTCGTGATTATACTTCTACTTGTCATTGTATAGCGCCACTGTCATGATTATACTTCTACTTGTCATTGCATAGCGCCATTGTCATGATTATACTACTACTTGTCATTGCATAGCGCCACTGTCATGATTATACTTCTACTTGTCATTGTATAGCGCCACTGCCATGATTATACTTCTACTTGTCATTGCATAGCGCCACTGTCATGATTATACTTCTACTTGTCATTGTATAGCGCCACTGTCATGAATATACTTCTACTTGTCATTGTATAGCGCCACTGTCATGATCATACTTATGTTCGCTATTGCATAGAGCCTATGTCATGATTATACTTCTACTTGTCATTGCATAGCGCCATTGTCATGATTATACAACTACTTGTCATTGTATAGCGCCACTGTCATGATTATACTTTTACTTGTCATTGCATAGCGCCATAAAAGTAAGTAAAGTACCCCCCGTCACGCCAAGTGGCGTATAGGGAAATATGGTGTTAGTGACCCTATATTTTACAGACCTTCAGCACATGATTTTTTTTGGGGTAATGTGGTCGGTATTACGCCCGTGCTGCTTTTACTTTCCCAGAAAAAATCCGGTACCCATTTAAGGCTGGGTGAACCCGGAGCCGTCGGTTGGGATCGAACCCTACCCCTTGTCCGTAGTAGTCCAGTTCACTAACCACTGAGCTATCGCGGCTCCTACTAATTTTTAGGGAATTAGTAAAACCCAGGTGTCCTCGCCAGGGTACGAACCCCGGCTGTTGCCGTGGTAAGCCAACCGCCTATCGATTGCGCTAACCGGACACCCGCATAGCGCCATTGTCATGATTATACGTAGGGAGGTCAAAAAGTAATGCACACCAATTTTTTTCTCGGCTAATAATAAAGATAGGAATATGAAATTTTGCACACTTGGAATATGACATGTTCCAATTATGTGCACCAAATTGCACAGCATTCTGAAAAATATTACGCAATCTATGAACCGTTAAAATGGAGCTTGTCAACAATGTCCGTTACAAACAGCGAATTGTCATAGAATTTCTGGTTGCGGAGAAAGAAACTGTGGCAAACATTCATAAACGACTGTGTGCAGTGTACAAATGTTCTGCAGTCGATAGGAGCACAGTTAGTCGCTGGGTTCAGAGAATTAAAGCTGCAGAAAGTGTACGAGTGGAGCTGCATGATTTACCGCGTTCTGGACGTGTTGCCTCGGCTACCAGCACAGACATGTTAAACCGGGCTGATGCCATTATTCATAAGGATAGGCGTATCACTAGTCAGCAATTGGCATTACAGCTTACAGTCAGCAAGGGAAGTGCAATCGCAATTTTTAAAACTCTCGGATATTCAAAGATTTGCGCTCGATGGGTTCCTCGGTGCCTAACAAATGATCACAGAGTTCAAAGGAAAACATTCTGTTCTGAGTTGTTGGAGCGTTTCGGTGTTGAAGGAGAAATGTTTTTGCCAAAAATTGTTAATGGTGACGAAACGTGGACACATTATTATGAGCAAGAAACAAAAATGCAGTCAATGGAATCGCATCATCCGCAGTCACCAAAAAGAAAAAATTCAAAACATCTCCATCGGCCGGAAAGGTGATGATCACTGTCTTCTGGGACATTGATGGTGTGATTCTTGTTGATGTAATGACAAGAGGTGAGACAATCAACTCGACAGCTTACATCAATACACTGACAAAACTCAAAAATCGGTTCCACAGAGTTCGGCATAATAAGCCATCTGCAGATGTGTTGCTTCAACATGACAATGCACGCCCTCACACAAGTCTGGTAACACGGGAAGCAATCAACAAATTTGGTTGGACTGTACTGCCCCATCCTCCTTACAGCCCTGATCTGGCTCCCTCAGATTTCCATCTGTTTGGACCACTCAAAAAATTCCTGCGTGGGAAACACTTTGACAATGATGAGGATGTGATCCGTGCAGTTAAAAAATGGCTACGCGAGCAGGACAAAACTTGGTACAAACGAGGCATTCATGACCTAGTTTCGCGTTGGCGTAAGGCAATACGCTTGGACGGAGATTATGTTGAAAAATAGGTAGTGTCAAGGGGATGTTCAGCTACAATCTGTGAAAATTTCACACATTTTGCCCGAATAGTTTCCGAGAAAAAAAGTGGTGTGCATTACTTTTTGACCTCCCTTCAGTACAACTACTTGTCATTGGATAGCGCCACTGTCATGATCATACTACTCCTCATTGCATAGCGCCACTGTCATGATCATACTAATGTTCGCTATAGCATGGCGCCACTATCATGATCATACTACTCTTCATTGAATAGCGCCACTGTCATGATCATACTACTCCTCATTGCATAGCGCCACTGTCATGATCATACTATTGTTCGCTATAGCATGGCGCCACTGTCATGATCATACTACTCCTCATTGCATAGCGCCACTGTCATGATCATACTATTGTTCGCTATAGCATGGCGCCACTGTCATGATCATACTACTCCTCATTGCATAGCGCCACTGTCATGATCATATTGCTCATTACATAGCGCTACTATCATGATCATACTACTCCTCATTGCATAGCGCCACTGTCATGATCATATTACTCATTACATAGCGCTACTATCATGATCATACTACTCCTCATTGCATAGCGCCACTGTCATGATCATATTACTCATTACATAGCGCTACTATCATGATCATACTACTCCTCATTGCATAGCGCCACTGTCATGATCTCACTACTCCTCATTGCATAGCGCTACTATCATGATCATACTACTCCTCATTGCATAGCGCCACTGTCATGATCATACTACTCATTACATAGCGCTACTATCATGATCATATTACTCCTCATTGCATAACGCTACTATCATGATCATACTACTCCTCATTGCATAGCGCTACTATCATGATCATACTACTCCTCATTGCATAGCGCAACTATCATGATCATATTAATCCTCATTGCATAGCGCTACTATCTGCATGAATATCTTCTGACACTTGAACACGCTCAAACGTCCGGTTGATGACGCATTACAGAACTATCATTGTGGATAAGATAGTCCCTGACATTTGCATTTTTTAAAGAATACCTTCCATATTTCAAGCTTAATTTGTGCACACATTAGAGGTTATTTTGTTCAGTAGAAAGAATAACACATGTAATGGTTTGTCTGTGTGACAAACTAGAAGCAAGACATGTAATGGTTTGTCTGTGTGACAAACTAGAAGCAAGACATGTAATGGTTTGTCTGTGTGACAAACTAGAAGCAAGACATGTAATGGGTTGTCTGTGTGACAAACTAGAAGCAAGACATGTAATGGTTTGTCTGTGTGACAAACTAGAAGCAACACATGTAATGGTTTGTCTGTGTGACAAACTAGAAGCAACACATGTAATGGTTTGTCTGTGTGAAAAACTAGAAGCAACACATGTAATGGTTTGGCGGTGTGACAAACTAGAAGCAACACATGTAATGGTTTGTCTGTGTGGCAAACTAGAAGCAAGAAATGTAATGGTTTGGCTGTGTGACAAACTAGAAGCAACACATGAAATGGTTTGGCTGTGTGACAAACTAGAAGCAACACATGTAATGATTTGGCTGTTTGACAAACTAGAAGCAACACATGTAATGGTTTGGCGGTGTGACAAACTAGAAGCAACACATGTAATAGTTTGTCTGTGTGACAAACTAGAAGCAACACATGTAATGGTTTGTCTGTGTGACAAACTAAGAAGCAACACATGTATGGTTTGTCGGTGTGACAAACTAGAAGCAACACATGTAATGGTTTGGCGGTGTGACAAACTAGAAGCAAGAAATGTAATGGTTTGTCTGTGTGACAAACTAAGAAGCAACACGTGTAATGGTTTGGCGGTGTGACAAACTAGAAGCAACACATGTAATGGTTTGGAGGTGTGACAAACTAGAACGAAGACGTTTAGTGGTTTAGCGGTGTGACAAACTAGAAGCAAGACATTTAAAGGTTTGGCTGTTTGACAAACTAGAAGGAAGACGTTTAGTGGTTTAGCGGTGTGATAAACTAGAAGCAAGACATTTAAAGGTTTGGCGGTGTGACAAACTAGAAGGAAGACGTTTAGTGGTTTAGCGGTGTGATAAACTAGAAGCAAGACATTTAAAGGTTTGGCGGTGTGACAATTTAGAAGGAAGACGTTTAGTGGTTTAGCGGTGTGATAAACTAGAAGCAAGACGTTCCGGTTACTAAGTTATGAGCAAACACAACGATAAAAATACACAAATCTTAGTTTATCAAGATTGATGATTAGACGGACAACTTTAAAAACTTTGATAGCATTGGATGTACATTCAAGAGAAGGCTAAACATACTTTCCCCGTTAGAAAAGGTAAGATAAGATGATGTCATACACAATAAATTGGTGATTCTGACTGATGCACTGTCAGTACTATCAGCTCTTAAAAGTCACAAGAACAATGAACTTGATGACTTGAGAACAGCCATGGACCAACTATGCAATAATTTCCAGAGAGTAGTCATTCAGTGGATACCATCACAGTGTAATATACACGGGAACGAACGCGCAGACAAATTAGCTAAAGAGTGAAGGAGATTACCACAAGAGAACCATCCGCTCAGTTATGATGAAGCCAAATTCATCATCAACGGCCAATTACCATGAAAAATAGAAACGATAACACCCAAAGCATAACGAGAGTGACGGATACCACCAACTATCAAGGAGGGATCAAGTCATCATACTTCGCCTACGCACTGGCCACAATAGAATGAGAAATCACATGTTCACCAAATTCAAAATAGATACAACCAGCCTATGTCACTGTACACTGGACAATATGACTACAAATCATGTTCTACAGGATTGCCCCCAGTACACAGAGCTGAGAGGAGCAGTGTGGTCCACTCCCACCTCCTTGGAAGAGAAACTATATGGGGTAATCGAATCACTTAAACAGACAGCTGACTTCATAAGAGATTCTGGAATCCTACTCTGATTGAGTCTTGATCGCAGAGAGAGAGAGAGAGAGAGAGAGAGAGAGAGTGAGAGAGAGAGAAAGAGATGCTAATGTTTTAAGATAACAAAGAGCGGACAGGCATCCATTTTGCAGTCCCAAAGAATGACTGAAGATAGAAAGGAATGACGATGGTTGACGTGGTCTGTCAGTGGGACCCCAACAACCTGTAAAGTTTTGTTATGATGAAGGAGAAAATAAAAGCAAATAAGTTAATAAAAGGTGAGATATATTGTGGACTGAATGTCAATAAAGAAAACAGCAGGAAAAAAAGTACGAGGTTTAGAAAACGTTAGCACAAAACCCAGTTCAAAGCATTTCACTATTGCGAGGACTAATGTCACATAAAAAGTAAAGTAAAGAGCCCCGTCACGCCAAGCGGCGTGTAGATAATATGTTGTTAGTGACCATAATTTTTACAGACCTTCGGCACATGTTTTTTTGGGGTAATGTGGTCGGTATTATGCCCGTGCCACTTTACTTTCCCAGAAAAAATGCGGTACCCATTTAAGGCTGGCTGAACCCGGAAGTCGTCGGTTGGGAACGGATATCATCTCTTGTCCATTGTAGTCCAGTTCACTAGCCACTGAGCTATCGCGGCTCCCACTAATGTCACACACTGTCTTATAATCGTTTTAGATTCTCAAACTTGTATTCCTCGTTTATGACTTGTTGCTAAAAGTATACCTTTAATTCTTCTTTTTTTTCGTTTCATATTCACAAAATGAAAACGAACAAAAGATGTTAATATACAAAGATATTCATTGTTGTTTTAATAATTTAAGTATTAGTAAGCTTAGTATTTGTAAAGTCTTTGACGACAAATCAATGAAATCAATTGCCATCTCTTTATTTTTCTTCATTTAAAGCAACAATGTAGAAAAATTAGACGGGAGAAGAATGATTTCTCTTAACCCTGTGCATAAGTTGACCTTACCAGACATAAACAATTTACGCAACAATTCCTGGACAAAAACACTGGTTCTCTCATGTCACAAGAATACGGCTGTTCTTGATTTTCAAAACGCATTTTACTTGTTAATAAGCAGACGGAGGCCTCTTCTCAAGGATCTTTAACAACCTTCCCTGGCTCTGACATCTCAATGGCTGGTTATTGATTTTATCGATCTTTTGTGGAAAATTAATAATCACCACTTTTGTGAAGGAATATTCAAGAACTGTATTTAATATCGGAGTGTTTGTTTTGGTAAGCCGTTGTTGCCCTGAGCACTATAGTCTTGTTCTCTTTTACGTATTTGGTGCAACAGTCGGTATAATAATTTAACACGCTCAAATTATCCAGTTAAATCGACGTTTCATTTAAATTCCACTGGTTTGAGTTCACTAACATCTATTGAAAATAGACAAGTTAAGAAAGAGCAGTCTATAAGAAATACCACCGAAGAGTAACATACGTGTATACATCTGATAAAGTAAATGAGGAAACATACGTTCAAAGAATAAAATGTGTTTTGATAAATTATTTCCTATTATATTTTCTCGTACAAAACTTTGATTATTGTGGCTGTGTATGCTATTTGTTAGTTTTGTTGATGATTGGAAAATCATTCAGATTCAAGACAGACAAATACATAAATGGTTGGATCCCGCTCACAGTATATCTCTCATCTCAACTTATAGCCACTGTCAACTTCATATCTATGTTGATATAACAGTCTTCTTTGGCCCCTTTGTAGCGCCATTGTCTGGCATCTTGTCCAGCTATTTATGTGTAACAAACACTGCAGAATGAAATTACTTCCCTGATGGTAAAAGGCTGCCAGGTTTAGTTATGTAGCGGCCTGCCAAGTTTTTGTTTAAGTCGGGACTAGCAGGTTTAGTTAAGTAATGGCCTGACAGGTTTTTGTTTAAGTCGGGACTACCAGGTTTAGTTAAGTAATGGCCTGGCAGGTTTTTGTTTAAGTCGGGACTAGCAGGTTTAGTTAAGTAATGGCCTGACAGGTTTTTGTTTAAGTCGGGACTACCAGGTTTAGTTACGTAATGGCCTGGCAGGTTTTTGTTTAAGTCAGTACTACCAGGATTAGTTAAGTAATGGCCTGGCAGGTTTTTGTTTAAGTCGGGACTACCATGTTTAGTTAAGTAACTGACAGGCTTTACTAAGTAATGGATTGGCTGTCTTGTTTAGTTAACTAACAGAGTTACATGATTAATTGAGTAATCTACTGGTATTGTTAATTAAGTAACAGGTTGACAAGAATAGTTAAAGTAACCGGTTGTATGGTTAGCAACGTAATCGAATGACAGGTTTAGATAAATGTCTGTCATATAAATTAAATTAAACAGCGTGTTAGCAAGGCTAAGTTAGTTCGCTACTAGTGCTTTGCTCTCAAGGACATTGCTTTAAATCGTAATCCTGATTCCGATATTATTTTGCACATTTTCTGTTGCTTGTGATTTTTCTTCCTGATCACTGTTAAAAAATATATGTAATTATAGGTTTATCAAACTTCACAGTTTTCCAATAATAATTGTTTCTTTCTTTCTTTCTTTCTTTCTTTCTTTCTTTCTTTCTTTCTTTCATGTTTAATAAACTGGTAAAAATTAAACGGTATCCTAACATACTTTGAAACTAATTATGCTTCCTAATCCTTGAAACTGACTTGTAACCTCGTGAAAGCCAAGTTAACTTTCTTCCCTTTGCTAACACTATATTTTTCCGATTGCTTACATTCTATATTTTTTCCCGTTGCTGACTATATATATATATATATATATATATATATATATATATATATATATATATTCTCATTACTTACACTCGATATCAATTCCCATTGTTTACACTCTATATCTTTTCCCTTTGCTTACACTATATTTTTCCCATTTGGTTAATTTGGTTATGGAAGGCCCCGGTTTCACTGCAAACAAATTAAAATCCATAATTGCTCAACCGCCCGTGCCAGCGTAATCATCCGAATTAATATCTCATCTCCCAAACTAAGAAAGGTAACTGTAGTCCCCATCGTAGCAGTCTCAGCACACGCCAAAAGACATAAGGCGAAACCGCGCAGAAAGTTAACACAGCCAACTGTTCCCTGTCATAGGATATCATCTTTCATCATAAACAAAAGGAATATCTAAACATGATCAAAACGGATAGACACACAGTTCACGGTGTGCACAGACCACTTAACTCAGTAGCTCCTGCAACAAGCCGGACTTGGAATATGAGGAAACTGCAACAAGGAACACTTTTCATGTATAGCCTTCAATGGCTCCTGTCGCCTATCCACCATATACCGGAAGTTCACGTTCCATTGTTTACACTATATATATTCACATTGCTTACACTCTATATCTTATCCCATTACTTACACTCTATATCTTTTCACATTGCTTACACTCTATATATTTTCATATTGTTTGCACTATATATTTTCAAATTGCATATACTCTATATCTCTTCCCCTTGCTCACACTCAATATCTTTTGCATTTGCCCAGTGGTGACTATTCCGCTTCATAGTCCGACGTTGAAAATACAATAGCAACACATAGAGACCACAGAAGAAGCGGAGGTACACACAAAACAGATGGGAGAATAGTCTAAAAATGGATATGTCTTGTCTTTACAGAATCCCAACGATAGAGAGTTACATGGGGAAAGGTTGTTGAATCATGTCAGTACTGCTTCAATAACCCCAAGGTTATGCAAAAAAAAGAGAAGAAAATAGAGCAGAAAAAGAATAAAAGCCACTAGTTTTTACTGACCTACATAAGTAAATAAAGAGCCCCCGTCACGCCAAGTGGCGTGCAGGGAATATGGTGTTAGTGACCATAATTTTTACAGACCTTCGGCACATGATTTTTGGGTAATATGGTCGGTATTATGCCCGTGCCGCTGTACTTTCCCAGAAAAAAAAATCCGGTACCAATTTAAGGCTGGGTGAACTCGGAAGCCGTTGGTTGGGATCGTATCCGACCTCTTGTCCTTTGTTGTCCAGTTCACTAACCACTGAGCTATAGCGGCTTCCAACTGACTTACTTACTCAAATAAAAGTGATAAACAAGACTCTCTTGCAACGTAGAATATGCTAAGAACAATTTGTACTTCTTGTAATTTTCCAAATTTATATATAAAAGTAGGAGAGAAATCGTTTCCAAATTCCTCTTCATCTTCTTGTTTACCTTCACTTTAGCCTGACAGAGCACTCAATTATTGGTACGTCTTGTAGTGTCCTTTTGAGCAACAATATAGTGTTTTTTTTTTCCATTTCTGCGGCCCATACACATCCCTCGAGGGTTGCCCGATATTTGACTCATAGATGTATATACAATAACTCTAAGAAGTAAATCAATTTCATCTGATGACTAAGTATGTTCTCAAATCAAATGTATGTAAGCTGGAAATAAATCAGTAAGGACAACATATGTTAGAAAGGAGAGATAATATCACAAGCTATAAAAGTTGAGCATATCAGAATATTGAGTATACAAGAGCATTGTCATGAGAACCAAATGTTGTGGAGAAAAGTCGAGAAGAAAACCAAACAAGAAGCTCATGCAGGAAGAATATGACAGTTGTGGTGAACTATCCACCTCAGAGATGAGAAACGGGTTCCAAACCGTGCAGGTATAGATTTCAGGACTAAAAATTATGAGTATAAAAAGTTGCGCTGGAGAATTAGTGCAATACAAAAGTTAGCTGACGGCGGATGCACTGAACCAACTTACTCAAAACATCGTTCAGTACAATCTGATAACAGGCGAAAGAAGAAGCAGCAGAAGATAACGGTTATCTTTTAAGATTCTCATAAATTTTTTAAAAAATAAACTTCTACTTGTCTCTTCTTAGTGGATGGGTACATTACCATGTTAATTTTTTGATTTGCTCTTTTCGAACACGCAGCATCGATCTATGATGCCTTTGTAAAAATAGTTCATAGATTCTGGAGAAGAAACAAACAGTGTTCTCCACTTAGAATTTTCCGGTTTAATGCAATAAGATTAACCACACGGGAATAGGCATAACGCAATAAGGGAATTGAAATAGTGTTATTTCCCTGCCGTGTTCCAGTAGTCGAATTTACATCAAAATGCAAACTCTGCGAATTCCCAAAGACAACGCAATGGCAACCCCCCATCACCCCTCTCTCTTTTAACAGCGGTTCCCAAACATTTGACACCAGCGGTTCCAATTCCTTGATGACCATATACTGGAGGCTTCCTCATGGCGAAATATCTATCTATCTATCTATCTATCTATCTATCTATCTATCTATCTATCTATCTATCTATCTATCTATCTATCTATCTATCTATCTATCTATCTATCTATCTATCTATCTATCTATCTATCTATCTATCTATCTATCTATCTATCTATCTATCTATCTATCTATCTATCTATCTATCTATCTATCTATCTATCTATCTATCTGTCTGTCTGTCTGTCTGTCTGTCTGTCTGTCTGTCTGTCTGTCTGTCTGTCTGTCTGTCTGTCTGTCTGTCTGTCTGTCTGTCTGTCTGTCTGTCTGTCTGTCTGTCTGTCTGTCTGTCTGTCAGTCAGTCAGTCAGTCAGTCAGTCAGTCAGTCAGTCAGTCAGTCAGTCAGTCAGTCAGTCAGTCAGTCAGTCAGTCAGTCAGTCTGCCTGCCTGCCTGCCTGTCTGTCTGTCTGTCTGTCTGTCTAACTGTATGTCTGTCTGTCGTTCGCCTGAAGTATTGTCTATATCTGCAATGTCGTTTTCTGTATAAATTTCACTGTCTTTTGTAAATCTTGCAGTGGCCCATATACATAGACATACTTCCCATTGGCGTGAGTGTGTGGCATCCAGATTGTTGTAGTGCGCCTTTTGGCTGGTTGCCTCCGACTTCCGCACTTAAACTTGCTAGAGCAGACTGTGGTCTTGCTCGGGTTTAGGAAGGCCTGGCCGGTCTTGGTGTTCAGTCCCTGGTGATTGTTTAGCCCCATCCCCCCGACAAGGAGCTGGCCTTGATGGTGAGTTAAACTCTGATTCCCTGATAGGATAAATGAGATGATAAGTGGCGACAGAATGAACACTATCTTGTACAATCTCGTTTATGTAATAAAGAAATACTAAGTCTATGTGAATGTTGTCATTTTATGAGTTATAACCACTGAGTAGGTACACGACAATATCTTCGGCTCTGGACACATGACAAAGTTTAGTGGCTACCCAGATTCTCACTATAGGACCCACTAGGGCTTTAAGGGGTCGCGACAATAGGTGCAATCTAAACGCTATCTATCTTTACGACACATAGTACCAATAATATGGTGTATGTCGGGGGGGGGGGCAACGAGAGAACCCGAGGGATAAAGGCCGCTTGGTCAAGCAGTCACCACGACGTGTGAGACTCAGGACTTTTATTTCACCAATTTATTATAATAGCCAGTGCTTTTTTCTAGAAAAAAATGTATCAGTACTCACCCTGAAGATATCTACTACTATACTTTTAACATATCCTCTTATATACCCTTGTCGTTTCTATGTCGCATCTTGCGTTGTGTATCAACCACAGAATAACGACCTAGGAGCAGGCCTTTACATAATTGCTAGGGTTGAACTTACATTTTATTTTTTTTATTACAGTGTTTTTTTAATGGGATAACAAATGCCGTTACTCACTGTAAAGATTTGACAGCAACTTCCACACTTTCAACATATCCTCTGATATACTCTCGTCATCTCTAGATCGTTTCTTGTTTTTGATATCTACTGCAGAATCCCCACCTTGGAGCAGCTATGAATCCACATACTTGTTAGGAATGAATTTGGTGAGAGGAGGTACCACTATCCTGATGAACATCAGTGCAGAGGTTGTCCGTACACGAAGGGATGATCTAAATGAAGTTACGATAAGGTTCATCTGAGAGAAACCCCTTTCACATTCACCGGAAGATACTACAATTGTGTCCAAAGTGAGCTATAGAGCAGATGGGATATAAATAGAAGTTATATGTCTGGGAATTTCTTTTCTTGAAGATATTCACGAAAATAACAAAAAGAACTCTACACCCACTGATATGAAAAGAGGAGTAAGACAGATATGCATCCTATCACCAAGCTTGTCCAATCTATACACTGAGCAAATCTTTAAAAACATTATAGAGATGCCAGGCCTACAAATTACTGGAAAGATAATCAATAACCTAAGATATGACGACGATACTGTACTACTAGCAGAAAATCCTAAAGATCTTCGTCAATTACTTCATGTAATAAACATGACAAGCAGAAAATATGGACTAGATATGAATATCAAAAAGACTAAAACTATGATCATAAACAAAGAGTATACTCAAAATCCACAAGTGGATATGAAAATTGAAGGAGTAGACCTGGAGACAGTTCAGAGCTACAACTACCTTCGACATACTATAACCAATGATTGAGAATGTAAAACTGAAATAAACAAAAGAATAGGAATAGCAAAATATAATTTTAATTTCATGAAGAACATACTAACATCAAAACAAATAACACCAGGGCTAAAACTAAGAATAGCAAAATGTTATGTCTTCTCAACATTCCTATATGGTGCAGAAACAGGGACATTAGACAAGAAAATAGAATAGATAATTTAAGCCTTTGAAATGTTGATATATAGAAGAATATGTAGAATTGGATGGAAGGAAAAGAAAACAAACGATAAAGTCTTAAAACAACTAAAAATGAAAAGAGAACTACTTAACACAATTCAAACAAGGCAAAAGCGATTTTTGGGCCATGTTAAAAACACAACAGCCTACTATAAGTAATGCTGGAGGGGAAAATACAATTGAAGGTAGGCAACCTTCGTTGCGGGGATGGCACTCGATGATGATGATGATTCACGAAAACCACAAAGCATATTTTTACAGTCCCATTAATTGAAATTTTTATATAAAAAAGGTGCCGATACTGCGTACCTTTGCGCATCGCAAGAAGCAAATGTACTGTTAATACTCAATATACTTTAAGATAGTGAACAGAACAGACTTCTTGGCAGTCAAAGTTGCCCCATAGGTTATTCTTATATTTTTTTTCGTGAGCTGTGCGTTTCATCCGTGTTTCGATATTCCGATTGCTTACGGATAAATGATGATATTTATGACGGGGAACAGATGGCTGTGTTCACTTTCTGTGCGGTTTCGCCGTATGTCTTTTGGCGTGTGCTGAGACTGCTATGATGGAGACTGCAGCTACCTTTCTTTGTTTTTGAGATGAGATATTAATTCGGATGATTCACTGGCACAGGCGGTTGAGCAATTATGGATTTTAATTCGTTTGCAGTGATACCGGCGCCTCTCATAACCATAATCTTATTTGTATTACTCCACCAAAAGATAACAGAGAATGTTCTTGATGGTTGTTGCAGTATTTGACTTGTTCAATGAGGTGGGAAATGTAATAATAGAGACGAAGGACACTGATATCTTACGTCCACGTGATATAGTCTTAAAAGGTAATATTTGTGTGCACCAATGCGATTGTCTAGTGGTAGGCGTGCTGATTTGGCAACTGACAGAATGTGAGTTAGGTCGTAACTTAAATCTCTCCAGCTATACTGCGTACCTGGCTCAATGAGTGCAGGGGGGAGAAATTAACAAGGGAGAACACTGTTCGTTCACAAATTCGTGCCCACAGAGTTGATTAATTATCTCGGAAACTGTTTGATGAATTTCGGTAATTCTTTTTCATGAAATCTTATTTTTTCACAGACCTTCAGATTTGATAACATTTAAGTACAAAGGTAGTCTGAATTTTGCATAAATCGTTTTTAGTTATACAATTTTAGGAAAATATAAAACCGCGTGCTCTAAACATTAGATTTTACTGTAAACTATGTTAATTTTCTAACAATGCAAGAAGCCAAAGGCGTATCCGTTTTATATTGAATAGGGCACAATTTTTCATTTGATTTTATATATTCGTCATAGAGATAGGTAAACTTTGACCAAAGTATCAAAAACATATTCGCCAAATAGTAGGCGTGTCATCAACAAAAAATATGGAACAACCAGAACATCAAACATACACAGTCAGAAAACAGTAAGAGTGTCATCAACAAAATTGTGCACATGTCATACATATGTCATTCTGAATCAGAAGTCTCTAAGAGGTTAACGACTGTTATCGGTTGGACAAACTGCAATCCATCTCGTTGCCAGTATTGTTCCTCTTCTCTGAGCACATGGTCGTCACATTTTCTCCAGTATTGTTCCTCTTCTCTGAGCACAAGGTCGTCACATTTTCTCCAGTATTGTTCCTCTTCTCTGAGCGCATGGTCGTCACATTTTCTCCAGTATTGTTCCTCTTCTCTGAGCACATAGTCGTCACATTTTCTCCAGTATTGTTCCTCTTCTCTGAGCACATGGTCGTCACATTTTCTCCAGTATTGTTCCTCTTCTCTGAGCGCATGGTCGTCACATTTTTTCCAGTATTGTTCCTCTTCTCTGAGCACAAGGTCGTCACATTTTCTCCAGTATTGTTCCTCTTCTCTGAGCACATGGTCGTCACATTTTCTCCAGTATTGTTCCTCTTCTCTGAGCACAAGGTCGTCACATTTTCTCCAGTATTGTTCCTCTTCTCTGAGCGCATGGTCGTCACATTTTCTCCAGTATTGTTCCTCTTCTCTGAGCACAAGGTCGTCACATTTTCTCCAGTATTGTTCCTCTTCTCTGAGCGCATGGTCGTCACATTTTCTCCAGTATTGTTCCTCTTCTCTGAGCGCATGGTCGTCACATTTTTTCCAGTATTGTTCCTCTTCTCTGAGTACATGGTCGTCACATTTTCTCCAGTATTGTTCCTCTTCTCTGAGCACATGGTCGTCACATTTTCTCCAGTATTGTTCCTCTTCTCTGAGCACATGGTCGTCACATTTTTTCCAGTATTGTTCCTCTTCTCTGAGCACATGGTCGTCACATTTTCTCCAGTATTGTTCCTCTTCTCTGAGCACATGGTCGTCACATTTTCTCCAGTATTCAATGTCTATCGTTGAGAGGGCATCACGCGTCAATTCTTTAACATCACACATTTTAAACGTCGTGTTCTGAGCAGCAACTTGCCCTTTGACTTTAGCCCACACAAGTTCTATTGGGTTGAGGTGCGAATGATAAGGTGGGATGCGAAGAGATGTGTGGCCATACTTTGCAATTATTTTATCAATTTGATATAACTTTGTTTTCTTAGTTTGTCTAACAAGTTGCAACAACTCTGTTTTAACTGGGTGTTTTGAAAGGAAACATTTTCTTTTCTAAGCCATGTGATGATTTGATCTTTTCTGCTTGACGAATTAGGAACTTTGTCTTCCAGTGCTACCGCATTACTTACGATGCATTGTCCATTACAAGACATGAAGGTCTATCCAGAATGGGGAGTAGAGTGTTCTCTATCCAGTCTCTGAAAATTCGCCCACTCATTTCATTGCGGTAGCCCCTATTGTCTGTAGACTTTGATTGAAACATAAGTTGTGTCATTAACAAGACCATTCTCTCAACTGCCAGCATGTACCAATATAATGCATTGTCCTTTGCTGCTGGGAATGCTTCTTTTATTTTCTCTGTCAACTGATTGCCATTCCTTCTCATATGTATGATGAGCATTGACCCACGTTTCATCCAAATATACTATATCGTAACCTTCCACTCGTCGCTCACGGATCTGTCTCAGGTATTTACTTCGGGCAACATCAGGTGTGGTTTTCCACAAACAATATTTCTACCACTAGCAGATTTTCGAAAAGTGAAACCAACGCGTCTTACGATCTTCCAAAGAGTCGTTTTTGAGATTTCAATATCACATTCTAATTGTAGTCGAACTTTAAATTTGCGCAGTGTAACAAGTTGATTCGATTCAAACATTTTCAAAATTTCACGTCTAATAACATCTTTGTCAAAATCATCAACCATCATTTCTCTTCCTTGCTTGACCGTCGCCTCTGCAGAGTCAAAGTTCTGTCCTATCCATTGATTGAAAGACTTTCTATCTATATTTAGAGCTGCCCATGTTCTGTTTTCTGTTTTTTTTATACATCGTAATATAACCGACATCTTTTATATTCCTTGCAAAAGTGCAATAACGAGTTACCTTTTACATAGTGATAAATTTACACTTTAAACTCTTCATGGTTTTAAACATCAAGTAGTCACTTCACAACAGCTTACAAATTATCACACATACAGGAATATACATTAATAGTAAATATTTTGTCAAAATGCGCCTCTGGACCAATTTAACAAGAAACCGGAAAAGCAATTACCTTAAAAAAAAAAAAAAAAAACCTCGGTGTGGCGACCGTCTTACACGTTACGAGTGCGAAACGGTACTAACAAAGATTGTGTGGTGTGCACGTGAAATTTGCCTTTTTAATTGGTGAGTTGATTACAACAAATGTGGGTATTGTAAAATCCTAAAATTTAGGACAGGAAGAAAATCTTATTTTATATATCTCAAATAAGCACAAATCTTTCCTAAATGCGTGACAGTAGGGCAAAAAATCAGACTGAAGGTCGGTGAAAAAATAAGATCTCACGAAATGAAAATTACAGAAATTCATCAAGCAGTTTCCGAGATAATTAATAAACTCTGTGGGCACGAATTTCTGAACGAACTATAGTACTTTCGCTTATAAATGACTTGCCCATTGTGCAGAAATTGAATACGTCATTCCTCTACGGCAGTGGGTCGACAACATTTTATTTAGTAGAAGTCGGGTCTGAAAAATTGGATGTGCACATGACCGGGTAATTCAGTCACTTTTTCAGGCCTTATAACTACATGTGTGTTTGCGTGTGCATGTAGAGAGAGAGAGAGAGAGAGAGAGAGAGAGAGCTTAATGTGTATGAACAAGTAACTGCAACTTTGAGCTTATATTATTAATTGACAGCAGATTGCTGACGGTAAGGGAATAAGAGGAAGAGGTATGAAAAGGAAAGAAAGAAAATGAAAGAAAGAAATGAACCGAAAGAAAAAGGAACGGAAGGAAGAATGGAAGAAATTTTTTAATAAATAAAAAAAAATAAATAAGAAAAGTAAGAAAGAATGATAGAAAGTAGGAAGGAAAGTCGGACAGAATGAAAGAAAGAAAGAAAGAAAGAAAGAAAGAAACAATTCGAATAGTTAGTTACGACGACAAAGTTATACTTTTACTACAGTTAAGCATATGGAGTTATCACAATATAGATTATTTGGCTAATCCAAAATCTATCTTTAATCTTTTCTGGATAATGGACAATTGTTTATCTATTTGTTTGTTGGTGCCATTGTTTAACTGCGTTGTGAGAACCGATTATTAACTTTCAGGCGTTTCTTATTTGAATATACATATCATTCACAATGATTTTCCGTTATCTAAAACTATACTAAAGGAAAAATATCACAGCACCATTTTATCTCGCAGAATTGTCAAACGTCAAAAAAACTTGCTGTTACCTAAGAACTTCATGTATCTGGGCAGTAATATAGACAAAGAGAGAGGAACAGAGAATGATACCAAAATAAGGATATCAAAAACAAGAGGAGGATTCGTTACACTGGGAAACATATGGAAATCCAAAGAAATTAGGTTCAAAACAAAAATTAAATTGTTCAAATCCAGTGTTAAGTTAGTTCTATTATTTGGCTGTGACACACAGAGAACAACAAAAAGGACAGTCATGACGACACAAACCCTTTGTTAATGAATGATTGCGCAGAACAAAGGGGTGGAAATGGCAGGACAAAATCCCAAACATAGAATTATGGAAAAGTACTAGGCAAATCATCGTCATCAAGTACCATGCCTGCTGGCGGAGGTGACCATGTCACTCCACAGCTTTTGATCTCGACAGTTATTTATCATTTCTATTGTTGACCTTCTGCCAAGCCATTCTCTTAAACTGTCTAGTATCCTTTCTCTTTGCTTTCCTCTATCTCTTCGTCCCTTAATTTTGTTTTCCCAGTTATCACAATATATTCCAGCTGTTCCCTTCTCATTACATGGCCAAAAAAATGATGATTGTTTCTTCCTAATATTGGATATTATCTTTATTTTTGCTTTGGCCTCTTTCATAACGTTTTCATTATCTTCTTGGCGGTCCATGGTATTCTCAACATTCTTCTGTAAAACCACATTTCAACAGCCTCCAGTTATTTTCCTGTCTATTGTCATATTATCCATGATTCACATCATATCTTAAGATTGGCTCTATATAACATTTAAGAACTCTTTTTTTTAATTGTCAAAAATGGCTTGCTCAGTATCTTTCTCTTTTTCTTTGGAATACTGCTTTTGTTTGAGCCATTCTGCATCTCACCTCTGTTGTACAACTACCCTCTGAAGTTAACATTGTTCCCCGATATTTAAATTCATTTACCTGTTTTAATATTGTTCCATTTGTCTTTATTGTGCATTGAGGGGATATCTTTTTCTCTGTTGCTACCATTACTTCTGGCTTTTTACTATTAGGGCTGAGTCCGTTATTTTTGGTTTTCTTCATTATAATGTCTAACATTTTCTGAAATTCATTTTCACTCTTAGCGATTAAGACTGTTTCTTCAGCATACCTTAAATTATATATATATACCTCCGATTGTTTTTCCAGGCATTTCTGTTATGGATCTTAATATAATCTCACTGTGCATATTAAATAATTCTGGTGACAGCCCACAACCTTGTCTAACACCCTGTTTTATTTCTTGAAACATTCCCAATTGTTTTCCAGTTCTTATGGCCGCTGTTTGTTGCCAGTACATGTTCTTTATTATTCTTAGAACTTTGCTGTCTAAATTTATGCCTTCTAAAATGTTGATTATTTCTTGGTGCTTTACTTTGACAAATGTTTTGGTATTATCTATGAAACATGGTATAGATCTGTTTTCACCTCCATGGCTCTTTATGCTAAAGATCTTATGAAGTATATGCCATTGCTCGTTCCTTTACATCAAAGAAAACCACACTGCTCATCACTAATTTCTGGATTGATTTTGTTTCACACTCTTCCCATGATGATTCTTAGTAATATCGTAGTCATGTGACTCATAAGGCTTATAGTGCGATGATCATCATATTCAATCGCACCAGATTTCTTTGGTAGGAATATGAATATATATTTGAGCAGGTTGTCTATATGCAGTGAAGCAAAAGATCAGTAGTCAGATCTAAATCAGAGATGCAAAGACCAGTCACATACCAGTCTATAAAGAAAGGCAGCGAAGACGATGACGCTGGATAAGACATACAAGGCGGAAGCCAACTGAGAGTATTACACAACAGACCCTTTTTTTAAATCGGCAAGGAAAAAGTCAAAGAGGAAGACAAAAATATTCTTTGAGAAGACAGATGGAAGTAAAGATGAAGAGTGTGGGGAAGACATGGAATGGTAGAAGAATGGCTTGAAACAGAACGGCTTGGAAAGTGTTTGTTGACGACCTATGCACCACCGGGAGTTGAAAAGTAGAATAAGATGTGTTTCATTAACTATCAAGCCTTCTTAATTAAAATATACAACAACGCAATACCACTGCCCCGATCATTGCCCATATCGACACTAAAGCCAAATGTACATCACTTTATGCATCTACAGAATCGTCCGTAAAACAAAACTGCTCATTATCAAAGACACCGACTTCGGTGTCTCGCACGATCAAAGATTTAACCAAATGTGTTCCCTTTTTGATGGTCTCGAGAACAAATAAATTTATATTTTTATATATGTTATTATTTTTTCTTTAATAATGTGCATTCGTGTATTCTTTATAATTCCATTTTTTTTTCAGCCTAGGTACTTTAATGTACAGTAATAATCAATCATTCTGGGCTTGTCAAAATTGCTTGGCGGGCCAGTTCTGACTCGAACCGTAGGATGCCTGCTCGTGCTCTACAGCGTAAAAACATGTCACCAGAAACCCCATTTTCTTTAATTGTCAACATTGTATATTGGAGCACACTCCTTGTTTTAATAATAATAAGTTTTAATAAGAATAAATGCTCTTTTATATTTTATACTCTCCAACAAGACTCTTGGTTTGTTGTGGCCTTCACTTTCATTTTATCTTGTCTTTCCTCTCCTTATTTGCTTCATTGGCTGAAATTAATTTTTCATGAAATTCATGAGCTATTTTTTTTTAAGAACGTCATCCGTCTGTTTATTTTTTTTTTTTATTTGTCATTAAAATCTAATTATCATGACATTCTTTGACAGCGTACATAATTCTCTCTAATTATAATGTTTAAAATCCATTTATTTTACAAAATTTTGAGCCACAATTTATTTTGTGTTTGACCAACTTTCTATCTGTTATCGTGTTATTTGGTTTAAAAAATAACACCCAGGCAATGATGGATGGTCTCAGAGAAAACTTGCACAAGAACAGATGATAATTATTGCTTTGATATTATATCATCTTTAGGTACTGCTACATTTTATTTGTTAATGTTGTGAGTTTAAATTTGATTTCGTTTTTTGTTCATGGCAAGAGATTATGATTTTATCACTTGCTGTGTTGCCTGCCTTTTATGTGTTCTTATAAATTTGGGATTATTAATTTGTAATGTATTTGTTAGTATTCGGTTATTGCTTTACCTTGTTACTAGTATTTCTATATAAAAATTTACATTTCTATAACCGCATTATTTTATATTATATTTAAAATAGTAAATGTATGTCCTAATCAATTAAACACAAACATCAAAATTTCAAGCATACTTTATGAATATGTTAAATTATAAATGATGCAAGACACTTGACCTTGAATATAAATGTAGAATAAGGAGAGACATTTAAAGAGTTTGGAACAGAATTAATCCTGCTGAAGATGCACTGTAGAAACACACAGAAACAAGTACGAGATGATGAATCAGTGTTCTAGAAAATGAAAAGAACTTTTAGAAACAAATTTAAGCCAATAGAAGCTAGACAGCTTTTAATAAAGCCTGATTGAGCCAACCCCGAAATAGATTATCTGAAAATATTAGGATATTTTTATGTGTTAAAAAAAATTAATTGGAAAACATGTTGTTCATTTGGATGTGTTGCTTGGACAATGTTTATGGAGTTGTACTTTAGTGTATTGGAAGCCGTGATAACTCAGTGGTTAGTGAACTAGACTGCATAGGAGAAGGGGTAGGTTTCGATCCCAAACGACGGCTTCCGGATGCACCCAGCCTTTAATGGGTACCGGATTTTTTTCGGGGAAAATAAAGCGGCACGGGCGTAATACCGACCACACTACCCCAAAAATCATATGCTGAAAGTCTGTAAAATTTATGGTCACTAACACCATATTCCCTATACACCACTTGGCGTCACGGGGGATCTTTACTTTTTTTTTTTTTTTTTACTACTTTAGTATATTCAACAAGTCATTCTCATTGCACATCGGACAAATCGAAAAGTGCTGAGGTAGCCATGGCTGCATTTACTATATTAACTGGGATATTGTGAGTACAGTCATTGTGTGAGCTACGTCATCACGTTAGTTGTATATCCATAGGACGGTCGAACTCTAATCAATGAAAGACGGAGTGGAGTTTCATACATGACTTGTCAGCATCGGTGAGACTCCCGGAGGTTCGTGTTAGTTAGGAGGGACTTCACAATTCGCATTGCTGGAAGACATTATAGTCTGTTGTTTGATGTGTGATGGTGATGGCCTAATGACCAACTAATAACTACATCAAGCTCGGGCAGATGGTGCTCGTAAACCTGGGAGGGCCGACCATCTAAGGGCAGAATCCCCCTACAGAAAAGACAATCTGCTGCCTTGCAGGAAGATTGGGGACAATCAAAGGCTAAGGAAAGCAAATAAAATTCTGGCAGAAATCGGATGCACTGGGCCACTGGCGCAAAATACAGTGCAACGTTTTAACAGTTATTCAATCAGAATAGATTTCACGGTAGCGATCGCATCTGGGATGTCCCATCTTGACAGGACATTCGTACAATCTGTTGTGAACCAACTTTTGGATATTTACGAAGAGACATTCTAATGCATATTACTGGGGGACTGGTTGGTCTCGAGGCAAGACACCGGCTTTGAGACAGAAAGGTTGTGGGTTCAAATTCCGGCTACACCGGTTGGGTTTTTTTATTTATGATTTCTCTCTGCGGCAACCACCCCTGGGCTCAGCAGCGAGGTCCGGCTTGAAACGTCAATTACTCATCGACGGAAACAAATTAGAGTACCTCCGAAGTCGGAGTTATCTGCTTGTGCAGCGAGGGACCCCTGTGCACAGGCTGCCATGGAAAAATGGATTAACAAGCAAAATTCAGTTCCTAGTCTCTAGTTCCTAGTCAGAGGCGAAAGGAAAAAAAATGCATGTACATTTATGATGAAGCAGGACTAGTGAAGTGAAGATTTGATGGGAAGTGAAAGAGGTCACGTCTAGTATTTGATGGAAAGTGAGAGAGGTCACGTCTAGTATTTGATGGAAAGTGAAAGAGGTCACGTCTAGTATTTGATGGAAAGTGAAAGAGGTCACGTCTAGTATTTGATGGAAAGTGAAAGAGGTCACGTCTAGTATTTGATGGAAAGTGAGAGAGGTCACGTCTAGTATTTGATGGAAAGTGAAAGAGGTCACGTCTAGTATTTGATGGAAAGTGAAAGAGGTCACGTCTAGTATTTGATGGAAAGTGAAAGAGGTCACGTCTAGTATTTGATGGAAAGTGAGAGAGGTCACGTCTAGTATTTGATGGAAAGTGAAAGAGGTCACGTCTAGTATTTGATGGAAAGTGAGAGAGGTCACGTCTAGTATTTGATGGAAAGTGTGAAAGGTCATGTCTAGTATTTGATGTTAAAGGTTTACTGATATGAGACAAAACTTTTCATCTTCTTAGCGTTCATCCACTCAATGGGCGTGGATGCGTTGTGTCGCTAGGTTGCGACTAACCCATGATATCTTTCCGCCCAACACATCCATATCCAGCATTGGTAGATTTTTTAACTTAACCATTTTTTTATCCCGACAGCGGCTATTTTTGGTCCACTCTTTTCTAATAAACATAATAAACAAGATAAACAAGATAAAACTGCCAAGGTTTCTATAGCGAGTGCATACAGGACCTACTGTTTTTCGCTGTTTCATTAAAAGGGCTATAAATGTTATCTCAAAGATAAGACTAAATACAACGAGTAGCATGGTGATGATGGGGGTGATGGCAATGACCAGGGCATTCATCTGATTAGAGTCACAAGACTACACCCATGCCTGCATACTAATTGATTCTATGAGAGTGTTAAGAAAAGTGGAGACGGGTTCTGTACGCAGGCAATGATTAGCGTCATCGCAGAAGTCAAGAATACGTAGAGTCACATTTGTCTAAGTCTATGGACATGCGGGAGTACGGGAAATGAAAGAGCGGACAGGTTGGTTAGTTGTGTTGTCACTGATGACGGACAACCAATGGATCGGGCGGACATCATCAATGCCCTTTGAGATGTGGGAAGGGCACAGGACTTCGACAACCATGAATCAACGTCACTCCTTCGAATGAAAGAGATGGGAGTTAAGATGGGCACAGCCAGAAACAAGAAACTTAGTGGGTATATACGAATAACCAACACAGAACTGGAGTCGTCAGTCGCTGGACACTGTGGAACTTGTTTAGGATCAGAACACCTATGGATATGTTCGGAGTGCAATGATGATGACCCGCAAATATCTCAATAACTCAAGTTAAATCACACATGTTTTGATTTATAAAGTCTTTATCAGCAGATAGAAAGATAGTAAAGTAAAGTGTTCCGTCTCGCCAAGTGGCGTATAGAGAATATGGTGTTAGTGACCATAATATTTTACAGACCTTCGGCGCATGATTTTTGGGGTAATATGGTATGTAATCGGTATTACGCCCGTGGCGCTTCACTTTCCATGAAAATAATCCGATGCCCATTTAAGGCTGTGTGAACCTGGAAGCCGTCGATAAGGATTGAACCCGACCTCTTGTCCATTGTAGTCCAGTTCACTAAAAACTGAGCTAACGCGGCTCCCATCAGCAGAAACTAACATGGACAGGTTAAAACGGAATGTAAAGGCAAATGGTGATTATACAGAGTTCACAGATGATATAATACTTACCTCAACGGTTTCTTACCTTGTTAGTATTTGGTTAGTATTAAAAACTGACTTGGTTAGTATTCAAAATTTAGTTACGTGGTTAGTGTTCAAAACTTAGTTACTTGGTTAGTATTCAAAACTTAGTTACTTGGTTAGTGTTCAAAACTTAGTTACTTGGTTAGTGTTCAAAACTTAGTTACTTGGTTAGTATTCAAAACTTAGTTACTTGGTTAGTATTCAAAACTTAGTTACTTGGTTAGTGTTCAAAACTTAGTTACTTGGTTAGTGTTCAAAACTTAGTTACGTGGTTAGTATTCAAAACTTAGTTACTTGGTTAGTATTCAAAACTTAGTTACGTGGTTAGTATTCAAAACTTAGTTACTTGGTTAGTATTCAAAACTTAGTTACGTGGTTAGTATTCAAAACTTAGTTGTGTGGTTAGTGTTCAAAACTTAGTTACTTGGTTAGTATTCAAAACTTAGTTACGTGGTTAGTATTCAAAACTTAGTTACGTGGTTAGTATTCAAAACTTAGTTACGTGGTTAGTATTCAAAACTTTGTTATGTGGTTAGTATTCAAAACTTAGTACGTGGTTAGTATTCAAATCTTAGTTACTTGGTTAGTATTCAAAACTTAGTTACTTGGTTAGTATTCAAAACTTAGTTACGTGTTTTGTATTCAAATCTTAGTTACTTGGTTAGTATTCAAAACTTAGTACGTGGTTAGTATTCAAAACTTAGTACGTGGTTAGTATTCAAAACTTAGTACGTGGTTAGTATTCAAATCTTAGTTACTTGGTTAGTATTCAAAACTTAGTACGTGGTTAGTATTAAAGTCTTAGATACTTGGTTAGTATTCAAAACTTAGTACGTGGTTAGTATTCAAAACTTAGTACGTGGTTAGTATTCAAAACTTAGTTACGTGGTTAGTATTCAAAACTTTGTTATGTGGTTAGTATTCAAAACTTAGTACGTGGTTAGTATTCAAATCTTAGTTACTTGGTTAGTATTCAAAACTTAGTTACTTGGTTAGTATTCAAAACTTAGTTACGTGTTTTGTATTCAAATCTTAGTTACTTGGTTAGTATTCAAAATTTAGTACGTGGTTAGTATTCAAAACTTAGTACGTGGTTAGTATTCAAAACTTAGTTACGTGGTTAGTATTCAAATCTTAGTTACTTGGTTAGTATTCAAATCTTAGTTACTTGGTTAGTATTCAAAACTTAGTACGTGGTTAGTATTCAAATCTTAGTTACTTGGTTAGTATTCAAAACTTAGTACGTGGTTAGTATTCAAAACTTAGTACATGGTTAGTATTCAAAACTTAGTTACGTGGTTAGTATTCAAAACTTAGTACGTGGTTAGTATTCAAATCTTAGTTACTTGGTTAGTATTCAAAACTTAGTACGTGGTTAGTATTCAAATCTTAGTTACCTGGTTAGTATTCAAAACTTAGTTACGTGGTTAGTATTCAAAACTTAGTACGTGGTTAGTATTGAAATCTTAGTTACTTGGTTAGTATTCAAATCTTAGTTACTTGGTTAGTATTCAAATCTTAGTTACTTGGTTAGTATTCAAAACTTAGTACGTGGTTAGTATTCAAATCTTAGTTACTTGGTTAGTATTCAAAACTTAGTACGTGGTTAGTATTCAAAACTTAGTACGTGGTTAGCATTCAAACCTTAGTTACGTGGTTAGTATTCAAAACTTAGTACGCGGTTAGTATTCAAAACTTAGTTACTTGGTTAGTATTCAAAACTTAGTACGTGGTTAGCATTCAAAACTTAGTTACTTGGTTAGTATTCAAAACTTAGTTACGTGGTTCTTCCTCCACTTCTTCTTTCCTTCCTCATCTGCCTTTCAGCGTCGAAGGGAGATATAATTTGCGGTCTTTTGCTCTTCTGTTCGCATCTGCTGCTGTTATGTTTCCTAGTGCTTCTAATATTCCATCGACCCTTCTATTACGTGGTCGACATTTGGGTCTGGTGTTCTCACTACGTTTGTTGAAGGCCCGTTGTGTTGTGTTTTGTTTTTTCTGCCTTGTCACGTGGCCGAACCATTTTATCTGTTGTTTCCTTATATATTCTATGGCGGGGGCTATTCCTAGTTTTTTTTATCAGTTCTTCATTTCTGATCTTATCTCTCAGACTGTTATTCAAAACTTAGTTACTTGGTTAGTATTTAAAACTTAATTACTTGGTTAGTATTTAAAACGTTTTTACTTGGTTAGTATATAAAACTTAGTACGTGGTTAGTATTCAAATCTTAGTTACTTGGTTAGTATTCAAAACATAGTACGTGGTTAGTATTCAAATCTTAGTTACTTGGTTAGTATTCAAAACTTAGTTACGTGGTTAGTATTCAAAACTTAGTACGTGGTTAGTATTGAAATCTTAGTTACTTGGTTAGTATTCAAATCTTAGTTACTTGGTTAGTATTCAAATCTTAGTTACTTGGTTAGTATTCAAATCTTAGTTACTTGGTTAGTATTCAAAACTTAGTACGTGGTTAGTATTCAAATCTTAGTTACTTGGTTAGTATTCAAAACTTAGTACGTGGTTAGTATTCAAAACTTAGTACGTGGTTAGTATTCAAAACTTAGTTACGTGGTTAGTATTCAAAACTTAGTACGTGGTTAGCATTCAAAACTTAGTTACGTGGTTAGTATTCAAAACTTAGTACGTGGTTAGTATTCAAAACTTAGCTACTTGGTTAGTATTCAAAACTTAGTTACGTGGTTCTTCTTCCACTACTTCTTTCATTCCTCATCTGCCTTTCAGCGTCGAGGGGAGATATAATTTGCGGTCTTTTGCTCTTCTGTTCGCATCTGCTGCTGTTATGTTTCCTAGTGCTTCGAATATTCCATCGACCCTTCTATTACGTGGTCGACCCTTGGGTCTGGTGTTCTCACTACGTTTGTTGAAGGCTCGTTGTGTTGTGTTTTGTTTTTTCTGCCTTGTCACGTGGCCGAACCATTTTATCTGTTGTTTCCTTATATATTCTATGGCGGCGGCTATTCCTAGTTTTTTTTCTCAGTTCATCATTTCCGATCTTATCTCTCAGACTGTTATTCAAAACTTAGTTACTTGGTTAGTATTTAAAACTTAATTACTTGGTTAGTATTTAAATCTTTTTTACTTGGTTAGTGTTCAAAACATAATTACTTGATTAGTATACGTTGCACATGTTGAACGAATCATATCTCGACAATATCTTTGAAGAGTTCTAATAAAAAAAACATGCCCTATTAGTTCTAAAGAGAGTGGTAGTTATATTAGGATGCCAGAAGATAGGAAGTATATTCTAAAGGGTCGATAGACTTGTTTGAAGAGGTGCTTCTGATGGTCAGATTGCTTCCTGCTATGAAGCTCTGTATAAAGAGTTTGCTGCTAGTTCAATATCGACTACTTTAGTGCCCTCTCTCTTTATTTTCTGTCTAGGTTTGTTCCTGTAACCTTACTCTCCCAATATCCCATATAGCAGTCACCAATCATCAAAAACAAGCAGTATGCCTGCTGGCGTAGGTGATCATGTCTCTTCACAATTCTCGATCTCCACAGTTTATTTACCATTTCTGTTGTTGACCTTCTGTCAAGCAATTCACTTAAGATGTCTGGCATAATTTCTCTTTGCTTCCTACTATCTCTTCGTCCCTCAGTTTCTCCAGACACAACTCATCATCATGTGCCGTACCGGTTGGCGATCATGTCCTTCCA
Source organism: Megaustenia siamemsis (assembly GCA_032433765.1). NCBI lineage: Eukaryota > Metazoa > Mollusca > Gastropoda > Stylommatophora > Ariophantidae > Megaustenia > Megaustenia siamemsis. The sequence goes on from JAVIAB010000088.1 coordinate 45,248,156, forward strand.
CAATCTTCTATCCACAGTGCATCGTATGAGTTCTGTTGTTAACTGTTTTCCATGCCATGACACCAAGCTATCCAGTATTTTCTCTCTTTGTCGTCGGCGATCTCTCTTTCCTTTTATTTTGCCAGTTGTAACCAAGTATTCCAACTTTCCTCTTCTCATGATGTGCCCGAAAAATGTTGATTGCTTCTTTCTGATGTTTTTTAAGAGCTCCCTTTTTATGTTGACCTCTTTGAGAACTTCCTTATTGGTCTTTTTAGCTGTCCAGGGAACTTTCAACATTCTTCTGAGAAATACCATCTCTGTGGTCTCTAATCGTCTTTTCATTTGTTTGTCTATTGTCCATGATTCACTTCCATATGTCAGAATTGGTTCTATATAGCATCAATTAACTCTCTTTCTCATTTCTATTGACATAAATATGTTGCATAAGATATTTTTCATTTTCTGAAATGCTATTTTGGCCTGAGCTATTCTGCTTTTTATTTCTGCAGTCACAACTAGCTTCATCTAATGTCGTATCGTAGCTAGGGAGCCTGAGCAGGCTTGCTCTAGCTTGTCAGACAGCCAACTGGTTAACAAACATGAAGAACATTTCAGACTACAGAGGTGTGTTTCAAAGAAGATTAAGAACAACCAATAAAATCAACGACGAAATTATTACTATAGCCAATGCGCTAAAAAAGCTTCTGAAACTTATAAGAAATAAACAAATACGGAATCACCAGAAATAAACGACTACGGAAATCTATCAGAAAGAAACCAGTATGAAAATTTATTAGAAAGAAACCAGTAAGAAAACTAAGATGTAGCGTCGTATAAAAATTATGGTAATTTCCTTGTTGCGCCATCAATGCTAAACGTAGCAGTCCCCGAATAAACAGGAATAGATGCTAGTCACCAGCGAGATGAGATGTTTGAGAAAGGGACTTGGAGTGACCAGAAGAGACAACATCAGAAATATAGTCGTTAGTGAGAGGTGCGGAGTTAAGTAGCCACATTTATGTTATGATGTAGCGTCTTATAAAAGTTATAGTCATTTCCTTCTTGTGTCATCAGCACCAAACGTAGCCGTCCATGAATAAACATAAAAAGTTACTAGTCACCAGCGAGATGAGATGTTTGAGAAAGAAAAGAGTGACCAGAAGAAACAAAATCAGAAATACAGTCGCAAGAGAAAGATCGGCACTGAATCAATTTTTAACTATATACAAAGGCAACAGACGAAGTTAGTTGCTCATCGTGACAGAATGCCAAGAGATTATACACCATACAAGATGGAAGAAGATCCTGTAATAGACCCATAGGGAGATGGACTGACAACATCATAGGAAAGTTATAGCAACATCATAGGAACGTTATAGCAACATCAGTTGACAATGACTGAAGGTACCAGAAGGACAAGAACTAAACATTATATCTACTTTGACTTCCGAGGATGTAAGAGGAAGTGCAGAGAGAGAGAGAGAGAGAGAGAGAGAGAGAGAGAGAGAGAGAGAGAGAGAGAGAGAGAGAGAGAGAGAGAGAGGGATAGAGGTTAGAGAAAAAAAGAAATCACGTAGTTACTGGCAGCTGCAGGATCTAACAACTTTCGACTCAACACATCGGATCTAATCACGAAGTCGACTACTCACAAGATACAGACATTGAATGATCATGAAGTCGACTACTCACAAGATACAGACATTGAATGATCATGAAGTCGACTACTCACAAGATACAGACATTGAATGATCATGAAGTAAGACAGAGAAGAGACGACAGAAAAGCAATGTAACATGGCCGACTACCACGAATGGTATAAAGACGTAATATTGATTACAGGAGATTGGGGAAAGTAATGTCAATCAGTTTGGAACAAGATGAAGAAAAATAGAATATAAACAGCTGAGAAATGAATTATCTAAAGTGAGCGGAATAATCATAAACAAAAGAAATACCAACCCTTTTGGCTTAGCTCCAACGTAGAGTCCTTCCATTTTGATATTTTTCTCTCTTTACTTAGCAGCTAACTGAACGACTTTCATGCGATAATTTCTCTAAATGTGTCCTATATAGTGTTTTAATTTTGTTCCTAAGAGAAAGTTTATTGGATCTGTGTTTTCCCATCCCATAATATGAAAAATATCGTAATCTAAGAAGCCTCTGGAGTTTTGATGAATGTAACTTTGAATTATGGCTGTCAAGGACAACAACATGAGAATCTAGACTGACGGTAATTTTGTTCTCAATTATTTATAACATTTGCATCTCGGGACTGCTAAATTTGAAAGGTTTACAGAAATGCGTTCCAATACATATATATATATATATATATATATATATATATATATATATATATAAATCTAGTATTTGAAAAATGTGGTTAAGGTTAGTTGAAGGCCCCGTATCACTACAAATGAATTAAAATTCATAATTGCTCAACCACCCGTGCCAGTGGAATCATCCAAATTAAAACTAATCTCCCTGAAGGATTCAAACAAAGAAAGGCAGCCGCAGTACCCATAACAGCAGCTACAGCACGCGACAAAAGACAAAAGTGTTCCTTGTTGCACTGTCATCATATTCCAAGTCCGGCTTGTTGCCGGAGCTACTGAGTTTAATGTTCTGTGCACACCGTGAGCTGTATTTTTCATATGGAACGTGTTTCAATATTCCGATTACTAACGATGAATGATGGTATCGTATGACGAAGGACAGTGCAGCTGCGTTCACTCTCGGTGCCGCTTGCCCTTATGTCTTTTGGCGTGTGCTGTAGCTGCTATGATGGAGACTGCAACTGGATTTCTTTGTTTAGATTCTTCAATGAGATAAGTTTTAATTCGGATGATTCCACTGGTACGGGCGGTTGAGCAATTATGGATTTTAATTCGTTTGCGGTGATACCGGGGTCTTCAACTAACCATAACCACATTTTTCAAACACTAGATTTATAAATAAATATATATATATATATATATATTTGTATTGGAACGCATTTCTGTAAACCTTTCGAATTGACTAACTATAACCATAACAATATCGAGGCCTAGGGCACTAGTTGCGTATACAGGTTTAACTAAACGTATGTGTGCAATATCCATATTGTTAATTTATCATACAAGTGAATGTAGATGAGTAACGTTGCATAGGGTATCCCTTATACATAGGAGAAGCTGGACGCCTCCTTTCTACATCCAGTCTATGAGCACTCTTGCGTCAGGTGAAGTATTCCATTATCTTCTATCTTCCTCATCCTTCTTTTCAATTAGAGATTCATGAAGCCTCAAAAGTAGGTATGTGGATAGAAGCTTAGAAGTGGGCGAAGCCGCCGGGTATTTAAGTGGATGGAGCCTCGAGAGCATGTAAGTGGATAAGTCTTCGGAGCATGTAAGTGAACGAAGTTCCGAGAGCATATAAGTGGATTGATCTTAGGGAGCATGTAGTGGTGTAGTCCTCAAAGCATTTAAGTGGATTTAGCCTCGAGAGCATTTAAATGGATGACGCCTCGGAAGCATGTAAGTGGATGGAGCCATGAAGCATATAAGTGTCTGGAGGCGCGAGGGTAAGTAAGTGGATAAGTCATTGTAGCATGCAAGTGGAACGAACCTCCAAGCATGTAAATGGACGGAGCCTTAGGGTATGTAAGTGGATGACGTCTGGACGATGTAAGTGGATGGAACATTGGGGTATATTAGTAGATGGAGCCTCGAAGCATGTAAGTGGATGGAACCTCTGGAGCATGTAAGTGGATGGAACCTCTTGAGCATGTAACTGGATGGAACCTCTGGTGCATATAAGTAAATGGAACCTTGGAGCATATAAGTAGATGAAGTTTCGAAAGATGCTTGTGGAAAAACCCCTAAGCATGCAAGTATATGGAGTCTGAAAGCATTTAAGTGGATGAAGTCTTGAAGCATGTAAGTGGATGAAGACTGAGAGCATTTAAGTGGATGAAGACTGAGAGCATTTAAGTGGATGGAGTCTGAGAGCATTTAAGTGGATGAAGACTGAGAGCATTTAAGTGGATGAAGACTGAGAGCATTTAAGTGGATGAAGACTGAGAGCATTTAAGGGGATGGAGTCTGAGAGCATTTAAGTGGATGAAGACTGAGAGCATTTAAGTGGATGGAGTCTGAGAGCATTTAAGTGGATGAAGTCTGAGAGCATTTAAGTGGATGGAGTCTGAGAGCATTTAAGTGTATGAAGTCTTGAAACATGTAAGTGGATGGAGTCTGAGAGCATTTAAGTGGATGAAGCCTTGAAGCATTTAAGTGGATGGAGTCTGAGAGCATTAAAGTGGATGGAGTCTGAGAGCATTTAAGTGGATGGAGTCTGAGAGCATTTAAGTGGATGAATTCTTGAAGCATGTAAGTGGATGGAGTCTGAGAGCATTTAAGTGGATGAATTCTTGAAGCATGTAAGTGGATTGAGTCTGAGAGCATTTAAGTGGATGAAGTCTTGAATCATGTAAGTGGATGGAGTCTGAGGGCATTTAAGTGGATGAAGTCTTGAAGCATGTAAGTGGATGGAGTCTGAGAGCATTTAAGTGGATGGAGTCTGAGAGCATTTAAGTGGATGGAGTCTGAGAGCATTTAAGTGGATGGAGCCTTGAAGCATTTAAGTGGATGGAGTCTGAGAGCATTTAAGTGGATGGAGTCTGAGAGCATTTAAGTGGATGAAGCCTTGAAGCATTTAAGTGGATGGAATCTGAAAGCATTTAAGTGCATGAAGCCTTGAAGCATTTAAGTGGGTGGAGTCTGAAGGCATTTAAGTGGATGGAGCCTTGAAGCATTTAAGTGGATGGAGTCTGAGAGCATTTAAGTGGATGGAGCCTTGAAGCATTTAAGTGGATGAAGACTGAGAGCATTTAAGTGGATGGAGTCTGAGAGCATTTAAGTGGATGAAGTCTGAGAGCATTTAAGTGGATGGAGTATGAGAGCATTTAAGTGGATGAAGTCTGAGAGCATTTAAGTGGATGGAGTATGAGAGCATTTAAGTGGATGAAGTCTTGAAACATGTAAGTGGATGGAGTCTGAGAGCATTTAAGTGGATGAAGCCTTGAAGCATGTAAGTGGATGGAGTCTGAGAGCATTTAAATGGATGGAGTCTGAGAGCATTTAAGTGGATGAAGCCTTGAAGCATGTAAGTGGATGGAGTCTGAGAGCATTTAAGTGGATGGAGTCTGAGAGCATTTAAGTGGATGGAGTCTGAGAGCATTTAAGTGGATGGAGCCTTGAAGCATTTAAGTGGATGGAGTCTGAGAGCATTTAAGTGGATGGAGTCTGAGAGCATTTAAGTGGATGAAGCCTTGAAGCATTTAAGTGGATGGAATCTGAAATCATTTAAGTGGATGAAGCCTTGAAGCATTTAAGTGGATGGAGTCTGAGAGCATTTAAGTGGATGGAGCCTTGAAGCATTTAATTGGATGGAGTCTGAGAGCATTTAAGTGGATGCAGCCTTGAAGCATTTAAGTGGATGGAGTCTGAGAGCATTTAAGTGGATGATGTGTAATCATCCATTAACAGGAATTGTGACTTTTATACACTTATCGGTATTATTGGTCCTTATTAGGATTCTACATATTCATCTCTTTCAACGTTTAGATTTTAGTGCCATTACACTTAATTATTTTACAATTTTCTCCCTGTTTATTTAACTTGTGTATTATATTCCCTTTTTACTACATGCGCCTTTCTCTCTCTCTCTCTCTCTCTCTCTCTCTCTCTCTCTCTCTCTCTCTGCGATCAAGACTCAAATAAATGTTTAATGAAAAAGAAAAGAGGGAATGAATGATTGAAGAAGGGGGGCGGGGGGTGGAAGAAGGGGAAAACATGCGCCGTTCATACCCAGTCCATTATGATCTCTTAATATGTATGATATACTCCCAGATATGGCTACTGTTGTATGTCCACGCCTTTGTCACTTTGTCTGATACATAATATTGTACAATTAACTTTCTAGCCGGTGTCCATCTTAGAGTCGGTTCTTCTTTAACTTTACACCTCATTACGGTGTCTGACCCTTACTTCCCCGTCATCGTACTCACCTTTTCCTTACCGGCCACCCTTGACAGATTTTTCGTCCTATCACGTGACCTGGTCCCATTCCTCGCCTCCTCTCTCCTCTCCCACATTTCACTTTCCAGAAGATAACTTGTGGTGCCTGCGGTTCCATAGTTTCAACTAAATGATCATTTTTTACATACTATTTTTTACGCTCGTTTTCTCTCCTCTCTCTCTCTCTTACTATATATGTGATCTAATATAATATGTTTTGCTTTGTATTTTTTTTCTTATAATTGTATCTCTTCCTTCTTCATAGTAGTAGTTTTATTTTTCCAAGAAGATGGAGTAGAGTATATATTCATTTCATTGTCTGTGCTGCCCCTGCTTTTCTGAAAACGGCCATATGTAGACCAAAACATCAAATGTTTTGTATTGTCATTTTTATAAATGTGTCACCACACGTTGTAAGGGTCTATGTTACACCCCACCATTTGTTCCCTGTTTAATGAGGAACATGATTTCTAACGACCCTGTCGTTATTGTCGACATTGGACCATGAATGAATGGATGCAGAAACCGTGGAAAGGAATCGAACCGAATCGATATTCTGCCCACTACAGACCAGATCAGTAACTACTGGACTACCACCGCACCATTTTGTCCTATACCAGAGTATATGAAGACAGCTATGTTTATTCTGTCCTGGTATTACACATGTCCTGACTACATCTAGCTAAGTTCCACTAGCCTTTCCATACTGATCCAGACTTCAACGGTGATGTTCATCTACACATTAAATATTTACGCATTCTGTCCGACCAGTCGGTAAAGTTGATCTGAAGAATTCTCGGGTGAAATGAGTATTGGTCTTTTGATGGGTTCGCCAAGTAACAGAAGCCGCAGTGGTTAGGTGGACATTACGGGCATCTGCAGATCATAAGGGTACCGGTTCAATTCACCAAAATTAGACTTTCTTCCGAAGAGTGATAAGATATCAGGATTCACCAGCCTGTGAGAATTAAAATAGGGCTCCCTGTCGTTATGCTGTCATATCAGCAATTAATGTGTCGACGCTCAATGTAAAATGTGGACACAAATACAAGATTTTTTTTTTAAAATAAGCCACGAGATGTAACGGGAACCCTGATTTTTTACTGAGAGATGTAACGGGAACCCTGATTTTTTTACTGAGAGATGTAACGGAAACCCTGATTTTTTACTGAGAGATGTAACGGAAACCCTGATTTTTTACTGAGAGATGTAACGGAAACCCTGATTTTTTACTGAGAGATGTAACGGGAACCCTGATTTTTTTACTGAGAGATGTAACGGGAACCCTGATTTTTTTACTGAAAGATGTAACGGGAACCCTAATTTTTTTACTGAGAGATGTAACGGGAACCCTGATTTTTTTACTGAGAGATGTAACGGGAACCCTGATTTTTTTACTGAGAGATGTAACGGGAACCCTGATTTTTTTACTGAGAGATGTAACGGGAACCCTGATTTTTTTACTGAGAGATGTAACGGGAACCCTGATTTTTTTACTGAGAGATGTAACGGAAACCCTGATTTTTTACTGAGTGATGTAAAGGAAACCCTGATTTTTTACTGAAAGATGTAACGGGAACCCTGATTTTTTACTGAGAGATGTAACGGAAACCCTGATTTTTTACTGAGTGATGTAAAGGAAACCCTGATTTTTTACTGAAAGATGTAACGGGAACCCTGATTTTTTACTGAGAGATGTAACGGGAACCCTGATTTTTTTACTGAGAGATGTAACGGGAACCCTGATTTTTTTTACTGAGGAACAAGGACGTAGTAGTTAGCGCGCGTTAATGTGGCGCACAAGTGGTTGCTGTTCTAACCGAGTCGTGACACTCAACAGTTGACTCAGGGGAGAGAAAAGTGAGAACATGAGGGCCAAAAATAACGGCGAGAAGAGAAGTTATCCTCACGCCATTTTAAACTGTGGTCGATTAAACAATGAATTTGGGAAACTTCATTTCTCTACTTTATTTTATACTAGGAATCAACATTTATGAAGTCAATTAATCAATCAATCAATCATTCAATTAAACAATCAAAACATTTTAAACTTCTTTTTGGAGCATATGCCACGAAGAAAGGTCTTCCCATCCATTCTCGTTATTGAGAGTTTTTCTACATTTCTCCAGTCCAACCAATATGTTTCGAAGGTTTCCATGACTTCTCTCTGTATGTACTTCTTATTCTTCTGACTTTTTCTTACCTTGCTTTGTTTAATTGCCTTCATGATTTCTTTGTCGGCACTCAGTCTGTCTCGGGTTTACTGACAAATAAAATGAAACGTTTGATTAATAGGTCGAACATCTAATATGAATATCAGAGAACAGATCGGAATTAAACTGTGCTTAGAATATGCATTATTTATATGTATTATGTATTATATATTTCATATATATAAACAAAAGAAATGAATCGAACACTTGATAACAATGAAACCAGATCAAACATCAAAATCTTTCTACCTCAAAACATCAGATCAGACAACAAGATGGAGACAACGGAAGAGATGGATAGACAGAATAAAAGACATTGCCAAGAACCAAAACATGTCCATCCTAACAACGTCCAGATACGCCCAAGAACGACACAACATCTAAAAGAGAAGTGACCAAAAGAAAAAGCAATACAACATCTACAGACATCAGATTATATAATAAATTCGTCATTTCTCCTGCGTCGCGTCAATGCAACAGCAGGGGGAGATGAGAAAGAAAGAAGTGTCCTGTAAGTTAAAATATTCCATGAAAGTGACGTATAAAACTTATACATACTATATCACAACATTTTGAGAAGAAGAAGTAGAAAAAGAATGAGGAGAAAGAGAAGAAGAAGAAGGAGAAGAAGATGAAGAAGAAGGGCCTGTGCTTTTCTTAGCCCTTATTACCTTCTCAGTTCACTGAGTATGACTTTAATTTTTTTTCAGTTGAGTTGGCTTGAAGATTGTCACGCTGGGATTAAACCAAAGCACAATATACCGACAAGCCAGAACTCTGCCGGCTGTGATACTTACAAACGTTCAAATTAGTATAACGTTTCAATCAGTATCAGCAAGGATGGGTAGAATGGAAGCGGGAGCACTGCAGAACCATCAATAGCAGCTGCAACCTATGGGACTTTGTTTACTTTGAGTTCCACGTTGAAGACATTTCTTTTAACAGATTCGACGTCTGTAATAAGAGTTCTACACTAGCAGCACAAACCACAACGGAGAAGAAAAAAATACTTTTCTTTATTTCTAACATTTTTTTCAAATTCTTCCTTCCACACTTTCTTTCTTTCTCTCTTTCTTTCTGTCCTAATAACACGCTTTCCCTTCCTTCCTTCCTTCCTTCCTTCCTTCCTTCCTTCCTTCCTTCCTTCCTTCCTTCCTTCCTTCCTTCCTTCCTTCCTTCCTTCCTTCCTTCCTTCCTTCCTTCCTTCCTTCCTTCCTTCCTTCCTTCCTTCCTTCCTTCCTTCCTTCCTTAGTCCTTCCTTCCTTCCTTCCTTCCTTCCTTCCTCCCTCCCTCCCTCCCTTCCTCCCCCTTCCTTCCTTCCTTCCTTCCTTCCTTCCTTCCTTCCTTCCTTCCTTCCTGTATTCCTTCCTGTATTCATTCTTTTCTATTTTTTGCTTTCAATAATTCTTTCTTTCTAACGCATATTTCAATCATCCCATTCTTGCAACCTTTCTTTCTTTCTCTCTTTCCTAATACATTTTTTCCCTTCTCCCCCCCCCCTTTTTCAGTCATTCATTACTTCCTTTCTTTTTTCTTTAAACATTTCATACTCTCGTTTTCTTTCCTTCTTATATTCTTTCTTTCTTTCATTTCTTTTCTTTCTGTTCTTTTTTTTAAATTTTGCTCTCTTTCTTTCTTTTCCTCCTTTGTACTTTTCTTTCTTTCTTTCTATTCTCTTGTCAACATCGTTACATAAGAAACTGAGTTTTGAATTCCAGACAGTGCTAGTCTATCATGCCACGATGTATATTCCTTGTGGTTTTATTTCAATCAACCTGCAACTCAATAACAGTGGTTCTAACATTTTATAGGATGCACCCTCTTTATAAAAAATATCGCGGCTCCTTAAATAAAAAATATGAAAAATATCTTATGCAACAAATCTATGTCAATAAAAATGAGAAAGAGAGTCCATCGGTGCTATATAGAACCAACTATGACCTATGGAAGCGAATCATGGACAGTAGACAAACAAATGAAAGGACGATTAGAGGCCACAGAGATGGGATTTCTCAGAAGATTGTTGAAAGTTCCCTGGACAGATAAAAAGACCAATGAGGAAATTCTCAAAGAGGCCAACACAAAAAGGGAGCTCCTAAAAAACATCAGAAAGAAGCAATCAACATTTTTCGGGCACATCATGAGAAGAGGAAAGTTGGAATACTTGGTTACAACTGGCAAAATAAAAGGAAAGAGATATCGCGGACGACAAATAGAGAAAATACTGGATAGCTTGGTTTCATGGCATGGAAAACAGTCAACAACAGAACTGATATGATGCACTGTAGATAGAAGATTGTGAAAGGACTAGAAAGATAGAGGATTGTGATCGCCTAAGCCAACCGGTATGGCACATGATGATGATGATGAATACCATATTCCATATACGCCACTTGGCGTGAAGGGGCACTTCCCTTTCTTTTTTTTACTCTCAAAGAACACAACTTGAGAATCATTGTTGTAAATGAAAACTTTGATCTGGGTTATATATTCGCAAAAATCTATTTATTTTCCTCTCTTCACAATTATTGTTAAAATATATACTCCCTTATATGTTCTTATGCGTCTGTCTAAGGGTGTGTTTCAATACATTACTGGTCTCAGACAACTCGACATTAAACCTCTTAATTCATTATCTCCCTTATCGTATTCCAAGCCACTAACTTCACGACATTTCACTCCCATTTCTGACATTTGAACGGATATCTATTAAAGCAAAATTTACGACATTATGCGGCTATTTTTGCGGAGAAAATGATATTTTTCTCGTGATCATAAATTGTATCTTCAGCTATCGATTTTCTCTTTCATAGGAACTTTCATAGGTAGGGAAAAAAATTGAATGAATCTTCGTGTCGTATTAATGCTGAATCCTGATTAGAATATAAAAGATGACATTCTGTGAGTTTATTGAAGAACTTTCAAGTTTCGGGGAGCACCGGGAATATTTCTGAGAAACGGTTATCTGGAAATTGGAGAAATAAAAAAATATATAAAGGAAAATAAGCGGACAGTGCACTCGTTCAAGGGGAGAAATAAAAGAAAACATAATCGAGCTGAATTGCCTTCCATGATTTCATGAAGATTACTATAACAATCTGGCTATTGTCTACTCAATGATAAAGCTGAATTATATATTTATATATATATATAGGCATTCATACACTCAAAATACTTAGCAATCATACAAAACATAAATTGTTCAACTCATGTGCGATATGTTGATATACACAAATTAAACATATCTTCTTCTTCTACCTTTTAGCTCCCAGTGGAGCATAGGTCTTCAACAAACACTTTCCAAAACGTTCTGTTTTTTGCCATTCTTTTAAGATCATTCCATGTCTTCCCCATCATCTTCATCTCTGCTTCTATCTGTCTTCTCCAAGAATTCCTTGGTCTTCCTTTTTGTCTTTTTCCCCTGGGGATTCCAAAAAAGGGCCTGTTGTGTAATACTCTCAGTTGACTTCCGTAGTGTGTGTCCTATCCATCGCGATCGTCTTCGCTGTATCTCTTTATACACTGGTATTTGACCGGTACATTTCCATAATTCCACGTTAGTGACTTTGTCCTGCCATTTCCATCCCTTTATTCTGCGTAAGCATCCATTAATGAAAGTCTATACCTTCGTGATTGTCAATTTTGTTATTCTCCATGTTTCACAGCCATATAATAGGACCGACTTAACATTTGAGTTGAAAATTTGTATTGTTGTATTTAACCTAATTTCTTTGGATTTCCATATGTTTCCCAGTGCAATGAAAGCTCCTCTTGCTTTTGATATCCTTATTTTGGTATCATTTTCTGTTCCTCCCTCTTTATCTACATTACTGTCCAGATATATGTAAGATTGTACGTCTAGTAGAGGTATTTCTCCTAGTTTTATTTGGTTATTGCCAACTGCATTAATTCTCATAATGTTGGTCTTTTCTCTATTAATCTTTAGTCCTAGCTGTTGTGATCTCTCATCAAGTATGCTCATTTTATCCTGCATCTGTTGATGGCTGTGTGATAGGAGGACTTCAACGAATAAGGGTAGAAAGTATTTCAATGTAGGGTTTCTTAAATTAAACAGATACAATACATTAAATGTCATGCTGAGTTCGCGAGTAAAGCCGCAGACAAGATGGAAAATAAATATAAAATGGTATTAAGCGCAGCTAAACCTGTAGAGAAACTAGGCAAACTGTGACGTTCTGGCTTAAGCTTTCATCAGATTCAAAACAACAAATCTAAATACAAAAACAAGCAAGAATAAGAGTATTTATCTCAACATGACAATATGAGGTCATGGACTGACGGGGTCCGAATGGCGGTAAGAGGACAAATAACCAGGACCCATGTGTCTGTTGGTCACATGATAAGTAGTCAATGGGATAGGATCTCGAGTAGAGGTTGTGTGAAGATACGATCACTGACTCCAGCAGTCACAGTACTTAATGATTGTGACGCCATATGTATATATATATATATATATATATATATATATATCACTGACAGTTTTTTGTTCACTGATCATGACATAAGCAGTCATACATGAGTTTATGACCTTTTCAGTCCAGGTGCTTCTGTATATACCACAAGTAGTTTGACCATATAAATTATGACTATCACTCAAGCATCGGCTTGGCTTGAGATATAGTCTATTACATTTGTGCGTTTCCACAGTGACTCAATGTGAATGCTCAGAAAACCTGACCAGGTTCGATTGCTGTGGTTAGGGTCTCTGGAGAGGTCTATTTTAACAAAAGTCTGCTTCATTTTTGTATCAGGGCACGCGGGTGTAAGAAGTAATGAGCGTGCTGACAGACTTGGTGGTTTTGCTGATCTTTGAGTGGGGAAAGGCAATGGACCGTCTTGACATTCTGCCATTTCGAACTTTGGACGAAAAGAAGACTCATAAATATCTTGTGTGTAAATATACACATGCATATATATATATATATATATATATATATATATATATATATATATATATAGACAAACTTAAAATGTGTGTATATCTGTGCCGAGAAATGGAGAACATGCCTTCAAGGATAATGAAGTACTCGTCGGGTGGCGTCGACAAGCAGAGTGAAAGAAAGATTTGTGTTGGGTTTTAGAGATCATGCTGGCAGGCAAAATGAAGAGCACACTCATGAGCCGATAGGTAAATAGGTTGATGGTAGAATTTGAGAAAGGTTGAAAATACAGATTGAGAACAAGTCGATGGAGAGATTGATAAACTGGTTGATGAGAAAAAGTTGAAGTACAGACTGAGAACATGCTGACAGAGAGTTTGGAGAACACAGTCTAGGTTTCGAGGAAGAAACTGAACAGAAAGTGTCTTGAGGAAGAAACTGAACAGAAAGTGTCTTGAGGAAGAAACTGAACAGAAAGTGTCTTGAGGAAGAAACTGAACAGAAAGTGTCTTGAGGAAGAAACTGAACAGAAAGTGTCTTGAGGAAGAAACTGAACAGAAAGTGTCTTGAGGAAGAAACTGAACAGAAAGTGTCTTGAGGAAGAAACTGAACAGAAAATGTCTTTAGGAAGAAGTGGTCATCGTTCTGTCTGAGATATCACAAGCAAAGTCGTTGAGAAAGGAGAGAGCAACAACAAGATTAGAAGGTGAACGTGTTTTACAAAATGGAGACACCATTACAATAATTCTTCTCCTTCTTCTTTCCTTCTTCATTTGTCTTCCTGCGTCCAAGGGAGATATAGTTTGCGGTCTTTTGCTCTTCTGTTCTCCTCTGCTGTTGTTGTTTCCTAGTGTTTCCAATATTCCGTCGATGCATCTTTTTCGTGGTCGGCCCTTGGGTCTGGTGTTCTCGCAACTTTTATTGAAAGCTTATTGTGTTGTGTTTTGATCTTTCTGTCTTGTCACGTGGCCAAGCCATTTTATCTGTTGTATCTTTATTTATTCTATGGCGGGGGCTATTCCTAGCTTTTTTCTCTCAGTTCTTCATTTCTTATCTTATCTCGCAAGCTCTTTCCTGTCATTCGCTTAACACGTTTCATCTCAGTAGATGTTATTTTTGTTGTGCCTGTACTGTTTTGTCTAATTAAGTGTTCTGGTTGGTCTTCAATTGTTTCATTATTAGTCCCTGATCGTCTGCGAATAGAAGCTCATTGTAACACTAATATATACAATAATTTTATACTTTATAAATAATAATATATATTTTCCTTGTAAAGAGACGGACCGATGTGACATTCAATCGTTGGTACCGTTTGTATTTTCCCACGCGGTAGTGGTAAAGCTATGCATTTTGCGAAGTCCATCTTTCGTAACGTGTCTCAGATCCAACCAAAACAATGTATGTTTCACCACCTCCCAGTCTGTTGTAGGTGTTACATTTGAGAAGACAGTCAAAGCAATAGTGGTGGATTGGGACAGAGAGATTAAAACATTAGAGGGAGAATTGAACAAAAAAATAGAAAAAATGGTACGGTAAAAGCTTTACGTGATTGGTAGACGACAGAGATTTGAACGACGTTTCGGCTCAATCTTTTTTTTTTCAATTCTCCCTCACATTCAGCTTTAATGCAGCTTCGCATTTTTATGCATTCATTTGCATTTCTTTGCCTTAAGCCCTTAAGACATGAGACCAAGCAAGAGTGGTGGATTGTGAAAGAGAGATCACAGATTTAAGACATGCGACCAAGCTATAGTGGTGGATAGTGAAAGAGAGATCACAGATTTAAGACATGCGACCAAGCTATAGTGGTGGATAGTGAAAGAGAGATCAAAGATTAAGACATGCGACATAGCAATAGTGGTGGATAGTGAAAGAGAGTCAAAGATTAAGACATGCGACCAAGCAATAGTGGTGGATAGTGAAAGAGAGATCACAGATTAAGACATGCGACATAGCAATAGTGGTGGATAGTGAAAGAGAGATCACAGATTAAGACATGCGACATAGCAATAGTGGTGGATAGTGAAAGAGAGATCACAGATTAAGACATGCGACCAAGCAATAGTGGTGGATAGTGAAAAAGAGATCAAAGATTAAGACATGCGACATAGCAATAGTGGTGGATAGTGAAAGAGAGATCACAGATTAAGACATGCGACATAGCAATAGTGGTGGATAGTGAAAGAGAGATCAAAGATTAAGACATGCGACCAAGCAATAGTGGTGGATAGTGAAAGAGAGATCAAAGATTAAGACGTGCGACATAGCAATAGTGGTGGATAGTGAAAGAGAGATCAAAGATTAAGACATGCGACCAAGCAATAGTGGTGGATAGTGAAAGAGAGATCACAGATTAAGACATCCGACATAGCAATAGTGGTGGATAGTGAAAGAGAGATCAAAGATTAAGACATGCGACATAGCAATAGTGGTGGATAGTGAAAGAGAGATCACAGATTAAGACATGCGACCAAGCAATAGTGGTGGATAGTGAAAGAGAGATCAAAGATTAAGACATGCGACCAAGCAATAGTGGTGGATAGTGAAAGAGAGATCAAAGATTAAGACGTGCGACCAAGCAATAGTGGTGGATAGTGAAAGAGAGATCAAAGATTAAGACGTGCGACATAGCAATAGTGGTGGATAGTGAAAGAGAGATCACAGATTATGACATGCGACATAGCAATAGTGGTGGATAGTGAAAGAGAGATCACAGATTAAGGCATGCGACCAAGCAATAGTGGTGGATAGTGAAAGAGAGATCAAAGATTAAGACATGCGACATAGCAATAGTGGTGGATAGTGAAAGAGAGATCACAGATTAAGACATGCGACCAAGCAATAGTGGTGGATTGTGACAGAGAGATCAAAGATTAAGACTTGCTTTCCATCTCGAGAAATAAATTTATGTTTTATAGTCATGATCATCATCATCATTATCATCAAGCACCATGCCTGCTGGCGTAGGTGATCATGTCTCTCCACAACCTTCGATCTCGACAGTTATTTATCATTTCTGCTGTTGACATTCTGCCAAGCCATTCTCTTAAGCTGTCTGGTATCTTTTCTCTCTTCTTTACTCAACTTTCCCAGTTGTCACAATATATTCCAGCTGCTCCCTTCTCATTACATGGCCAAAAAAATGATGATTTGTCTCTTCCTAACATTAGAAATTAGCTTTCTCTTTGCTTTGGCCTATTTCAGAACGTTTTAATTGCTCTTCTTTACCGTCCATGGTATTCTCAACATTCTACTTTAAAACCACATTTCTACAGTCTTCAGTGATTTTCTTGTTTGTTGCCCTATTATCCATGATCCACATCCATATGTTAAGACTGGCTCTGCATAACATTTTAGAACTCCTTTTCTTGTTTCTATTGTAAAAATTGGGTTGCATAGTATCTTCTACACTGTTTGGAAAGCTGCTTTTGCCTGAGCCATCCTGCATCTCGCCTCTGTTGTACGTCTACCATCTGAGGTTAACATTGTTCTCAGATATTTAATT
Organism: Megaustenia siamemsis; assembly: GCA_032433765.1. Lineage (NCBI taxonomy): Eukaryota > Metazoa > Mollusca > Gastropoda > Stylommatophora > Ariophantidae > Megaustenia > Megaustenia siamemsis. Next base: position 45,264,810 of record JAVIAB010000088.1, read on the forward strand.
TCATTCACCTGTTTTAATATTGTTCCACTTGTTCTTAATGTTCATTGCGGTGATGCCTTTTTCTTTGTTGCTACCATTACTTCTGTCTTTTAGCTATTAAGGCTGAGTCCTTTATTTTTGTTTTCCTTCACTATAATGTCTAATATTTCTTGTAACTCATTTTCACTCTTAGCGATTAAAACTGTATCATCAGCATAGTAAAAAGTAAAGAGACCCGTCAAGCCAAGTGGCGTATAGGCAATATTGTGATCATTATCATCATCATCATCATCATCATGTGCCATACCGGTTGGTGTAGGCGATCATGTCCTTCCACAATCTTCTATCTACAGTGCATCGTATCAGTTCTGTTGTTGACTGTTTTCCATGCCATGACACCAAGCTATCCAGTATTTTCTCTCTTTGTCGCCCGCGATCTCTCTTTCCTTTTATTTTGCCAGTTGTAACCAAGTATTCCAACTTTCCTCTTCTCATGATGTGCCCGAAAAATGTTGATTGCTTCTTTCTGATGTTTCTTAAGAGCTCCCTATTTGTGTTGGCCTCTTCGAGAACTTCCTCATTGGTCTTTTTAGCTGTCAAGGGAACTTTCAACATTCTTCTGAGAAATCCCATCTCTGTGGCCTCTAATCGTCTTTGCATTTGTTTGTCTACTGTCCATGATTCGCTTCCATAGGTCAGAATTGGTTCTATATAGCACCGATGAACTCTCAATATTGTGATAGTGACCATAATTTTTACATACCTTCAGCACATGATTTTTTGGGTAGTGTGTTCGATATTACGCCCGTGCCGCTTTACTTTCCCACAAAAATATCTTATACCCATTTAGGGTTGTGTGAACCCGGAAGCCGTCGATCTGGATTGAACCCGACCAGTAGGTCACTCAAAAGAGAACACAACAAAAGAAAAAAGATTTTTTCATCCCAGGAAATGTATATACATGTATGTTGATCAGATCTCAGAATCTTCTTTTAGGTTACTCATATCTCAGAATCTTCTTTTAGGTTGCTCATATCTCAGAATCTTCTTTTAGGTTGCTCATATCTCAGAATCTTCTTTTATGTTGCTCAGATCTCAGAATCTTCTTTTAGGTTGCTCATATCTCAGAATCTTCTTTCAGGTTGCTCAGATCTCAGAATCTTCTTTCAGGTTGCTCAGATCTCAGAATCTTCTTTTAGGTTGCTCAGATCTCAGAATCTTCTTTTAGGTTGCTCATATTTCGGAACCTTCTATTATGTTGCTCAGATCTTAGAATCTTATTTTATTATTGCTTAGATCTTAAAATCTTTTATATTACTTAAATCTTAGAATCTTATTTTATATTGCTTAGATCTCATAATCTTCTTCATAAACTCCTTCGTTTCTTCCCAATGAAGAAAAAATTGTTCTTCGTTTGGTACCAGTCTGACAGATTATTGACAAGTCAGTATTATATAATTCCTTACCATTTATTGCTAACACGTCACAATTAACAAGATTTGTTACGAGTTTAAGGCTATTTTCAAGCCCTTCTTAACTATAGTAAAAAAAGTAAAGTACCCCCCGTCACGCCAAGTGGCGTATAGGGAAATATGGTGTTAGTGACCCTATATTTTACAGACCTTCAGCACATGATTTTTGGGGTAATGTGGTCGGTATTACGCCCATGCTGCTTTACTTTCCCAGAAAAAATCCGGTACCCATTTAAGGCTGGGTGAACCCGGAGCCGTCGGTTGGGATCGAACCCTACCCCTTGTCCGTAGTAGTCCAGTTCACTAACCACTGAGCTATCGCGGCTCCCACTAATTTTTAGGGAATTAGTAAAACTCAGGTGTCCTCGCCAGGGTACGAACCCCGGCTGTTGCCGTGGTAAGCCAACCGCTTCTTAACTATGATTAGACTAAATGATCTCAGCCACAACACACTGGACACACGTCAGCTTGAGAAAAATATAAGGGAATCGTTTGGTTGGAAGTCAATACAATAAAGAACAAACAAGATTAAAGATAGAGAATTATCAAGATACATCATCTACACCTAGAGGTAATGTTCTTGATGATGATGTTGATATTGATGATGATGATGATAATGACGATGATTTATTGTTATGAAGATTAATGTCATTGCCAGTTGAGCGAGCCGTCAAGTATTTCTTTTTGTTGAGTTAATTGCAAATTCTAAGAATGATATGTCTTTTTGCTAACGATCATCAATCGTGGACAATATAAATCACAATAGCATTATTCTAATTAGGAAGAGATGACGGTTAATCGATGAAACAAATCAGAGGCCAGAAGTTACTGCTGAATAATGATGTAGATTGTAAATCATTTCAAGGAGATAAAACTCTATTGTACTTGTATTATATCTGAGATACTGTTTTTAATTTATGCATTTTATATGTTTTGCTATAATATCCTCAACAACTCTAGTGCGAAAAACTCGAAAAACAGCGATAATGATTTATAGCACGTTCTCATCTAACATGAATATTTACCTGTTCCTGTAGCCCGCACGTTATGTACATCTTGTAATTATTCTTCTCTGTTGGATTATCACAATCGACGTCATAGTCACATGTACACAAAATTCAAGATCGGCACCTCAACTACTTGTACAAGTGGACAGGCGCCCCCGACTGCTGAACACATACTTTAAGACTGCACTGAATATAGTAGACTGAGGAAAACCCATTGGGTCATAGATACAACACTACAGACAAAAACCACTGCAAGATTTACAAAAAATTAGTAAAATGTATACAGGAAACGACATTGCAGATATAGACAATACTTCGGGCGAACGAAATATTCAGTCTTGTGAAAAAAAATATTTAGAATCCTATAAATTTAACATACATTTAACATAAGTTTAACATATATTTAACATAAATTTTGCCAAATGTTAAAAGGATCAGGGTGTATATCTCAGTATCCTCCTGCATGGCAGTGAATCGTGGACAACTTATGCAAAACAGGAGAGAAGGCTAAATTCATACCATATGTGATATCTGCGTCGTATTATTGATATATATATTGATATATATATTCCCCAGGAAGCATAAAGTGACAAACGTGGAGGTCATGACTCGCATAGGCATTCCCGAACATCTACACGCTGCTCAAACAACATAGCTTGGTCACGTACACCGTATGGCTGCATACCAATAGGTATACTCTATAAATAATTAACAGATAACAATAGAACTAGAGGGTGTCAAAAACTTCAATTTATAAACTTGTGTAAACGTGACATGAAGACTCTGAACATAAAGATTTGATTATCAGTAATGCGTGTTTTCACATACAGTTTTGTCAGTTAATACAATTATTGCTTTTGATTTACCCCACCTAAGTTTAAAAAATGAATATTCACAAACATTAGTGCTACGAGACAATGAATTAAATTCTGGGTTTTTTTTAAATGAGATCATTAAATATTGTTCACGTTGGCAATAAGAAATATAGAAGTACGGGTTATATGACATACGGTTTATATGAGTACGGGTTATATGACATACGGTTTATATGAGTACGGGTTATATGACATACGGTTTATATGAGTACGGGTTATATGACATACGGTTTATATGAGTACGGGTTATATGACATACGGTTTATATGAGTACGGGTTATATGACTTACGGTTTATATGAGTACGGGTTATATGACATACGGTTTATATGAGTACGGGTTCGTTCCGGCTTTGGTCCATATTTTTTTCTGTTGTTGATTATTTGTCATTTTTTATGAGTGCTGTAAACATACCTCTTCCTCTGAATTGATTCTCTGAACATAAACCCTGCAGCCTGTGAAAGAAATAGCTATAGACCACACATTTTGGAAACATGCTCTAATACTTTAACTCAATAAAAAGCAGACAGATTCTTAAAAAAACGAAAATGAATGTCGAAAGAAAAGAAAAAATAACATTTCTAGGGGCGCTGAAAAACACATAGTCAGTTATGACTGACGCAGGCTACTACTGGGAGCAGCATTTACATCGATATCAAATGGTGTTGCCTTGGTGTTGATTGTGATTGACATTCTAACCGTATTTACTTTGCAGCAACATTTTTGAAAAACTCCACGAACGTGCAATACGTATCAATAATGGCGTAAGCATCATCATCATCAAGTACCAAACCTGCTGGCGTAGACGATCATGTCTCTCCACAACTTTCGATCTCGACAGTTTATAATTTCTGTTGTTGACCTTCTGCTAATCCATTCTCTTAAGCTGTCTGGTATCTTTTCTCTTTGCTTCCCTCTATCTCTTCGTTCTTCAATTTTCCCAGTTGTTACAATATATTCCAGCTGTTCTCTTCTCAATACATGGCCAAAAAATGATGATTTTTTCTTCCTAATATTGGACATTATCTCTCTTTTTGCTTTGGCCTCTTTCATAACGTTTTCATTACTCTTCGTAGCTGTCCATGATATTCTCAACATTCTTCTGTAAAACCACATTTCTACAGACTTCAGTGATTTTCTTGTCTGTTGTCCTATTGTCCATGATTCACACCCATATGTTATGACCGGCTCTACATAACATTTAAGAACTCGTTTTCTTGTTTCTGTTGTCAAAAATGGATTGCAAACTATCTTCATCATTTTTTGGAAAGCTGATTTTGCTTGAGCCATTCTGCATCCCACCTCTGTTGTACATCTTCCGTCTGAGGTTAACAATGTTCCCAAATATTTAAATTTACTTGTTTTAATATTGTTCCACTTGTCTTTATTTTGCACTGAGGTGATGTCTTTTTCTTTGTTGTTACCATTACTTCTGTTTTTTTGCTATTAAGGCTGAGTCCTTTATTTTTGTTTCTTTCACTATAATGTCTAACATTACTGTAACTCACTCTTAGCGATTAAGACTGTATCATCAGCATACCTTAGATTATTTATATTATGACCTCCGATTGTTATTCCAGGCATGCCCCTTATGGATCTTAAAATAATCTAACTATAAATATTAAACAAATCTGGTGACAGCACACAACCTTGCATAACGCCTGGTTTTTTTTTTTTTCTGTTGAAACATTCCCAATTGATTTCCAGTTCTTAAGGCCGCTGTTTGTTGCCAGTACATGATCTTTATTATTCTTAGATCTTTGCTATCTACATTTATGCTTTCTAAAATTTTGATTATTTCTTGGTGCTTTACTTTGTCAAATGCATTAGTGTAATCTATGAAACATAGGTATAGATCTGTTTTCACTTTTATGGCTCTTTCTACTGAAGATCTTATGATGTATATGGCATTGCTCGTTCCTTTACCTCTAAGAAAACCACACTGTTCATCGCTAATTTCTGGACTGATTTTAAGCATAGCTGATGATATTAATAGGAGATTTATTCTGCTCTCCAAGCCTTATAAAAAAAAATAGTATTTCTTTCTCGCAGGTTACTCTCCCTCAGTTTCAGGCTTTTTAATGGGAAGCTTTGATATGTCAGTTCCGTAAAGTTCGTGTACCAGTTGTCCGTGTGTTTGTAACTTGAGACTAAATACATTCAAACGTTGAGCCATGCCAACTAAAAGAGCTAGTTGGCAGATCCACTGAGGCTCCGATCATTCTTTGTCCGGTCTACCCTTCATGCCTAAGACAAGTTTGACTTCAGCACGTAAGTCAAAACATTTTTCTACAAATATCCCCAACGATGTAACTAGCGAATTATTGTGAAAATAGTAACGCAAATTGCCATACTCCGATTTGACATCATGAAGGAATTCTTGGAATTGGCGATTGTTGAGCCCTCTTGCTGTTAAAAAGTTCACACGTATTACTATCTATCTATCTATTGACCTCTCGAGCCGTAGCCGGCCCACAGGGCATAGACCGAGATACTCCTTCTCCTATTTAGAATTTTTGTTCTAGCAGTCTTCAATTCTTTTAAAGACATTTTATCAAATCTCGCCATTTGTCTCTGTTCTGTGCAAGCAGCTCAATTTCATTGAGGGAGCCAAATCCTGCTGCTCTTGCCTCTCTCATCAATGTTCTTCTCAGTGTCTCCCTGGGTCTTCCTCTTTATCTCTTACCTGTTGTTTCCCATTTGAGGGCTTGCTTTGCTATTCGGTTATTATCTCTTCTCAACAAATGTCCAACATATGACCATCGTCTTTTCTTTATTACTGAAGATATTAGTGGTTGATTGGCGATTTCTCTAATTTCCTCGTTTCACGTGATACTACGATAAGCTTAATGTAAGCAACTGTTAACGCTTTGGCGCACATATTTTCTTGATGAATAATACAATATAGAAATGAAACATCAAGATAAAAATGTTATTTTGCCAACCAGGCCCGACTTTTGACCAGTCATAGCTCCTGACCCGCTGTTAACGCTTCACAAAGACTGTCTAAATTAATCCACAATCTATAAGAACGAGCTTCAGTGCTTTAGACAAATGTCCCCGCCTGTTGTGGCGCCTTTGAATGGTTGTAACATTAATGTGTCCTCCGTCACGTTAAAGAGTTTGTCAATGCCCCTAATAAGGATAACTATTTGTGTTGTATCTTTCACATCACTTAACTCATCAAAGACGACAGAGAATGTTGCAAATTGTGACGCCCGCAAGTTTAAGTTTTTTTAAACATCTTATGGTTGTGGTTATGGAAGGCCCCGGTATCACTGCAAACGAATTAAAATCCATAATTGCTCAACCGCCCGTGCCAATGGAATCATACGAATTACTATCTCATCTCCCAAACAAAGAAAGGTAGCTGTAGTCCCTATCGTAGCAGTCTCAGCACACACCAAAATACATAAGGTGAAACCGCACAGAAAGTGAACACAGCCACCTGTTCTCCATCATACGATATCACCATTCATCTTAAACAACCGGAATATCGAAACACGACAAAACAGATGAACGCACAGCTCACGGTATGCACAGGGCACTTAACTCAGTAGCTCCTGCAATAAGCCGGACTTGGAATATTAGGAAACTGCAACAAGGAACACTTTTCAGGCATATAATTTAATGGTTCCTGTCGCCTATCCACCGTATTAACCGAGAAGTTCATGTTCTCCTGAAAATAATGATCGTCATATTTTTGTTAATGTTTATCGTTTGATGATGCTAGGACATCACCTCAACTCCAGATCCGAACATATGAAACACAGTTAGTCATCGGACTATCCCCGTCGCACATCAAACAACAGACTGTACGATCTCGCTGCAATGCATCTTTCTCCGTGTCATCGATACATCTTTCGTTAGTCCGGTGTGATAAACTAACTTGATGAAATAAATAACTCTTATCAAGATAAAGATCTTTAGCAGCTGCTTCGAAACACTCTTTCACAAATTACTCATCGGAAAATGGTTTCTAAATCTTTGCAATTTTTTTTCACTATCAATCTAGCATACACAAACAGCATTCTTTAACTATTCTTTAATATTGTAAAACACTCTGTTGATCTTCTAATGATTCCTTAAATGTGCTATTTTCTCCTGTCCAACGTGTCCTTCCAGTTAGTTGTAATTTTCATGTTTGGAACGGAAATGACGTCGCACGTGTACTCTTTTTATAGCAGACATTTTTTGTTCATGATATATTAAACACATGAGGTTATCACGATACAGGAAAAATAAATAATCCAAAATCGGAATTCTGAATCTACTTTTCTCTTTTTTCTTGATAGCAACCATTGTGCAACGAAATGATGGCTGTGGTAGTGTCATTCAGTCTCTATATTTAAGTACATTACATTGACGCAGATCACAGCCAACATTGTGACTCCACCACTTAAACTTATTGGTTCCAGGGCGGTGTCAAACTAAACATCACAAACAGCTGTAATCAACAATCACAGACGACTCAAGTTTAGTCAAGTTTATTACATCAGTTTCTCTGCCTATGATACATTGATGGTTTAAACTTATAGCAATGTCCTAGCTTGATGACCTCCCTTGGCACATTGATGGTTTAAACTTATAGCAATGTCCTAGCTTGATGACCTCCCTTGGCACATTGATGGTTTAAACTTATAGCAATGTCCTAGCTTGATGACCTCCCTTGGCACATTGATGGTTTAAACTTATAACAATGTCCTAGCTTGATGACCTCCGTTGGCACATTGATGGTTTAAACTTATAACAATGTCCTAGCTTGATGACCTCCCTTGGCACATTGATGGTTTAAACTTATAACAATGTCCTAGCTTGATGACTTCCCATGATACATTGATGGTTTAAACTTATAACAATGTCCTAGCTTGATGACCTCCCTTGGCACATTGATGTTTTAAAATTATAACAATGTCCTAGCTTGATGACCTCCCTTGACACATTGATGGTTTAAACTTATAACAATGTCCTAGCTTGATGACCTCCCTTGGCACATTGATGGTTTAAACTTATAACAATGTCCTAGCTTGATGACCTCCCTTGACACATTGATGGTTTAAACTTATAGCAATGTCCTAGCTTGATGACCTCCCTTGGCACATTGATGGTTTAAACTTATAACAATGTCCTAGCTTGATGACCTCCCTTGACACATTGATGGTTTAAACTTATAACAATGTCCTAGCTTGATGACCTCCCTTGGCACATTGATGGTTTAAACTTATAACAATGTCCTAGCTTGATGACCTCACTTGACACATTGATGGTTTAAACTTATAACAATGTCCTAGCTTGATGACCTCTCTTGGCACATTGATGGTTTAAACTTATAACAATGTCCTAGCTTGATGACTTCCCATGATACATTGATGGTTTAAACTTATAACAATGTCCTATCTTGATGACTTCCCATGATACATTGATGGTTTAAACTTATAACAATGTCCTAGCTTGATGACTTCCCATGATACATTGATGGCTTAAACTTATTACAATGTCCTAGCTTGATGACTTCCCATGATACATTGATGGTTTAAACTTATAACAATGTCCTAGCTTGATGACCTCCCTTGGCACATTGATGGTTTAAAATTATAGCAATGTCCTAGCTTGATGACCTCCCTTGGCACATTGATGGTTTAAACTTATAACAATGTCCTAGCTTGATGACCTTCCTTGGGTCTATTCACAATTGTTCTTAATCTTGTTTCGCGACACAGGGTACCTTAATGGTAATACCTGTAATTAATAGTGTCCTATAGTTAGATGCATTCTCCCTTGAATATTCTCAACTGTGGTGAACTTCATTTCTCCACACATGGTACGTTAGTGGTAGTACTTAACTATAATAATGTCTTTCGCTAGATGAATTATTTAGGCTATCGCCAACTTCACTCTAGACTTCGTTCTCTGTGTCTCTCCTTCTGTCTGTATTAGGTTTTGTTCATCTAACACTCTTTCTAGATCTTTCCCAACCCTCCTATATGCCCTTAAGCTTGTGAACTCCCATCTTATTTGCATAAGCTCTTCTCACAGCCAATCTGCATCCACGATGTTTATAATTCAACCGTTTCTCGAATTTACAAAAAGCAATACGACATCTTGTCACTCTGTTAATTCCTTAAGTTTCAAAACAACTCAACCTTGAACTCCTCACCTTAATATTTATTTCATGGACTTAACCTGCCTACATTTGGTTGTCGACCTAATTTCTGAACATATAGTTAGTCACGTCCCATTTCCATTCCCACTTTTCCATGCTTTGGACAATTTCACTCTCAAAAATTATTCAGTTACTGTTATACCTATGTTTTAACTATCTTAGTCACTATATTATTACAATGGCAACCGGTTATTAACTTTAAATAAATTGTTTTTTAATTAAAAATTACATAACGTCCATCCACCACCGAAATTTGTAAACCTACCAAAACCGATTCTAAAGACAAAGACACACTATCCCTTTGATCTGGATTATCATCCAATAAGTCACCTTATATAGCTTTCAACGTCGGCGTATTAAACTACCCCACCATCCACTCACTTTTTTTTATTTAAGAAAGCCACCAACAACCACCACAATGTTAATGTCAAACAAATGAGGGAGGTGATTTTGAAAATCCACTGTGATGTTTGCCTCTTTCTACCCAACAAATCCGACTTCAGTATGGTGCTGTTGTGTATGGAATTGCCTTCCATCTCGATTCCTAATGGTTCACAGATCTCGGTACACGCCATCAGCTATGATATCGCTGACAGTCTTCAGCCCTGTTGCTGGGGTGTGTTTACGTCGTCCCTTGTTACTCTTGTCTGAAACATTCCATTTTTGATATGTAGTTGCATAACCATTGTGTTGTTGTCAAATAACACATCGTTACTACAAAATATGAAACCCATAATTCTACTGTTTTTTTGTTTTGTTTTGTTTGTTTGCCGCTCTCCGAGAGGGTAGACATCTCACTACTCAGGACTAGCGCAGGGTAAAGCCATAAAAAAAACCACAATATATATTTGAAAAATTGCCGCCTGTCGTGAGAATCGAGCTCGGGATCTTCTTGTACAGATGTCGACAACTTACCTCTAGACCACCACAGCCTCTTTGTGGTGGCTATAAGAAGTACATAGAAAGGGAACTAAAGTAGTCACATATATATAAAGCTGTATACATATATAACAAACCATGTACACATTTTTGAGGTAATGTGAGCGGTTTTCAAGATGTATTTTTTCCGTGAAGAATGAATTCATAAATCTAGCAGTCATCTACGATTGGATGCATCATTTGATCAGGATCGGACCTGATTCCCTGTCCTCAGTAGACCAGTTCACTAAACAATACATTCCTACAGCTGCAACATCCAAGTATATCAGTTCTATGATGCTATCTTCCCGTCTCTACCTCTGTCTACATCTTCTTCTTCCTCCTTTCACAGTTCCGTGCAGAACAGTAATTGGCAGGCCATAGGACCAAGATATGTTGTCAAACGACTTTATTATGCTTTTCTTCAGGATAGTCAAAAGATCAGCATTTATGTACTCCGATTACTTGTAATATATTTTCATTTCATTTGTCAATTCTGATACGATCTAAGTAAGAGATGACTAAAACTTTTCAACTCAATTTCAACTCCATAACTTGTACTTTTGTTTTTGTAGATCTATTGTAAGGGAACAGAAAATTGAAGCCTTTGAAATGTGGATTTATAGAAGAATAGGTAGAACTGGATGGAAACAAAAGATAACAAACGATAAAGTTTTAAAACAACTGAAAATAAAAAGAGAACTACTAAATACAATTAAGACAAGACATATGAAATTGTTGGGGCATGTTAAAAGACACAACAGCCTACTAAAAGTAATATTGGAAGGAAAAATACAATTAAAAGAGGCAGAGGGAGACCAAGACTAACATGGACGAGTTACATCAAAAGATGGTCAAGTCAATCTATGACAGCCTGCACCATCAAAGCAAGAAACAGAGTAGAATGGCGATCCATGGTAGCCAACCTTCGTTGCGGAGAAGGCACACGATGATGATGATGATGATGATGATGATGATGATTGTAAGGGTGCATGTTTTGCAAACGTATAGAAACACATTACAGATTTAGTGTAGAAATAAAATCGTAAAATATAATTTAAAAATTCAACTTCTAAGTTTTTTGCAAACTTTAAGGAGCACAGTCCCAAACGATACATACAAGTATTTATTATGTGTCTCAATGGGCTCGTTAAAACAGACAAATTAGTCTGCCGACTGAATTCTGATATTCTTGCAGGACACATTAACTCCTGCTACCACTGGTGATGGGGGAAGTTGGTGGTACGCAAAACTCATTTCCAGACGTTTCGATCGCACAGGTCAGTTACCACAGAGCCCGGAGGAGCAATTACATCCAAGCTTCTATTTACTTGTTTGGCAGGCTTATTTGTTATAGAGAAGTTATATTGCTTTATTTAGTCACCATTAACACGTTATAAAAGGGTTCCCTGCACGCCTTGCTAGCCGTATAGGGAATACGATGTTAGTGATAGAATCAAAGGAATAATTATCATACATCATTAAATGCCGTCTCCGCATCAAAGGTTGGCTACCATGGAGCGCCATTCCGTTCTGTTTCTGCTTTGATGGTGCAGGTTGTCATAGGCTGACTTGTCCATCTTTTGCTGTCACTCATCCTTGTTAGTCTTGGTCTGTCTCTGCCTTTTTTTTACCTTGCATTTCCCTTCCAAGATTACTTTTACTGGGATGTTGTATCTTTTAACATGCATCAAAAATCGTATTTGTCTTGTTTGAATTGTGTTTAGTAATTCTCTTTTCATTTTTAGTTGTTTTAAAACTGCATCATTTGTTTTATCGTTTGTTTTCTTTACTTTCCACCCAATTCTTCCAAAGGGATAACGTCAACATTTTTGGGTGATGTGGTCAGTATCACACCAGGGAACCTTTACTTCTCAGGTAAATCTCTGGTAACCATTTTTCAAGAGGTGGGTTAATTTCCCGATTCTTGTCGGTGACCCCACCCCCCCCCCCCCCCCCCCCCAAAAAAAAAAAAAAAAAAAAAAAAATTGAAAACAAACTGTGTTTTCTGTGAATTGAAAACATACCCTTCTGGCACCGAAACCCCCTTAACACGTTTTGTCATGCATGAATGTATAAAGTCAGATTTAACTTCTCTGCAGCCAGGCCTTACAACTCCTCTAAATAGCAGGCCTTATAATTTGTCTACAATCATATCTTACTTCTCTATAGCCAGGCCTTGCAACTTCTCTAAATAGCAGGCCTTATAATTTGTCTACAGTCATATCTTACTTCTCTATAGCCAGGCCTTGCAACTTCTCTAAATAGCAGGTTTTATAATTTGTCAACAGTCATATCTTACTTCTCTACAGCCAGGCTTTACAACTTCTCTAAATAGCAGGTTTTATAATTTGTCTACAGTCATATCTTACTTCTCTACAGCCAGGCCTTACAACTTCTCTAAATAGCAGGCCTTATAATTTGACTACAGTCATATCTTACTTCTCTACAGCCAGGCCTTACAACTTCTCTAAATAGCAGGCCTTATAATTTGTCTACAGTCATATCTTACTTCTCTACAGCCTGGGCCTTACAACTTCTCTAAATAGCAGGCCTTATAATTTGTCTACAGTCATATCTTACTTCTCTATAGCCATGCCTTGCAACTTCTCTAAATAGCAGGCCTTATAATTTGACTACAGTCATATCTTACTTCTCTATAGCCAGGCCTTACAACTTCTCTAAATAGCAGGCCTTATAATTTGACTACAGTCATAGCTTACTTCTCTGCAGTCAGGCCTTGCTTCTCTGTAACAGACATTTGATCTCAAAACGATTACTAAAACGAGAAGAAAAAATGGTAGCTGATAAACTCTTTAAAAAAAAGAAAGTTCTTTTAGCGAGAAATCAAAATGGTCTCTTAAAAATATTTTTTTTTTAAATCCTTTAAAAAACAAGAAGTCAAAATAGTTGCAAAAGCACTCAACCACTGAGGCTCCCTTAAGACATTACAGTCAAGTATATGTTTTAATGTACGCACATTTAGAGCCAATTATGACCTATGGAAGCAAATCATGCAAAGTAGACAAAGAAATTAAAAGACGATCAGAGGCCATAGAGACAGGATTTCTCAGAAGAATGTTGATAATTTCATGGACAGCTGAATAGATCAACAAGGAAATTTTTAAAGGGGCCACCACAAAAAAGAGATCCTAAAAAAATCAGAAAGAAACAATCGACATTTTTCAGAGAAATCATGAGAGGAGGGAAGTTGGAATACTTGTTTACAACTGGAATAATGCAGGGAAAAAAGAGATTACAAACACAGAGGGAAGATACTAGAAGGCTTGGTGTAATGGCATGGAAAACAGTCAACAACAGAAGTGATACGGTGCAATGTGGGCAGAGAATTTTAGGAAGGACATGATCACCTTCGCCAACCAGTATAGCTCTGAGTCTATGATGATGAAGATGATTAATGTTAGTGATCAGATCTGATATCTTTATGGTCTAAACATAACACGTGCTTTATTTCTATCTCCACGACTGCGACCAATCCGACGTGTTTACTCTGTTAGCTGAGAGAGCAAACAATATACTTATGTACTTTATAATTTTATACTTAATATTATGAACAAATAATACACAATAAAATAAAATACGCTTATCTCATTCTTTCTCGCTTAATCGAGCGTTACTTTTATAGATAGATGTATATCTTGTTGTTATGAAATGTCAACATTTTGTTAACCAGATATGTTGAATGTATTGATTAAAATATGTTGAATGAGAGATAAATTTATCATTAGAAATTATACAAAAATAATTGGGGAATACTTTGCTCATTGATCAAATGTACGCTTCTACACTCAGGCAAACATTTAAAAATGTAATTTCCAGCACAAGAGAGTATCATTTTCTGACCTAATGAAGCCAGAAGGAAAATGTCCTGATTCATCGTTGTAGTTATTGCACTTTAACTTAACTAAGTCAAGGCAAGCCTATTCATGCCTCAGGATTGAAGCGCCTGGGAATAATGTGTTGGCGTTTAATGGAAGACTTGTCTGAGAAACTGAAATATGATGTTTGTATCCGAACGGAGATATATTAAATCTGCCACAATTACTCAAATACACAAACATCAAAAGAGAAATAAACAGGTAATTATATATTACCTGACAGGTAATGATATATTACCTGTTCGTTTTAACGCTCGTTGCTATAAATTTAAAATTGTTAGAATCATCATCAATACACACCGGAAGCATCCATTGATGCTCTGATAGCCACCTCGTGAATCTCGAGAACATCTGAGGAGAACCCCGACATATGTGCACGTCCTGGGATCCATCAATTAAATATATCCCTTCCCGATCGAGTCAGTTACATGCTTGTTATATGAAATACCGAAAAGCAGTGGCGTGGTATGGGTCGCCTGCAACCTCGTACAAGAGAAATTAGTAATTTCCCTGCCCCAGGGTCAAGGTAGGTATTGCCCGCTCTATTATGTTAATTTTTACATATTTTTTTTACTGCTTTCTTTCTTGCCCCCTGTAAAAAAAATGTTGCGGCCCTTACAGGTTTGCTGCACTGACAACCACCAATTATATAGCATGCTTCTCCAAACTAAGTAACCACTTGAAACCGCCTTAGGGAAAGAAAAATCAGGGTGTAAAGTTTAATTAAATAAAGTAAAATGACACTCGGTAGGGCCTGTGCAGTGATTTTCGTTCTGTGCCCGTGCTGGGTTCTTATTTTGCTATCAGAAGAGATGCGTAATCCAAATGACGAGGTATAGTGTCGATGGTCCTGACACACACGTTTATTGCCTCCGATTTAACGATGCCCACACACATGACGTATCACTTTCTATTTATTACCAAATTATGTATAAAATAATCTTCTCAGATATGAGATGCAGAATAGCTCAGGCAAAAGCAGTTTTCCAAAAAAATGAGGAAGTTACTGTGCAATCCATTTTTGACACAAGAAACAAGGAAAATAGTTCTTACATGTTATGTAAAGCCTATCTTAACATGTGGATATAAATCATGGAGAATAGGACAACAGATAAGAAAATCTCTGGAGGATATATAAATGTGGTTTTACAGAAGAATGTTGAGAATACCATGGACAGTTAAGAAGAGTAATGAAAACGTTCTGAAAGAGGCCAAAGCAAAAAGAGCTAATTTACAATATTAGGAAGAAACAATCATTTTTTTGCCATGAATGAGAAGAGAACATTTGAAATATATTGTAACAAGTGGGTAAGTTGAGAGTCGAAGAGATAGAGGGAAGCAATAAGAGAAAATACCAGACAGCTTAAGAGAATGGCTTGGTATAAGGTCAACAACTGAAATGATAAATAACTAACGAGATCGAAGGTTGTGGAGAGGCACAATAGGCATGATACTTGATGATGATAAGGGACCTGCGATAGCTCAGTGGTTAGTGAACTGGAATACAAAGGACAAGAGGTAGGGTTCGATCCCAGCCGACGGCTTCCGGGTTCACCCAGCCTTTAATGGGTGCTGGATTTTTTCTGGGAAAGTAAACCGGCACGGGCGTAATACTGACCTCATTACCCCAAAAATCATGTGCTGAAGGTCTGTAAAATTTATGGTCACTAACACCATATTACCTATACGCCACTTGGCGTGACGGGGTACTTTACTTTATTTTTTACTGGATGATGATGACGATGATGATGATGATGATGATGATGATGATGATGATGTATACAATATTTTAAACAATATATAGTGTTTTTTGTCTCCTTTGTACTTTAGCTAATTCTTATGTTCCATTGTCTTCTGCCCGCAAAGGTTTATAGCAACTCATGCTGCCGGTAAAACGTTGAAATATTTACTGTGGACAGCCTACCACAGCCACCAATGTAGAAATGTTGAAATGCTTACTGTGGACAGCCTACCACAGCCACCAATGTAGAAATGTTGAAATACTTACTGTGGACAGCCTACCACAGCCACCAATGTAGAAATGTTGAAATACTTACTTTGGACAGCCTACCACAGCCACCAATGTAGAAATGTTGAAATACTTACTGTGGACAGTCTACCACAGCCACCAATGTAGAAATGTTGAAATGCTTACTGTGGACAGCCTACCACAGCCACCAATGTAGAAATGTTGAAATGCTTACTGTGGACAGCCTACCACAGCCACCAATGTAGAAATGTTGAAATACTTACTGTGGACAGCCTACCACAGCCACCAATGTAGAAATGTTGAAATGCTTACTGTGGACAGTCTACCACAGCCACCAATGTAGAAATGTTGAAATACTTACTTTGGACAGCCTACCACAGCCATCAATGTAGAAATGTTGAATACTTACTGGACAGCCTACCACAGCCACTGTGGACAGCCTACCACAGCCACCAATGTAGAAATGTTGAAATACTTACTGTGGACAGCCTACCACAGCCACCAATCTAGAAATGTTGAAATACTTAACAGCCTACTTACTTTGGACAGCCTACCACAGAAATACTTACTGTGGACAGCCTACCACAGCCACCAATGTAGAAATGTTGAAATACTTACTGTGACAGACAGCCTACCACAGCCACCAATGTAGAAATGTTGAAATACTTACTGTGGACAGCCTACCACAGCCACCAATGCAGAAATGTTGAAATGCGCTCAGGGAATTATTCTTGCTGATAGGAGCATCATTACTCAACAATTGGTCTTAAAGTTGTCACTCAGCATTGATAGTGCAATTGCAATTATAAAAAAAAAACTATCGGATTCTCTAAGATTTAAAGATAAGCAATTTCTTCTGAACTGTTGAAGCGTTTCAATGTTGATGGAGATAACTTTTTGGCTAAGATTGTTACAGGGGACGTAACCTGGACACATCATTTTGAACCGGAGACAAAAAGAAGTCAATGTACTGGCATCATCCGCACACACCACGAAGAAAGAAATTCAATACATCTCCTTCAGCTAGAAATGTCATGGTCACTGTCTTTTGGGACATTGAAGGTGTGATTCTTGTGGATGTTATGACCAGAGAAGAGACAATCAATTCGGGAGCTTACATTAAGACTTTGAAAAAAACTCAACGTTTTTGCAGAGTTCGGTAGCACAAGAATCAAGTAGACCTGCTTCTCCTTTACGACAATGCGCGCCCTCACACAAGTCTGGCAACACGGGAAGCAATCACCAGATTGGGTGGGACTGTACTCCCCCATCCACCACACAACCCTGATTTGGCACCCTCTGATTTCCATATTTTTGGCCCACCTAAAGATGCCCTCGGTGGAACAATGTTTGAAGAGAATGAACGAGTTATTTATACAGTGACGAAATGGCTACACGATCAAAACAAAGACAGGTACAGACTAGGAATACATGCACTTGTTACGCGCTGGCGTAAAGCTGTACATGTGAATGGGGATTATGTTGAATGATAGAGATGTTTGCATGACATATCCATATATATATTGTGTAAAAATGTCATACTTTTTGAATTAGCGGTTCCCGAGAAAACCGACGCGATGCATTATTTTCTGAATGCACTAAGCATGTCTTCTTGCTACGTTGCTTCTTGTGCCCATCGTTCACCACGATGTTTCGCAGATTTCAGGCTCAGAACGCAGCTAGAAGCTTATATTGTGGTAAAAACGCCCATCTTAGAGTGTTGTTAAGTTATTTATGGTTATCATCACTGCACAATGAGCATGTTCATAGCTGCTCAGATCCCATCCTCTGTGCATTCAGAAGCGTCCAGCGACTGACGACCCCAGCTATGTTTGTTGACAAGTCCTTTTATGCGCCCACTAAAATGTATCTTAGTGTCTAGAAGCTTGTCTTTAATGTTTACACTCAGTGGTTGTAGTAAAGCTTGCCTTTAATGTTTACACTCAGTGGTTGTAGTTAAGCTTGTCTTTAATGTTTACACTCAGTGGTTGTAGTTAAGCTTGTCTTTAATGTTTACACTCAGTGGTTGTAGTTAAGCTTGTCTTTAATGTTTACACTCAGTGGTTGTAGTTAAGCTTGTCTTTAATGTTTACACAAAGTGGTCGTAGTAAAGCTTGCCTTTAATGTTTACACTCAGTGGTTGTAGTTAAGCTTGTCTTTAATGTTTACACTCAGTGGTTGTAGTTAAGATTGTCTTCACTGTTTACACTCAGTGGTCGTAGTAAAGCTTGCCTTTAATGTTTACACTCAGTGGTCGTAGTTAAGCTTGTCTTTAATGTTTACACTCAGTGGTCGTAGTTAAGCTTGTCTTTAATGTTTACACTCAGTGGTCGTAGTAAAGCTTGTCTTCACTGTTTATACTCAGTGGTCGTAGTAAAGCATGTCTTTAATGTTTACACTCAGTGGTCGTAATTAAACATGTCTTCACTGTTTATGGATGTTTGTTTTAATATCAAAGATACATATTAGTTCTGATCGTATAAATCGTCATGTATTGAAGATGACATGAGTCTACAACATTTCTCTCATTCTTAAATGTTTGTATTTTATTTTCAAGTGACTACATCCTGTTCCACCACACTCACACACAAACATATAGTTTTCCCAACTTATCTAAACATTGTTACGCTAATGCCATTTTAGTAAATTAATGAAAGATATATTTCAACATTCGTTTCATTTGATAGGCTCTGGTTTGTGATATTAAATTTTGTAACCACAAATATTTCTAAAACTGTTAGATATAGTGTCCTCTAATCAAAATAAAAACGTCATAGAACAATAGTAAGTAAATGTAAAGGTTCCTTTCACACCTTGCTAGGCGTATGGGAACTGTGGTGTTAGTGACCATATTTTTCTATAGCCACGGCATATTTTTGGGTGATATGGTCGGTATCACGATAGGCCGCCTTTATTTCCCAGAAAATTTCTCTGGTACCAATGTTTAGAGGCTAGTCGAATAGTACACAGGGAATATTTCTGAAACGATCAAATCAGAATGCCAACTAAAACATATATGACAACATGTTAGTCCCTGTATTCATATTTTATTGATTTCTATACTTCTATAAATATGCAAAGTGATAGTATGAGCTTGCTAAATATTACAATTATTTATTTAGATGATTGCTGAATTAACACCATAATGTCTGCGACTTTCGACCAAAAACATCCGCCTTTGTTATGGGTAAGTTCGTTTTACACTTTCCCGGATAGCGACCATTTTGGCTTACTCTTTTCTACATTAATTACCGAGGTTCTTTAACATGCGCAAAGGGCACAGAGGACCTCCTTCCTTTATCTAAACACAAAAGGGTTAGACATTGGATCCCACTACACAGAGACCAGGGATAAGAGTTAAGACCAAACAAATCACTGACAGGTGACACAAAAGAAAACAGTTGCGTCTTTTGTGGCGAGATTGTAACCCTGGACCTTCTTGTCTAGGGGTTAACGTCTTCCATCTAGACCAACCAGATACTTTTGGAAACGAGCTCTGTTTAATGTAGAATTATATCCTTTTGATTATGTCCGGGGTACAGTCACAGTTCTAAACATGTACACCATGTATCCACTGTACTTGAAGCACGATAATTCATTCAGTCGCATCAGCTAATCCACCCTTTCCTTTATTCTTTCTGTTTTCTTCTTTTTACTTTTCTTTCTTTTTCCCTGTTCTGCTTTTTGCCGGTAGGCGTCGCAGGCTGGAGTCAATGATATGTTTTCTATCAAGGACACTATCTGTGGCTTGGCACATTGTGATATTGTATTGTGTTATTATGTCGTATATGTCCTCAATCCATATTTGGATTAACTATCTTTCTTTAACTCTCTTTCTTTAACTCTCTTTCTTTAACTATCTTTCTTTAACTATCTTCTTTTCAACTATCTTTCTTTAACTCTCTTTCTTTAACTCTCTTTCTTTAACCATCTTTCTTCAAATATCTTTCTTCAACTATCTTTCTTTAACTATCTTTCTTTAACTATCTTTCCTTAACTATCTTTCTTTAACTCTCTTTAACCATCTTTCTTCAATTATCTTTCTTCAACTATCTTTCTTGAACTATCTTTACTACACATCTAGCCATTGCTGGTGTATATCGGGAGGGGGGGGGGAGAGGGGGCTCACGACAGGACCAGAGGGATAAAGGCCGCTTGGTCAAAGTAGTCGCCACGACGTGTGAGACTCAGGATTTTTATTTCACCCCCGATAGAAAAAATCTTTTCTTTCTACACTGGTTTTCAAACGTCGTATGCCGGCTTTTCAGCCAGCGAAACAGTGGATTTAGCCGCACGACACGCGATCCTCTTTGCATTGATAGTTTGTAATTACCACCACTTTAGTTTCCCTCGATAAATAGAACTCCTAAGAACTTCATACAATCCTATTAAAACACTCACGAATACACAACCCAGATGATGAAAAGTTGACAATTAATGACTCAACTAAGAGCACTGGGTATACATTTTGTAATTGATGTCAAAGACTAAAAACATGTCGGGTGTGCTGTCACGTGCCCATTGCTTTTTACTCTTTCTTTCCCACATAAAATAAACATATTTCAAAATGAATAATGTCCTCGATTTGCGACACCATGCATTTTCAAAATGAATAATGTCCTCGATTTGTGATACCATACAGTTTCAAAATGAATAATGTCCTCGATTTGCGATACCATACAGTTTCAAAATGAATAATGTCCTCGATTTGCGATACCATACAGTTTCAAAATGAATAATGTCCTCGATTTGCGATACCATACAGTTTCAAAATGAATAATGTCCTCGATTTGTGATACCATACAGTTTCAAAATGAATAATGTCCTCGATTTGTGATACCATACAGTTTCAAAATGAATAATGTCCTCGATTTGTGATACCATACAGTTTCAAAATGAATAATGTCCTCGATTTGTGATACCATACAGTTTCAAAATGAATAATGTCCTCGATTTACGATCCCATACAGCTACAAAATGTATAATGTCCTCGATTTACGATCCCATACAGCTACAAAATGTATAATGTCCTCGATTTACGATCCCAAACAGCTACAAAATGTATAATGTCCTCGATTTACGATCTCATACAGCTACAAAATGTATAATGTCCTCGATTTACGATCCCATACAGCTACAAAATGTATAATGTCCTCGATTTACGATCCCATACAGCTACAAAATTTATAATGTCCTCGATTTACGATCCCATACAGCTACAAAATGTATAATGTCCTCGATTTACGATCCCATACAGCTACAAAATGAATAATGTCCTCGATTTACGATCCCATACAGCTACTAAAATGTATAATGTCCTCGATTTACGATCCCATACAGCTACAAAATGTATAATGTCCTCGATTTACGATCCCATACAGCTACAAAATGTATAATGTCCTCGATTTACGATCCCATACAGCTACAAAATGTATAATGTCCTCGATTTACGATCCCATACAGCTACAAAATGTATAATGTCCTCGATTTACGATCCCATACAGCTACAAAATGAATAATGTTACCCTAAATAGGAACTAGTTTTCCCCACAGAAATCATTTCCACACAGCTACCTACCTGAATGGAGCCGCGATAGCTCAGTGGTTAGTGAACTGGACTACAAAGGACAAGAGGTAGGGTTCGATCCCAACCAAACGGCTTCCGGGTTCACACAGCCTTAAATAGGTACCGGATTTTTTTCTGGGAAAGTAAAGCGGCACGGGCGTATTACCGACCACACTACCCTAAAAATCATGTGCTGAAGGTTTGTAAAATGTATGGTCACTAACACCATATTCCCTATACGTCACTTAGCGTGACGGGGGCTCTTTATTTTTTGTTTATTTACCTGCCTGAGTGAATGATAAACATTCTACTTTCTTATTTCAAACAATCGAGGGCTAAACCACCCAACGGGGGCTTGTTTGAATGTTGCCACCATCTCATAGCAGACTGATAGCTCTGTGGTCAAATAATAATAAATTAATATTATTATAAAGGGAAACGTCCGAGGTGATAGATCAGCGAATCATTTCAGGGGAAGGTATGTTTACATCACTCGGAAAAAATGTCTGAAATAATCAACAACAGAAAAACAAACAACAACAAAAACCGCTAGAGAACGCGGCCAACTCAGCTAGCTAACTCGGCTAAGGTAGCTGCGTTGGTCGTGTACACTAACGTTTGTTTTTTTCGTTACAAGACTCTGTGCCAAGGAGAACGGTTTCGATCCTGCTTCGGACCATATACTGTTCTTTTTTTCTGTTGTTAATTATTTGCGGTTGAGTGCTGTAAACATACCTCTTCCTCTGAAATGATTCGCAGCTCTGGGGGGTACAGTAGTAACGGCAGATCAAGATCCTAATCTAGAACCTAGATATTCTCTGGGAACAAACTAAATATTCTGACGTACGTTCAAACGGAGAACAATCGGATATAGAAAAATCGCGTGTCTTTTGTAGAACTCTCAAAGTTTTACAACTTGTAAACATCGACACAGCGCATCTACGCCCCTTTGACGTCTTTTCAAGAGCAAGAACTGGATAGTAGCAGTTGTTGAAAAATAAGAAACAGACAAATAAGAGACATAGGAATAAGAAGATATAGAAAAAAAGAGAAAGCGGAAGTTGGTGAAGAAGAAAAAAGAGGAAGAGGAGAAAGAAGAAAAAAGAAAATAGAAGACGACGATGAAGAAGACACATATTATTTTCTTTTCTTGCATTATCAGATAAGAATCCATATTTGATGTTTTATCAATGTTCCTTTATTTTACTTGCAGAAACATCTGTAAACTTGACAGAATAAAAAAATATGTCACATTTTCATTCACTAAGTGTGACGTAATTATGCCAGGTAATCTGGTAACAGATTCACCAAATTGTAGCCAAAAAGACATTTTAATTATGAACGGAGGATTACATCACGCTCCTGGTGGTAAAACAGTTTCCAGTAAGCCTTCGAACGCATCTAATATCACATCCGGGTCAAATATGGACGACCCAGAATCTGCAGCAGATCCGTCTCAGGTAAGTTGTACTGTAAACATGCTTAATAGTGTCTAATTTTTGGGAGTGTTTATGTGTATATTATTGCTGTTTTGCAATAATAATATCAAACGACGCATGTGTCTATACCTTGTGTTTAATTACTAATCGTCAGATTGTAAGAAAATATACTTTCATTAACACGTCAACAATAAACTCGTTCTCCTTCTTTCCTGTTAAATTCGTTAATGACAACTCGACTCCATTTTATAATCAATTCTATTTATCTATCTACCTACCTACCTACCTACCTACCTTACCTACCTACCTACCTACCTACCTACCTGCCTACCTACCTACCTGCCTACCTACCTGCCTGCCTGCCTGCCTGCCCGCCTGCCCGCCCGCCCGCCTACCCACCCACCCATCCATCTACCTACCTACCTACCTACCCACCCACCCATCCACTTACCCACCCACCCACTTACCCACTTACCCATCCACCCATCCACCCATCCATCCATCCATCCATCCATCCATCTATCCATCTATTTATTTATTGTCCTTTCGAGCCGCAGACGGCACATAGGGCAGAAGCACAATCTCAAAAACAGAAACCTTGCGTGCCAAAATGGCAAATATTGCAGAGATAACTGCTTCTAAAATCTATGGTTCTGTTTCCATAACAATACTTTTTACAATGACAGCTTGTCAAGCCATCGATCAACCTCCTTAGTCGCCTCTTACGACATGCCTGGAATTTCACAGTGTCACTATTCTTTACTTTCCTCATAATGAGGCCACGGTAACACACAGGAGTATAATCAATTGCTGCTTAATAATTATCGTCCTTTTCTTGACACCTTCTCACTTCTACCTCGTTTATTCCTCTCATGTTGATATTTCTCCCAACTTTTTCTTTTGTTACTCTAATCTTAATTCCACCGCCTAATAAGCTTTTCTTGATTCTCTTCACTTTGTGGCAAGCTACTCTTCTTTCCAGCATTTTCCCAAGTTTCATTTTTACTTTCATTCATTTTTCCCTCCGGCTGAAGACGGTACATTGAGCGGAAGTCATAGTTCTCCACGATTAATAATTTACAGCTTGCAGCTAGACCCATGGTTGAGCCTTCTTTCTAATTGTTCTGTGGAGCTATCCTCTGGGCCTCCACTTTCTCTGCTTTCTACAACCCTATAAGGAAGCCTCCTTTCATCCCATCCTCAGGTGACCCTTCCTCCTGCTACGAGTTGCTGACTACAATCAGTCAAGCCTCCGTTAAGCCCGCGATTGTAAAATATAAGACAGTATAATGTTTCTCAATCACTCGTATAGGTTAAAAGAAAAAGAAAGTAAGATACCCCAGTCATGGGACAAGCCTAACTACGACCACTGAGTGTAAACATTAAAGACAAGCTTAACTAAACCACTGAGTGTAAACATTAAAGACAAGCTTAACTAAACCACTGAGTGTAAACATTAAATACAAGCTTAACTAAATCACTGAGTGTAAACATTAAAGACAAGCTTAACTAAACCACTGAGTGTAAACATTAAATACAAGCTTAACTAAATCACTGAGTGTAAACATTAAAGACAAACTTAACTAAACCACTGAGTGTAAACATTAAAGACAAGCTTAACTAAACTACTGAGTGTAAACATTAAAGACAAGCTTAACTAAACCACTGAGTGTAAACAGTGAAGAAAAGGAAACTACGACCACTGAGTGTAAACAGTGAAGAAAAGTTAACTACGACCACTGAGTGTAAACAGTGAAGACAAGCTTAACTACGACCACTGAGTGTAAAAAGTGAAGACAAGCTTAACTACGACCACTGAGTGTAAACAGTGAAGACAAGCTTAACTACGACCATTGAGTGTAAACAGTGAAGACAAGCTTAACTATGACCACTGAGTGTATACAGTGAAGACAAGCGTAACTACGACCACTGAGTTTAAACAGTGAAGGTAAGGTAAATGCGACCACTGAGTGTAAACAGTGAAGAAAAGGTAACTACGATCACTGAGTGTAAACAGTGAAGACAAGCTTAACTACCACCACTGAGTGTAGACAGTGAAGACAAGGCAACTACTACCACTGAGTGTAAACAGTGAAGACAAGGTAACTACGACCACTGAGTGTAAAAAGTGAAGACAAGCTTAACTACGACCACTGAGTGTAAACAGTGAAGACAAGCTTAACTACGACCATTGAGTGTAAACAGTGAAGACAAGCTTAACTACGACCACTGAGTGTATACAGTGAAGACAAGCGTAACTACGACCACTGAGTTTAAACAGTGAAGGTAAGGTAAATGCGACCACTGAGTGTAAACAGTGAAGAAAAGGTAACTACGATCACTGAGTGTAAACAGTGAAGACAAGCTTAACTACCACCACTGAGTGTAGACAGTGAAGACAAGGCAACTACTACCATTGAGTGTAAACAGTGAAGACAAGGTAACTACTACCACTGAGTGTAAACAGTGAAGACAAGGTAACTACGACCACTGAGTGTAAACAGAGAAGACACGGTGACTACAACCACTGAGTGTAAACAGTGAAGACAAGGTAACTACGACCACTTAGTGTAAACAGTGAAGACAGGGTGCCTACGACCACTGAGTGTAAACATTG
The DNA here is from genome assembly GCA_032433765.1 of Megaustenia siamemsis. Lineage (NCBI taxonomy): Eukaryota > Metazoa > Mollusca > Gastropoda > Stylommatophora > Ariophantidae > Megaustenia > Megaustenia siamemsis. Next base: position 45,290,734 of record JAVIAB010000088.1, read on the forward strand.
AATAAAGGGTAACTACGACCTCTTAGTGTAAACAGTGAAGACAAGGTAACTGCGACCACTGAGTGTAAACAGTGAAGACAGAGTGACCACAACCACTGAGTGTAAACATTGAAGACAGGGTAACTGTGACCACTGAGTGTAAACAGTGAAGACAAGGTAACTACGACCACCGACTGTAAACAGTGAAGACAAAGTAATTACGACCAATGAGTGTAAACAGTGAAGACAATGTAACTACGACCACTGAGTGTAAACAGTGAAGAAAATGTAACTACGACCATTGAGTGTAAACAGTGAAGAGAAGCTTAATTACCACCACTGAGTGTAAACAGTGAAAAAAATGTAACTACGACCAATGAGTGTAAACAGTGAAAACAAGCTTAACTACCTGCACTGAGTGTAAACAGTGAAGACAAGCTTAACTACCACTACTGAGTGTAAACAGTGAAGACAAGGTAACTTCTACCGCTGAGTATAAACAGTGAAGAGAAGGTAACTACTACCACTGAGTGTAAACAGTGAAGACAAGGTAACTACGACCACTTAGTGTAAATAGAGAAGACAGGGTAACTACGACCACTTAGTGTAAACAGTGAAGACAGGGTGCCTACAACCACTGAGTGTAAACATTGAATAAAGGGTAACTACGACCACTGAGTGTAAATAGAGAAGGCAGGGTAACTACGACCACTTAGTGTAAACAGTGAAGACAAGGTAACTACGACCACTGAACGAAAACAGTCAAGACAAGGTAAATACGACCACTGGGTGTAAACATTTAATAAAGGGTAACTACTACCACTGAGTGTAAACAGTGAAGATGAGGTAACTACGACCACTGAGTGTAAACAGTGAAGACAGGGTAACTACAACCACTGAGTGTAAACAGTGAAGACAGTGTAACTGCGACCACTGAGTGTAAACAGTGAAGACAAGGTAACTGCGACCACTGAGTGTAAACAGTGAAGACAGAGTGACTACGACCACTGAGTGTAAACAGTGAAGACAAGGTAACTACGACCACTTAATGTAAACAGTGAAGACAGAGTAACTACGACCACTGAGTGTAAACAGTGAAGACAAGGTAACTACGACCACCGAGTGTAAACAGTGAAGACAAAGTAGTTACGACCATTGAGTGTAAACAGTGAAGACAAGGTAACTACGACCACTGAGTGTAAACAGTGAAGACAAGGTAACTACGACCACTGAGTGTAAACAGTGAAGACAAGGTAACTACGACCACTGAGTGTAAACAGTGAAGACAGGGTAACTACGACCACTGAGCGTAAACAGTGAAGGCATTGTAAATACGACCACTGAGCGTAAACAGTGAAGACAGGGTAACTACGACCACTGAGCGTAAACAGTGAAGGCATTGTAAATACGACCACTGAGTGTAAACAGTGAAGACAGGGTAACTACGACCACTGAGTGTAAACAGTGAAGACAGAGTAACTACAACTACTGAGCGTAAACAGTGAAGATAGGCTTAACTACGACTTGGCGTAAACAGTAAAAGTGAGTGTAAACTAAGTGACCCTTATGCATATAGATAAATTATTATAACTGTACGTAAAAAAAAAAGTAAAGTACCCCTTCACGCCAAGTGGCGTATAGGGAATATGGTGTTAGTAACCATAAATTTTACAGACCTTCAGCACATGATTTTGGGGTAACGTGGTCGGTATTACACCCGTTCCGCTTTACTTTCCCAGAAAAAGATCCGGTACCCATTTAAGGCTGTGTTAACCGGAAGCCGTCGGTTGGGATCGAACCCTACCTCTTCTCCTTTGTAGTCCAGTTCACTAACCACTGAGCTATCGCGGCTCCCAATGACTCGTATAGGTTGTGTTGTAGAAATTACTCTCATGAGCAAAGTGTTTCCTGTACATGATAACCTTCTCCATTAGTTATATCAATTGCTTGTCTTGCAATCTCTTACACAGATCAAGTTTTTGCCAAACTGTGATGGACAGAAGTCAAGCAAAACCTGGTTTAGGGGCTGGAACAGGAGAGAGAAATTCTTGCTTGTTTTCTGTATCTTCATTTTTATTCTTTGTGTCATCTTTATTACGGTCGCTTTTACCAGAGACCTGCAGTTACAGAATCAGCTGCGACGTAAGTAAACTATTTGTTACTTTTAGTTACAGTCAGATTAAAGCGTCATCGTTTTTATTATTTAACGTCTGAGGCGTGTGTCAGAATACAATCTAATACAATAGATATAATTTGCTGCTTGCTTCAAATATAAGTAAAATATATCTAAACATTACATTCTGAGTGGTGTTCATTTCCGGCTTCTTCCAGAGCTACTGAGTTTAGTGCTCTGTGCACATCATGAGCTGCGTTTTTCATCCGGATCATGTTTGATATTCCGATTGCTTGCGATGAATGATGATATCATATTACAAAGGACAGTTAGGTTGCGTTCACTTTCGGTGCGGCCACGCTTTGTGCTGTTTGGCGTGTGCTGTGGCAGCTATAATGGGGACTGCAGCTGCATTTCTTTGTTGTTATATTTCAATGAGTTGAAATGTTACTCGGATGATTCCACTGGCACGGGCGGTTGAGCAATTATGGATGTGTTTCATTTGCAGTGATATCAGGGCATTCGACCAACAATAATAATAGCAATGGTGTTCATTACGTTGAATCACTTCATCATCAATTTTATCATTCAGTCCTAGATTTCTTGTTAAAAACATTCCAGGTCTGGCATTCCCTTTCTTCTTTTTATATACTCTTCTTTCTTTCTACCTTTCGTCATTTCTTTCTTCCGCTCAGTTATTAATTTTTGCTGCGTCACGCCATCTCATTTTTTCACATCTTGTTCTTTACTTGTTGACATTTTTTTTAAGCCACCGCTGTTTTCTCTTATCACATTTCTTATACCTACCTCACTTATAATATAGACACTCTTGTATGCAAATAAATATATATCTTGTTTTTTAAATTACAGTTTATTACAGTTTATTTGTTCTATAACTTTTCTGTAAAAGATAATGTGGTTAATGTTCTTAAAAGATAACTCAACTTTGGTTCCGAACGTTAGGACCTCGTCCTTCCTTCGAAACACTTCATAGAGAAGCCGAGAGGGGGATAGTGCTTTTTGGGCATAACGGTATCTCTATTTTATTCTCCCAGGCATAGCAAGAAAACAGCTTCCACATTTGGTAATCTTAAAGACAGAGCACGGGCAAACACCAAATTAACACTCAGCACTAAGATTCAAATTTACCAACTTTGCGTGCTTAGTACCCTTCTATACGGATCAGAAACTTGGACTACCTATGAAGGGCAGGAGAGAAGGTTAAACAGCTTTCACGTGAGTTGCCTTCGAAAGATTATGAACATCAAATAGCAGGACAAAGTAACTAACTCTAATGTCTTACAACGAGCCAAACTCCCATCGATCATGGCAACACTTAGGATTCGTAGACTAAGGTGGCTGGGCCATGTAAGAAGAATGGCAAACAATCGTATTCATAAACAAATATTGTATGGCGAACTTAAGGACGGAAAGAGACCAAAGGGCAGAGCAGTGCTGAGATATAAGGATGTTTGTAGGGATTCCTTGAGTGAAGGCTATCAGTGGAAGAAACTGGGAAAATCTGGCTGCAGATCGTAGTACATGGAGAACTAAAATAAAAAAAAGGGCACACCAACTTTCGATTATCATATCGTCTTTGTTAGACGACGAAAACATCACAAGCTACTGCTATTTTCTTATTCCATTCTCATATTTGGTTGATGTCTAGTTTTCGTTCATGTTGCTGCATGAGTTCTGACCCCTCTACTTCTCTATGCAGCCCAAATTATTGGCTACATTTATATAGTCCGTTGATTTGTTTGAGCAAAGTGCAGCCCTGTATTAACTACATAGTTCTCAATCTTCCGGTGAAAATAATTCATTGATGACTCCTGGAAATGGTTTATTTTGTCTGTTACGTCACGCAGTTCATTATTGACAATTCGAAGATGGCTCGTTTCTAACCTTTACCTAATCTCTGGCCAATAACTTAATGAGAATTTAGTGTGTAGATTTATATGACAAATTTTGCTCAGGATTACTTTTAATCTCAGTATTTTATGTAAACATCCTTTGGTATCTTATGAACTGTCGTTAAATAATTGATTAGATCTGCACACATTTTTATTAATGAATCTCGGTGACCGAGTGATTAGTACGCTCGCTCATTCATCAAAATGGTCCGAGTTCTATCCCCAGGAGTGGACACTTTGTTTTTTTTTTCTTCGGATCGACAAGGCTTCGAGGTTTACCCAGGCTCTACAAACTGGTATCATAGATATGTTGTTGTAATGACAGGTAATGGCAACCTTGGAGCGGGACTGATCACATCTCACACGTAAAACGAACGTGAGTCATGGAAAAATATGGTCGCTAACATCATGTTACTTTACTTTATGTTTTTATTTGCTACTGTAAACATTATTTTTTTGTACTTCATGTCAATATGGCGGATAGACGGCAGGAATCGCTGAGAATCTGCCAGAAAAGTGTTCATTGTTGCAGTTTCCTCATATTCCAAGTTCGACTTGCTGCCGGAGCTATTGAGTTTAGTGCTATGTGCACACCGTGATCTGTGTTTTTCATCCGGATCGTGTTTCCATATTCTGATTGCTTACGATGAATGATGATATTGTGCGACGAAGGACAGTTCGGCTGCGTTCACTTTCGGTGCGGCTATATGTCATTTGGCCTTATGTCATTTGGCGTGTGCTGAGGCTGCTATGATGATCTTCCTTTCTTTATTTTAATCCTTAAATGAGATGAGATGTTAATTCGGATGATTCCACTGGCATGGACGGTTGAGTAGTTATAAATTTTAAATCCGTTGCAGCGACACCGATGCCTTTGACTAACTACTAACTACATTATTATATTATGTTTCTGACTGTGGATGTATGATTCACGTAGGTTAAATGTCTTTTCAAGCCTGCTCTAAACTTTCATAGGTCTATTCTGCATCTACCTTTATCTCGTTAAGGGGGAAAACCTGTTTGTCAAAAAATAAAAATCATTATTGAGCAAGTATGGTGCAGAAACATGGACATTAGACAAGAAAACAGAACAGAAAATTGAAGCCTTTGAAATGTGGATTTATAGAAGAATAGAAAGAATTGGATGGAAAGAAAAGATAACAAACGATGAAGTTGCAAAACAATTGAAAATAAAAAGAGAACTACTAAATACAATTAAGACAAGACAAGTGACATTTTTGGGGCATGTTAAAAGACACAACAGCCTACTAAAAGTAATATTGGAAGGGAAAATACAAGGTAAAAGAGGCAGAGGCAGACCAAGACTAACATGGACGAGTAACATCAAAAGATGGACAAGTCAATCTATGACAGCCTGCACCATCAAAGCAAGAATCAGAGTAGAATGGCGATCCATGGTAGCCAACCTTCGTTGCGGAGACGGCACTCGATGAGGATGATGATGATTGAGCAAGAAACATTTTTGAAAATATTAATTGACAATTACCAATTTAAAAAATAAACAATTAACGTCAAATTTATGCCAAAACTTCACAATCGTTATATAATCATTTTGTCTTTTAAGTAGTAAACGTGGGACACAATTTGTACCGATTGGACGGGAAAGATTTATATTTGAGTAAAAGGTGTTTAACATGTATACTACTAACCAGAATAAAGCTTTAGGTAGATGGTGCAAGGTTTGTATCAGAATGTCTGAAAGAGGTATATGGCCTTTTGTAAGTGGAATGATAAAGGATATTACTAAATATATCGATGAAGGTTCTAACACAAACAAATCTCAACTCGCCTGATCCAACAATATTCATGAATGCGTTTCATCACCAGGTAACAAGACAACAGACGTGTGTTTGACAAAGGCATGCGTAAGTACAGGTGGGTACATTTACTTATACTAATATTTACAGAGACATCTAAAATAATTCTCAAAGAGGCCAATACAAAAAAGAGAGCTCCTAAAAAACATGAGAAAGAAACCATTTATTTTTTGTCGTGAATAGTATGAGAAAAGAATGATGGAATACTAGGTTAAAACAGACAAAATACAAGGAAAAAGAATTCGCGGATGACAAAAAGAGAAGATACCAGATAGCTTGGCGTCGTGGCATGATAGACAGTCAATAACATACTTGATACGATGAACAGTGGACATAGAATTGTGGCAGGACATGATCGGTTACCCCCACCGGCATGACACACGATAATGATCATTGTCATCCAGCATCACAAAAATAAAAGCAAAATAGATGAGCATTTTTTAAACAAATTAATAAAGAAAAATCACCTAACTATATATGTATATAAAGAGTAGCTTATAACACATTATTGCTTTGGGAACAAAGTGCTAGAAATGTCCGAAATGTTCTGTAGTGCAAAATACAAGTTTAAAAAATAATAAGAAATAAAATAAAATATCTAAGATGAATAATTGATGTAATAAGAGCAGAAACAATCAGACACTAAGATGTTAAAAAGGTGGTGTGTAAAAATTAGTTCTAAATTGCTTCATCATCATCATCATCATCGTCATCATCATCATCATCATCATCATCTTTATCATTAAGTGCCGTCTCCGCATCGAAGGTCGGCTACCATGGAGCGCCATTCCACTCTATCTCTTGCTTTGATATGCATATTATGGTAGGCCGACTTGTCCATCTTTTGATATTACTCGTCCATGTTAGTTTTGGTCTGCCTCTGCGTCTTTTACCTTGTATTTTCCCTTCCAATATTACTTTTATTAGGCTGTTGTGTCTTTTAACATGCCCCAAAAATTTCAGTTGTCTTGTTTTGATTGTGTTTAGCAGTTCTCATTTCATTTCTAGTTGTTTTAAAACTTCATCGTTTGTTTTCTTTTTTTCCCTAAATTGCTTCATATGTGGCAAATTAACTGTCCTCAACATGTAAATCGTTTACAAATAAAGAGTATCTCACATCTTTGTGTGTCCGTGTCTGTGTTAGTCACCTCTAGTGACTCGGGCAGATGGTGCTCGTAAACCTGGGAGGGCCTACCATCTAAGGGCAGAATCCCCCTACAGAAAAGATCATCTGCTGCCTTGCAGGAAGATTGGGAACAATCAAAGGCTAGGGAAAGCAAACCCGAATAAAATGTTGGCTGAAATCGGATGCACTGTGCCACTGGCACAGAACACAGTGCAACGTTTTAACGGGTGTTCAGTCAGAGTGGATCTGACAGACTCTAATTGTGATGTTCTGTCTGTGGGGGCGATCAACACACTTAGCCTCACAGCTGACCTCATATGAGAGTCTGGAATCCTTACTCTGATTGAGTCCTGAACGCAGAGAGAGAGAGAGAGAAATAAAGAGTAATATTGGCAGGAAGTACTAACATAATAAGTTTGGTGCACTTGCAAACGAGAGTTATTCTGGAGTACTCAGTTATAGCCTACGTTTCAAACATGAGGAAAATGAAATCCATTTCTGTCAATGGAAATAAGAAAATATGAATCATCTTTAGATGTACCTGGGCAGTTCTTACGGAGCCAGTCTTCCCATATGGATGCGAATTGTGGACAATCGAATAACATAACATTGGAGGCCACTAGAATGTTGTTTTTTTATGGAAAAGTGTTTAAACACTAAGGACAGTTAAGAAGATTAATGAGGATGTTCTTGAAGATGTTAAAACAAAGAGGAAGATTAAAAGTCAACAACTGAAATGTTAAACAGATGTAGAGATAGAAAGTCAACAACTGAATGTTAAACAGATGTAGAGATAGAAAGTCAACAACTGAATGTTAAACAGATGTAGAGATAGAAAGTCAACAACTGAATGTTAAACAGATGTAGAGATAGAAAGTCAACAACTGAATGTTAAACAGATGTAGAGATAGAAAGTCAACAACTGAATGTTAAACAGATGTAGAGACAGAAAGTCAACAACTGAATGTTAAACAGATGTAGATATAGAATGTCAGTAATTGAAATGTTAAACAGATGTAGATATAGAATGTCAGTAATTGAAATGTTAAACAGATGTAGAGATAGAAAATCAACAACTGAAATATTAAACAGATGTAGAGATAGAAAATTAACAACTGAAATGTTAAACAGATGTAGATATAGAATGTCAATAATTGAAATGATAAACAGATGTAGATTTAGAATGTCAACAACTGAAATGTTAAACAGATGTAGAGATATAAAATCAACAACTGAACTGATAAACAGATGCAGATTTAGAATGTCGACTACTGAACTGATAAAAGTATGTATATTTAGAAAGTCAACAACTGAAATGATAAACACATGTATATATATAGAAAGTCAACAACTGAACTGATAAACAGATGTAGAGATAGAAAGGCAACAATTGAACTAATAAACAGATGTATATATAGAAAGTCAACAACTGAACTGATAAATAGATATAGAGATAGAAAGTCAATAATTGAACTAATAAACAGACGCATATATAGAAATTCAACAACTGAACTGAAAAACAGATGTAGAGATAGAAAGTGAACAACTGAACTGATAATAGATGTACGTGTAGAAAGTCAATAACTGAACTGAAAATAGATGTACGTGTTATCATCATGTGCCATTCCGGTTGGCGTAGGCGATCATGTCCTTCCACAATCTTCTATCTACAGTGCAACGTATCAGTTCTGTTGTTGACTGTTTTCCATGCCATGAAACCAAGCCATCCAGTATTTTCTCTCTTTATCGCCCGCGGTCTCTCTTTCCTTTTATTTTGCTAGCTGTAACCAAGAATTCCAACCTTCCTCTTCTCACGATGTGCCCGAAAAATGTTGATTGTTTCTTTCTTATGTTTTTAGGAGCTGCCTTTTTGTGTTGGCCTCTTTGAGAGCTTCCTCATTGGTCTTTTTAGCTGTCCAGAGAACTTTCAACATTCTTCTGAGAAATCCCATCTCTGTGGCCTCTAATCATCTTTTCATTTGTTTGCATATTATCCATGATTCGCTTCCAAAACCAGAATTGGTTCTGTATAGCATCGATGAACTCTCTCATTTCTATTGACATAGATTTGTTGCATAAGATATTTTTTATTTTCTGAAATGCTATTTTGGCCTGAGCTATTCTGCTTTTTTTTTTTTCTGTGGTGCATCTTCCATCTGATGTTATTATTGTGCCCAAATATTTGACGCGTTGCACTTGTTTCAGATTTGTCCTGTTTATTTGCATGCTGCATGATGGTGATGATTGTTTCTTCGATATGACCATTACGTCTGTTTTCTTACTATTCAGACTGAGACCTTTCTTGTTGCTTTCTTTTACTATTATGTCTATCATTTCTTGTAGTTCACTCTCTGTCTCTGCTATTAAGACTGTGTACGTGTAGAAAGTCAATAACTGAACTGATGAACAGATATAGAACGTCAACAACTGAACTTATAAACAGTTGTGTTCAAATTTGTAGAGAGCAAATATAATAATTCACAATTGTAAGTTATAGCTTTACATGTCGAAAACTGAACAAAACAGTGCTTTCGGCGTAATTCTTCATGAGCACTCAAAACAATTTAAACAAGAAACAGGCACAAGAATTAATTACATGTAGACAGACAAATGGTACCTAATATTAAATTCTGGGACCCCTCCCCCACCCCGATGGTGTAATAGGACACAAAGACCGCACCTAAGTGATGGTGAAGCGTGCTATCAACTAGGCCATAGAGTTCACGCATTATTTCTGTTATTTTATTTTCTTAAAAAATGGAACCACTTGAACCAAACAGCAATTTTTATTAAAAGAAATGTAGTGGACATATTGTAACCTTGACTCACACTTCTGCAACATTCCAGAAATTATACTAGCACATAAAATGTCATTTTTACAGTAAAGAAAACAACTCTGTATTTAATCTCCATTTTCTAGAATCAATTTATCTTAATGTTTCTCCGTTATTCTATTTGACACTAAACAAAGTAATATTTTAATTATTTGTTTCACTCACGAAGAACATATAACAAAAAGTTCGCAATTTTAGATACATTGTAGTTAGTCTTCCTGGTATAAAATGCGAAGCCCATTGAAACTTTTCATTCCCGCTAGCTGGGCCCTTTGGAGGAGGTCTTTACAGTTTAATTAATATATCTTTTGTACATTACTTGACAGCCACCCAGTTAATGTATATGACCAATCAAAATCGTTGTTGCAAACAGGCACTGCAGCAGCTACTCACACATGATAGCTTGCGCCACGATCGATGAACCAGAACCATCCAGACCATACCCCACCTCTTCATGGTGCCTCCAGAAGCAGGCTAACTTGTTTAGTTTGACCAAGTGAGTAGGGATCGAAGATGAAAGGCAATCGGCTACTCAAAAATTCCGTGCTGAAGTCGGATGTGATGGGCCGAAAGGCTAAAGTATCACAGTTTGACTGCAATCCACAACATAATGCACACATCCTCACTTATGTCTTTTTAAGGATGGATGACGAAGAAGTACATACCTTTAGTAATTGGGTGAAAGCATGCAAAATCTCTTCAATTTTCAAAATCATTTATTGGTAATCGTTTTTTTTTTTACATTTTAAGTTAAAATTATTTCAATTAATCTATAATTCCAACACTACCTAACTCCATTTCAATTAATTTACTTTGCTCCAATACAGCTTGACATTATCTCAACTAGTCTCACTAACTCCCACCTGCTTTGACATTATTTCACTTAATCTCACTAACTCCCACTTGCCTTGACATTATCTTAACTAATTCCACTGACTCCCAACTGTCCTAATATTATCTCAGCCAGTCTCACTGACTCCCAACTGTCCTGATATTATCTCAGCCAATCTCACTAACTCCCACCTGCCTTGCCATTATCTCAGCTAATCTCACTGACTCCCACCTGCCTTGCCATTATCTCAGCTGATCTCACTGAATCCCAACTGCCTTGCCATTATCTCAGCTAATCTCACTGAATCCCACCTGCCTTGACATCATCTCAACTAATCTCGCTGATTCTCCCTTACTTTGACATTATCTCAACTAATCCCACTGACTCTCCCTTACCATGACATTATCTCAACTAATCCCACTGACTCTCCCTTACCATGACATTATCTCAACTAATCTCGCTGATTCTCCCTTACTTTGACATCATCTCAACTAATCCCACTGACTCTCCCTTACCATGACATTATCTCAGCTAATCTCACTGACTCCCACCTGCCTTGCCATTATCTCAGCTAATCTCACTGAATCCCACCTGCCTTGACATCATCTCAACTAATCTCGCTGATTCTCCCTTACTTTGACATCATCTCAACTAATCCCACTGACTCTCCCTTACCATGACATTATCTCAGCTAATCTCACTGACTCCCACCTGCCTTGCCATTATCTCAGCTAATCTCACTGAATCCCACCTGCCTTGACATCATCTCAACTAATCTCGCTGATTCTCTCTTACTTTGACATCATCTCAACTAATCTCACTGATTCTCCCTTGCCTTGACATTATCTCAACTAATCTCACTGATTGTCCCTTGCCTTGACATCATCTCAACTAATCTCACTGACTCCCCTTGCCTTGACATAATCTCAACTAATCTCACTGACTCCCCCTTGCCTTGACATCATCTCAACTAATCTCACTGACTCCCCTTGCCTTGACATCATCTCAACTAATCCCACTGACTCTCCCTTGCCTTGACATTATCTGAACTATCCTCACTAACTCCCGCTGTTTATGAAAATGTTGAATGTCCTCCAGCCGCACAACTCATGGCTGGAATGGACTTCACGGCCGACCCATGCAATGACTTTTACCAGTTCGCCTGTGGTCAGTGGAACAAGAAGCACATTATCCCCGAGGACAAGGCAACCTACACGACATTTGACAAGCTCAACGATGATCTTCAGCCAATTCTGAAAGGTGCGTCAGGCGTCCGGTCCCTGGGTAATGAGGTATATAAAGCGCAAGGTTCAAAGTGAAGGTACCACTTAACGTTACTGTCATAAATAGTGGAATGTTGGATCTCTACTTTTTTTGGGTATACCTTTAACATTTTCTTGTTAAAAATGTCGTCATCCGCTTTGTATCTTCTTCGTTGTTTAACTTCCCTACATGACTGAGCAGGGAGAATCCCCTTTATTGCTACAGCCTCTCCTGCTTCTTTTCTTTTTCCACATTGGTACGATGATTGCCTGTTGCCAGTGTTCTGGAGCTTTTTTTGTGCCATGTTGCATTGTATATTCTGTGCAGTCATGTAATTCTTGTTTCTCCTATTGTTGCTATTATTTCTATTGGCATGTTGTCTGTCCTTATTTGACATTCCTAAGTGCGTGTTTTTTTTTCTTTAACGTCTTTCCTTCAGATATTTGGTTCAGTCTCTCTGCATTGTTTCGAGGTTTTTGTTGTCTTGTTGGTAGCTGGTGGCATGTTCAGTAGGCCTTCAAAATGTTTTATTTTTTCCATCTCTTAAATCTTATAGTTGTCAAATAGTAGTTTTCCTTAAATTGTCGTTTATGAGTTCAGTATGGTCGTTTTTTGTTTTCTTGTTTTACTTTTTTTATTTGCTGTTTTGCAGAAGTCTCTTGTAGTTGTCTTAAACTTCTTACTAATCTTTTCACTGAACTCTATCTATATTTTTTGTTTCACTTCTAAGATCAAATTTTGATATCCATTTTACCCCATGCGTAATGCATACATTTTATATCTTTCTTTGTTCTTGTCGTTCCAATCTTTGTATAATTTCTTGTCATTCCACTATTGTGACTCTTTTTCCCTTCTTTCTTTGTTAGCTTTGCTTCACACACTGTTGTTGCTATGTTATTTTTCTTTTCTTTTTTAAATAAACTCTTCTTCTACTGTATTTACGTTTGTTAGGAGTTTATAGAATTATTCTAATAGTAATAGAATTTTCTTTTATTCTTCATATTTAAATTACTTTTTTTTTGGTCTCTTCTTTGTCGGTTTAGAAATAACAGGCTTTCTGTCTATAGAAATAAACTGATGTAGGTTAAGCAAAAGCGAACGCAACAAAGAGACAATATTTCCTTATTACAAGTAGGAGGGGGGTGAAGGCAATTCAAGGTTTATGGCAGTTCTGTCTTGCCCAGGTCTCAGAATTCTCCTGTCGTTCTCGTTGGTTCATTCTAAAGGAAGATCACTGCTGTACTGGTTGTCTTGACTCTACCTATACTAGGTTCGGCATTGATGACACCTTATTGGCTACCTGATGCTCGTTTTTAATTAATTCATGGACAAATATCGCACGATCAGAAGGAATTAATTAACATAATTTAGGTGAATTTCTATTGAAAAAAAAATGTTGAATACATATAATGTAACTCTGATGTTTTAAATACGTCATTAACAGTAGGTGACGTTACGTTAGATATTTACATTATATTGTAAGCGTGCACACTTTGTGCGTGAAGTGTCATCTCTCTCTCTCTCTCTCTCTCTCTCTCTCTCTCTTTCCCCATCTATTTCTCTCTCGCTCAAGGTTTCTATATTGTTTTCGTGACTGGGCCAACCAAAAAGTCGTCATAAGGATCGGAAACAAACTTTGAACCCCGAGCTAGAACAAACAAACGCAACCTATCCTCTCAATGGATTCAGTTTTATTGGCATCAGGGACAAAAGAGAGCTGATCAAGACCCTACTACACCCCCCCCCCCCACCCAGTGGTGCTCCTGGAAACAGACATACAGTCTGGCCAAGCGAGTAGGGATCGAAGAGAGAATGCAATCATGTACTCAAAAAATGTGCTGAAGTTGGAAGTATTGGGTCGAAAGGCGCAAATAAGCCACAGCACAAGGCATCTACGCCCACCTAACAACCCTCTAAGGACGGACAACAAAGAGAATCTAATCCTTTAGATGTCATCGGATGAACGCCAGAAAGACAAGATTACAGTCAGAAATTTGCCATGTCAGCTCCACATCATATCACAGCATTTGTAACTGCGTTATCTGAAGTCGCGGTATTTGAAGTCACGTTATCTGAAACCCTAGTTACAGTGTAGCTAGACCAAGGGGACTGTTAACATCAAAAGATGGGCAGGTAAACCTATAGCAACATACACTATCACGGCAAGAGACGGAGTAAAATGGCGCTCCATGATAGCCAACTTTCGATGAAGAGGGCACCCAATGGTAATGGGTTTTAGAAAAAAATGTGGAAATATACCAAGATGGCGGATCTAGTCCACGTCCTCTCGATCGCTGCAGAAGGTGCATCCAGGGTCTGATTAATTTCGGTTCTCCGTTGCACTTGTCTGCGTTAAAGTCAAAACGATTATATACTTAATAGATCTGTATCGCTAAAGCGAGGTTGTAGGCCGACAACAGTCCGTTTTTGACAAATCAAGTGTTATGAATGAGACCTTCCACCGTCTATACTTGATCTGCGCTTTACGTCACATTGGTGCTGTTCATGACCGTTGTTGGAATTCCTCGACGCAAGCTATTTCCATGCTACTCATTAATGTAAACTACTTTGTCACCCGCAGTTTTGTCTCTTTGGGGAATTTGCTTCGTGTTTTGTTCGTCGTAGGCTGCTTACACTAGAGTAATCAGAAATCTAAAGGGAGCGATATTGTGTCTTCGACATTGTTGTGTGCTACGTCATCGTAATGGCTCCCTAGACCGGCCGTGCGCTAATCTTACGGTCTGCTGTTTGATGTGCGACGGGGATAATTTTACGACTAACTGTGTGTCTATAAATATGTTCGGAATTGGTGTGAACAACGATGTTCTAACATCATCAAGTGCTACGACGATCATCATTTTCAAGAGGACGTGACTTACCGATATATGGGGATAGGCGGCGGGAACAATTGAAGGCTATGCATGAAAAGTGTTGCTTGTTGCAGTTTCCTCATATTCCAAGTCGCATGTCTGTGTTAGTCACCTCTAGTGACTCGTGCAGATGGTGCTCGTTAACCTGGGAGGGCAGATCATCTAAGGGCAGAATCCCCCCACAGAAAAGATCATCTGCTGCCTTGCAGGAAGATTGGGGACAATCAAAGGCTAAAGAAAGCAAACCTGGACAAAATGCCTGCTGAAATCGGATGCACTGAGCCACTGGCGCAGAACACAGTGCAACGTTTTAACAGGTATTAAATCGGAGTGGACCTAACAGGCTTAAAGAGACAGCTGTCTTCGTGTGAGAGTCTGGAGTCCTACTCTGATTGAGTCCTGATCGCAGAGAGAGAGAATCAACCTCACAGAATTCAGCGCATACCCATAGCCTTTTGCCAAATCTGACACCTATATACAGTAAGATAGTTAATGCGACTCATTCGCTATATACGTCATTGATTGGGTCATTTGGGTGTGTCATTTTATTTGACTTAACATAACTAACAATCTTCTTCTTTCCTACCTCATTTACCTTTAAGTGTCGAGAGGAGATTTGCGGTCTCTTGTTCTTCTGTTCGCCTCTGCTGCTGTTATGATACCTAGTGCATCGAATATTCCATCAGTCCAACTTTTTCGTGGTCGGAGCTTGGGTCTGGTATTCTCGCAACATTTATTGAAAGCTCGTTGTGTTGTGTTTTGATCTTTCAGCCTTGTAACATAGCCAAGACATTTTACTTGTTGTTTCTTTATATATTCTATAACGGGTGTTATTCCAAGCTTTATCTCAATTGTTCATTTCTGATCGTATCTTTCATGCTGTTCCTGCCATTCGTCTAACACAGTTAATCTTGGTGGTAGTTATTGTTCTTATTGTTCTTGTATCTAAGGTCCAGGACTGGCATTGTCACAACGTTGAGATAAAGATTGCATTGTAGAGTGCCCGTTTTGCCTCTAGAATTATCTTGCTGTCTAATGATTTGACAAGCTTTGTCGCAACTGAGTCTATTTCTGATGTTTGTGAATTGTCCTTTGTCACTTCCTAGGTATTTAAATTCCTCTACTCGTTTGAGTTGTCTGTCGTCTATAGTTATGTTGATGTTCTCTTTCCCTTTTACGATAACTAAGAATGAGAAGATAATATGATTAATATGAGATGAGCATTTCAACACTTGTGTTGCTAACCGGCTACCTCAGTAATATAACCACCAACATGAAATAAGATCACCATCGAGATATCTCATCTGTCTGTTGTTGTTAGTGATGCTGTAGGTGTTATTTACTGGAGACAAATAATGGCTGTTAGAAGATCGAGTTAGCTGAGTGGCAGTGTACCAAACGTTCGGCTTCTCGTGGCAAGGCGCAGTGCCATGGAGTACGGCTTCGATCCTGCTTCGGACAATATATTGTTATTTGTTTTTTTTTCTGTTGTTGTTTATTTGTCATTTTTTCTGAGTGCTGTAGTACATACCTCTTCCTTCTATAATTCCCTGTAGGTGTTACACTTGTTTAAACTATACTTTTTAAGGATCTTGTAATTTTTATTATTACCTATGTTGCGGTTATTCCTGCTTTCATTGCTGTTACTTTAGTTCTTATTGACGTTCCTGCTGATGTTTGTTTTTGCTGTTATTGTTATCGGTTTTCTTGTTTTTGCTGCTGCTGTTGTTGCTATTGTTATTGCTCTTGTTTGTCATTGATATCGCTATTATTTCTGTTATTGATTTTGCTGTTGTTATCGTTGTTAATGATGTTGCTGGTGTTATCGTTGTTAATGATGTTGCTGGTGTTATCGTTGTTAATGATGTTGCTGTTGTTATTATTATTTCTGTTATTGTTATTACAGCTGCTTCTACTTTTGCTACTTTTATTGATGCTGTTGCTGTTACTGCCGCTGTTGTTTTTGCTGTTGTTGTTATTGTTGATCTTGTTTATGCTGCTATTGTTGTTATTATTATTATTGCTGTTTTTGTTGTTTATGTTGTTGTTATTGCTGTTATTTTATTGCTGATGTTATTGCTGCTGTTGTTATTGCTATTGTTGTTATACCTGCTGCTGTTATTGCTGCCGCTGTTACTGATGTTATCATTCCTGCTGATGTTGTTGCTACTGCTGTTATTGCTGCCGCTGTTATTGCTTTTGTTATTGATATTTTTTTTATTTAGACGAAATGTCTCTCCGTAGGTCTGTTGGAGGAGCCCAAGATTAAAGGGGAGAGCACTGCAATAACGAAGGCCAAAATACTTTACAAGTCATGCATTAACACAAGTAAGTACCATTGGCTTTCAGAGGTCATTTAGATTCCTTGAGCTATTTCATTTAAGACAGCCATTGTTTCCAACTCGAGTTTTTTTTACCACGGGTTAACAAGTATTTTTCTAAATGGTTGGAGGAAACTATTTGTATTTATAAATGCTTTTTAATTAGTAAAATGAGAGAAATGTCACTTTGCTAGGGACCCATTCCTTCTTTTTCTTCCTCCAAGTCCTTCAATGTTAGTTCCTCCCTCTTTTCTTTATTTTCTCGTGATCAGAATTCATGACATCTTCTAGCCCCACCTCTCTGTTACTACTTGAGAATCGCTGCCAATCTTGTTCTGGGTGTTCAGTCACGTGATCATTAGCGGTGTCGTCGCTGGCCACTATCGACGGGTGGCCATTTTCTTTGGAGCTTTTGGTGATCACACCACAGTTACCTTGAATCTCTGTGTTAAATGTCTAGGTCAGGCAGGTCAACATGAAGCCCAGGCCACATGCGGCCCTTTGCGAGCACACGTGCGACCCACACAAGGGATAAGCTGGCCTAAATTTTGTTTCAGTTTTATTATTTTTATATTTTTCAGATTCCACATTATCTTTAAAATGGCTAGCGCTGCCCCAGTTCAGAGGAAAAGGAAGCTTAACGGAGAAGAGCGATTGTTTCAAGAAAAAATAAGAATAGCACTATTTTTGTACAACAGAGAGACATATTGTTTAATTTGCAACAACAGCATTGGCATGCCCCCCAAAAAAAACAACTTGAAAAGACATTATGACACGAACGATCGATCTTATGATAAATATGACTATATGAAGGTCCAATGTGTGTCTCAAGACTAAGGAATGTAAAGCTAACATAAGATAGCAACAGTCTTGCTTTTCGAAAACTGAAAAAGGGAAACAGTGCTTTCTTTACTGCGAGCTATGAGCTCAGCCAGTGATCGCCATGAGTGGGAAATCTGGCAAGGAGATTTGGTAAAGTAATGCCTTGTAAGAACGGCTCAAGTTGTGTCCAGAGAAAGCAACTTAATCAAGGATATTTTCTTAACCAGAAACACTGTTACTGAACGGATTGATGAAATGACTAGCGATTTAAAACAACAGTTGAGGACTACATCAAGATTTAAACATTTTTCTTTTCCTATTGATGAAATGACTAGCGATTTAAAACAACAGTTGAGGACTACATCAAGATTTAAACATTTTTCTTTTCCTATTGATGAAATGACTAGTGATTTAAAACAACAGTTAAGGACTACATCATCAAGATTTAAACATTCTTCTACTGCTATTGATGATACCGCTGACATCACTGGAATAGCACAGCTTGTGTTTTTGTATAAGGGCCTGTGGCAGTGAATATAATGTTTATGAAGAACTGATTGAGCTGATGACTCTACAACTAGCCAGAACTTCTTTAAGAAAGTCGAGCAGGCTCTGCATGACTAAGGTTTGAATTTGAGAAAACGTGCATGCTTATCTATCGACAGTGCCGTGAAAATAGTTAGCAGACATAATGGGACTGCTGCCATGTTACGAACACAAACAGAAAATCTGCGTCGAGATTCATCATTTGAATATTTTCACTACATTATTCATCAGGAATAATTGTGCTCACAGATTTTAAAATTGGAACATGAGCTTAGTTTGGTCACAAAGACAATGATCAATAGAAGAGCATGTGCTCCTAACAACTGCCAATTCAACAAATATGGATAATCAGTTGACCGATGTTCCATTCTACACAGAAGTCCGCTGGTTGTCATGCCACACAATTTTTACAAGATTTTATTTGTTGAGACAAGAAATAATATTATATTTTTTGGTGATGAAAGGTCACAACACAGTTGAAATGCAAGATAAAATTGGCTCTATGACCTGGCTTTTGCTGTGGACAATACTGCACAATTAACTGATCTAAATTTGAAATTACAAGGTAAAGACATACTCTTCGCTCAATTGTTTAATGAAATCAAGTGCTTCATTACAAAATTAAGCTTATGGAAGTCACAGTTATCCAGTGAAAATTTAGTTTATTTTCCTAAGTGCAAAGAGCTGAGAAGCACTGTTAATACTGTTTCCTCTACTCCTTCTGTTGGGACGATCAAGGTCTCCTTTTTGTCTTGAAACTACCATTTTCTTGGTCTGCCTTGCTACGACGACCAGGAATGAAATCTTCCATTATTATTGTTCATTCCAGCCCGCTGTGGCCATACTATTTACAATTCCTCTGTAGAATGGTTTTTATAAGCCAGTTCTTGTTAAGGTTTAATTAAGCAGTAAAGACTTCAAGATGCACCAAGTAAAGACATCAAGATGCGCCAAGTAAAGACATCAAGATGCACAAAGTAAAGACATCAAGATGCACCAAGTAAAGACATCAATATGCACCAAGTAAAGACATCAAGATGCACCAAGTAAAGACATCAAGATGCACCAAGTAAAGAGATCAAGATGCACCAAGTAAAGACATCAAGATGCACCAAGTAAAGACATCAAGATGCACCAAGTAAAGACATCAAGATGCACCAAGTAAAGACATCAAGATGCACCAAGTAAAGACATCAAGATGCACCAAGTAAAGACATCAAGATGCACCAAGTAAAGACATCAAGATGCACCAAGTAAAGACATCAAGATGCACCAAGTAAATACATCAATATGCACCATGTAAAGGCATCAAGATGCACCAAGTAAAGGCATCAAGATGCACCAAGTAAAGACATTAAGATGCACCAAGTAAAGACATCAAGATGTGTAGAGATGCGAAGCTGCTGTAAAGCTGATGATAATAGCAATACTAAAAAAAAAGAAGAAAAACGTGATATGGTGACAGCTTTACGTGATAATGGACAAAACAAAAGTTGACATTTCGGCCAAGTAGGTCTTCATCTGGAACAAGAACACAAATATATATATAACGATATGTAAACAAATCTAACTACATGGCGATAATATGCTAGATACTCAAGAAAGGAAATACAAAGTGTCAATTCCCTGTGTTCCAGAGCGTGGTCAGCCTCTGAATGGACTAAATGCTGCTAAGGTTTAATTAGCATGTTTGCATTGCTCTATCTCTCTCTCTCTCTCTCTCTCTCTCTCTCTCTCTCTCTCTCTCTCTCATATATATATATATATATGTGTACACGCACGAGCGTACGTGAAATTCAGACGAGTTTATTGTCATTTGTTTCTCTTCAATTTTAGAAGCATTAATTTGCATATTAGGTAAACATTCATTATTTCAGCTCAGATTGATGAAATTGGTGACGCTCCACTCCGTGAAGTAATCGAAGACCTCGGTGGATGGCCAGTGCTCAATAAACAGTGGTCCAGTCAAAAGTTCGTAGTGGAGGATATGCTCTCGAAGATGCTTCTTAATTACAGCACTTCCTTATTGTTCAAAAGCAATGTCAAGGTCGACGACAAGAACTCATCTGTCAACATTATTCAGGTGACGTCGTCGCATTGTTTGCGTTGTGTATTTTTGTCTTGACAATACTGCACAGTGACCACTTCATCATAGACTGAGTTCAACTACAGCCATCTATAGATTTACTTAAGCCTGCGGGCTGAGTTGGAGTTCCCAAAAAAACCTCCAACTAGCATGACGTTTTCAGCTTTGCGAGCAGGGTTGGTTATGGGTGGAATGATGTAGGCCAACTATATATAACTCCTACAGTTGTAAAAGTCACACTAGTTGGAGGGTTTCCCGGTTTTATTGTTCTACCCGCCGGCTTTAATAAATGTATAGTTGTTGGTGGTTCAACTGTGTAGCCGATGAATGATTCCAGTAATTTAAAAGTTGTGCTCAGGGACGTAATCGCCTGCGCCTGTGTACACAGCAATTAGTTATTATTATTATTGTTGCTATATTAGTTTTTGTTATTATTGTTGCTATATTAGTTTTTGTTATTATTGTTGCTATATTTGTTTTTGTTATTATTGTTGCTATATTTGTTTTTGTTATTATTGTTGCTATATTAATTATTATTATTATTGTTGATATATTAATTATTGTTATTATTGTTGCTATATTAGTTATTATTATTATTGTTGCTATATTAGTTATTGTTATTATTGTTGCTATATTAATTATTGTTATTAATTTGTTGCTATATTAGTTATTGTTATTATTGTTGCTATATTAATTATTGTTATTATTGTTGCTATATTAGTTATTATTATTATTGTTGCTATATTAGTTATTGTTATTATTGTTGCTATATTAGTTATTGTTATTATTGTTGCTATATTAGTTATTGTTATTATTGTTGCTATATTAATTATTGTTATTATTGTTGCTATATTAATTATTGTTATTATTGTTGCTTTATTAGTTATTGTTATTATTGTTGCTATATTAATTATTCTCCGGCTTGGTATATAACCGTTGATCAGAGGTTTAACAAGCCGCTATCGTAAAAACGATGTTGTTAATGAAACGTAGACCTGATACAGAATGTGTAAATTAGCAGTAGATAGTTGTGATAGTTTTTTCGGCCCTAAAACAACAACAAAAATAGGATTCTGGAATGTTCGAACAATGGCCGCTCCGACGAAACATGCACAGGTCGCGAGCGAGATGGAGAGATACGATCTAGATATTTTAGGATTAAGCGAAATGCGCTGGCTTGGAACAGGTAGGAGATCTACGAACACGCTACAAAACAAAACATGGAAGACTTTCAATTATTCAATGTTATGCGCCCACTAACGAAGCTGATGATGAAGTTAAGGACGATTTTTATAACCAACTGCAACAACTTATAAACAAAATACCAAAACACGATCTTTTAATTGTAATGGGAGATTTCAACGCCAAAGTGGGACAAGATAATGCAGGAGTGGAACATGTGATGGGGAGAGAAGGCTGTGATAATACTAGTCAGAATGGAGAAAGATTAATAGAATTATGTTTAATAGAAAATTTAGTTATAGGTGGGACATTATTTCCACACAAAAATATTCACAAAACAACATGGATATCTCCTGATGATAGAACCTCCAATCAAATTGACCACCTATGTATTAAACAACAATTCAGATCATCATTAATAGATGTAAGAGCTTACAGAGGTGCTGATGTTAATAGTGACCACAACCTGTGCATTGGGAAAATAAGATTAAAATTTAGAAACCAACAGAAGAGGTCAATTACACATAAAATTGATAGTCATAAACTGAAAGATGAAGCCATAAAGGAAAAGTTTAACATAGAGCTAAGTAATTGTTATACAGCACTCGGTGAAATGGACTTAGATATCAATGAGATGTGGGACTCACAGAGCAAAATACTAATGACAGCAGCAGAAGCAAGTGCTGGACTGAAGAAAATGGAAAAACGAGCTTGGATCTCAGACACCACGTGGAAATACATCAAAGAAAGAAGAGAAGCGAAGAGAGCCATGACTAATGTAAAGACAGATCTTGGAAAGGTTCTGGCAAAAGCAACATACAAAGAATTAGACAACAAAGTGAAAAGTTCAGCAAGAAGAGATACAAGAGCTTATATAGACAATTTGGCAGAGAAAGCAGAGACAGCTGCAATTACAGGAGACAGCAGAACTCTTTATACTGTGCAAAAGATGCTGACAAACACCTATACATCCAGTGGAACACCAATTCTAGACAAATCTGGATCAATGCTAACAACAAGCGCAGACATAAAAGCCCGTTGGGCGGAACACTTCAAAGAAATTCTTAACCGCCCACTACCCCACAGTTTAATAGATTTTGAAACTGAAACACCAGCAGCAGAATTAAATGTAAATTTAGATGACTTCACCTTGAGTGAAATAGAAACCACTTTAAAGCTTATGACCAATAACAAGGCTGCTGGAGAGGATAAGTTAACAGCTGAGATCCTCAAGGCAATTGATAGCCATAATCTAATACATCTCCAAAAAATGTTCAACATCATTTGGAAAACAGAGAAGACGCCTCATAAATGGAAAAAAGGAATCATTGTTAAGATCCCAAAAAAGGGCAATCTTAGAGATTGTAACAACTGGAGAGGCGTGACACTTTTGTCAGTTGCCTCAAAGTTATTCTGCAAAATCATCCTAAATAGAATACAGGATTCAATAGATACAGTAATGCGTGAAGAACAGGCTGGGTTTAGAAAAGGGAGAAGCTGTATTGACCACATTTTCACTCTACGACTTATATTGGAGGAACACATTGAAAAGCAAAAACCTTTTGTACTTAACTTCATCGACTTCAAAAAAGCATTTGATAGTATTCATAGAGATTCTTTGTGGAAAATTCTGAAGCAATATGGTTTACCATCAAAAATCATAAATATTATCAAAGACATGTATGATGGTTACACATGTGCAGTTCGAACAGAGGAAGGACTGAGCGAATGTTTCCCAATAGAAACTGGGGTTAAACAAGGATGTATTTTATCGCCCTTGTTATTTGGAATTGTTATGGACTTCATAATGAAGAAATGCTGCACTGGTAATAAAGGCATCGAATGGATACAAGGAGACCATTTGGAGGACCTCGACTTTGCTGATGACATAGTTCTCATCAGCAGTCAGATAAAAACGATGCAGGAAAACACAAATGAACTATCATCAATAGCCAGCAAAATTGGGCTTGAGATCAACCATGAAAAGACTAAAGTCATGACTAGTTTAATTCCAACAGATGACAAAATATACATGGAAAACAAACCAGTAGAAGAGATCGATCACTTTATCTATCTTGGAAGTCACATTGATCGAGAAGGGGATACGAGCAAAGAAATTAAAATCAGAATAGCTAAAGCAGCAATGTCTTTCAGAAGCGTTGAAAAGTTGTGGAAATCAAAACTTATCAGCACAAACACAAAACTTAGGCTATTCAAATCAAATGTACTATCAACCCTTACGTATGCGTGTGAAAGCTGGAAAACAACAAGAGATATAGAAACAAAGTTGAACGCATTCGAAAATAAATGTCTAAGGAAAATACTTGGTATAGCATGGAATGAATTCAAAACAAATGAGGAAATTAGAGAAATCGCCAATCAACCACTAATATCTTCAGTAATAAAGAAAAGACGATGGTCATACGTTGGACATGTGATGAGAAGAGATAAAAACCGAATAGCAAAGCAAGCCCTCATATGGGAAACAACAGGTAAAAGAAAAAGAGGAAGACCCAGGGAGACACTGAGAAGAACATTGATGAGAGAGGCAAGAGCAGCAGGAGTCGGCTCCCTCAATGAGATAGAACTGCTTGCACAGAACAGAGACAGATGGCGAGATTTGATAAAATATCTTTAAAAGAAAACTGCTAGAACAAAAAATCCATATAGGAGAAGGTGTATCTTGGTCTACGCCCTATGGGCCGGTTACGGCTCGAAAGGTCAATAGATAGATTAATTATTGTTATTATTGTTGCTGTATTAATTATTGTTATTATTGTTGCTATATTAATTATTGTTATTATTGTTGCTATATTAATTATTGATCACTTACAGTTACTTACTGACCTGCATCTCCTACCAATCTTTAAAATTAGAAACGAGAAAGAAATGGTGATTCCGAGTCTTAGGCAACACAAAGTCTCCCTACACCTTGTTCTGTTTTGTGTTATAGGTGGGACATCTCTTCTTTTGTTCTTTGGTGAGTGATCTATAGTGTAAATGGGAAAAAAAGAAGCTATCTTTACTTCATTATCCTATTTCTGGGGTCTACCTGGGGATGCGGGGAGGGGAGGGGGAACTTATAGGACTAAAGAACAAAAGCCACTTGTCCAGTGCAGTCGCTACGGGGTGTTCGAGTCTGATTTCTTTTTTTATTCACCCCCAATTGAAAACAAAAAATACTTGACACACTGCCTCAACTTACAACGAACGTGATTTCAGTGGCCTGTAGCAACATATGAATTTAACAACATGAATTAAATAGCATATGAATGTAACAACATGAATTTAATAGCATATGAATGTAACAACATGAATTTAATAGCATATGAATGTAACAATATTTTTTTTTTTTTTGCGTTCGTCAGCTTTCACCTCTGGCGAAGTGCCTTGAGACTAGGAACTGAATTTTCCGTGTTAATTGGTTTTCCCTGACAGCCGTATGATCAGGGGTCACCTCGCCGCACAGGCAGATAACTCCGTCTTCGGAAGCACTAATATTTTTTTCCGTCCATGAGTAATTGAAGTTTCAAGCCGGGCCTCGCTGCTGAGACCAGGGGGTGGTTGTCGCAGAGAGAAACCACATATAAAAATCCCAACTGGTACAGTCGGGATTTGAACTCACAACCTCTCTTTCTCGAGACCTGCGTCTTGCCTTGAGACTAACCAGTCCCCCATAACAACATATGAACAAAATGGTGCTTATCATTTATCCAAATTTGGAAATGCTAAGAAACTAATAAAAGCAATTAAAAGAAAAAGATAATAACGGTTCCTTCTACGTTTTTTCTAGGCGCAAGGGGAATATTGTGTTAGTGGCCATAATTTCTTTTTTATATCAAGGACACATTTATTATGTGATGTCATCTGTATCATGACATGCCGCCTTTACTTCCTAGAAAAATCGCCGGTACCCATTTTTAGACACTGGGTGAACTCCGGAGTCGGATCAAATGCATGCTCCAATTGAAAACAATTATTCTTCGAACAAGACATTATAAACCGAAAAGTACATTGTACAGACTACAAATATGTTATTGCGTTATTGCGTTATTTGCGGGTCATCATCATTGCATTCCAAACATGTCCATAGGTGCTCAGATCACCTCCTCAGCAATTCCCGCGACTAACGACTCCAGTTCTATGTTGGTTGATAAGTCTTCTTACACGCCCACTAAGTTTCTCGTTTCTGGCTGTGCCCATCTTAACTCCAATCTCTATCATCCGAAGAAGTGACGTGGATCTGTGTTTGTCAAAGTTATGTGCTCTTCCCACATCTCGGAGGGCATTGACGATGTCCGCCCGATCCATTGGTTGCTCGTCCTCAACGACAGCGCAGCTAGCCATCCTGTCCGCTCTTTATTTTCCCCGTACTCCCGCATGACGAGGGACATAGATAAAGGTGACCTTATGCATGTTTGTCCTCTGCAATGACTAAAACCATTGCATGCATGCAGAGCCCACCTCCACTTTTTCTTTTACCATGTTCATCGAATCACTCAGTATACAGGCGTGGATATAGACTCTAACCAGTTGAATGACTTGGTCACTGCCATCACCTCCATTGTCATACTACTAGTTGTCATGACGTATGCACCACTGTCTTTTTTTTACTATTCTGCCTGCCGAGCGTTACAAATAAGTACGACTGGACTGTGTACACATCAAACTGGCCTACAGTTCCCAGAACATGTTCTGAGATCATGAGAGCTGTATAGGGGCATAATGAGGTAAATATTCTGAGCTCAGAAAAAGTATGGTGCATTAGTGATGGTCTCCTAACGACAAGATTCATTGAGATGACCCACATTTCTGAATAATCTCATCAGCGTAGGACAATAAAGGCAGTTGTAATAGTGATAGCAGTTGTAGTAATAGTGGTAATAGTTGTAGTAATAGTGGTAATAGTTGTAGTAATAGTGGTAATAGTTGTAGTAATAGTGATGGTAGTTGTAGTAATAGTGATGGTAGTTGTAGTAATAGTGATAATAGTTGTAGTAATAGTGGTAATAGTTGTAGTAATAGTGGTAATAGTTGTAGTAATAGTGGTAATAGTTGTAGTAATAGTGCTAGTAGTTGTAGTAATAGTGGTAATAGTTGTAGTAATAGTGGTAATAGTTGTAGTAATAGTGGTAATAGTTGTAGTAATAGTGGTAATAGTTGTAGTAATAGTACTAGTAGTTGTAGTAATAGTGATGGTAGTTGTAGTAATAGTGATAGTAGTTGTAGTAATGGTGGTAATAGTTGTAGTAATAGTGATAGTAGTTGTAGTAATAGTGATAGTAGTTGTAGTAATAGTGGTAGTAATTGTAGTAATAGTGGTAATAGTTGTAGTAATAGTGATAGTAGTTGTAGTAATAGTGAAAGTAGTTGTAGTAATAGTGGTAATAGTTGTAGTAATAGTGATAGTAGTTCAAGTAATAGTCATAGTAGTTGTAGTAATAGTGATAGTAGTTGTAGACATAGTGATAATTGTTTTAGTAATAGTGATAGTAGTAGTAGTAATAGTGCTAGTTGTTGTAGTAATAGTGATAGTAGTTGTAGTAATAGTGATAGTAGTTGTAGTAATAGTGATAGTTGTAGTAATGGTGATAGTAGTTGTATTAATAGTGATAGTAGTTGTAGTAATAGTAGTAGTTGTTGTAGTAATGGTGGTAGTACTTGTAGTAATAGTGATAGTAGTTGTAGCAATAGTAATAGTAGTTGTAGTAATAGTGATAATTATTGTAGTAATAGTGATAGTTGTTGTAGCAATAGTGACAGTTGTTGTAGCAATAGTGATAGTAGCTGTAGTAATAGTGGTAGTTGTTGTAGTAATAGTGACATTAGTTGTAGCAATAGTGATAGTAGTTGTAGCAATAGTGCTAATTGTTGTAGTAATAGTGATAGTTGTTGTAGCAATAGTGATAGTTGTTGTAGCAATAGTGCTAATTGTTGTAGTAATAGTGATAGTTGTTGTAGTAATAGTGATAGTTGTTGTAGTAATAGTGGTAGTTGTTGTAGCAATAGTGATAGTTGTTGTAGCAATAGTGCTAATTGTTGTAGTAATAGTGATAGTTGTTGTAGTAATAGTGATAGTTGTTGTAGTAATAGTGATAGTTGTTGTTGCAATAGTGATAATTGTAGTAATAGTGATAGTTGTTGTAGCAATAGTGCTAATTGTTGTAGTAATAGTGATAGTTGTTGTAGTAATAGTTATAGTTGTTGTAGCAATAGTGATAGTAGTTGTAGCAATAGTGGTAGTTGTTGTAGCAATAGTGATAGTTGTAGTAGTAATAGTGATACTAGTTGTAGTAATAGTGGTAGTAGTTATAGCAATAGTGGTAGTTGTTGTAGTAATAGTGATAGTAGTAATATCAATAGTGATAGTTGTTTTAGTAATAGTGATAGTTGTTGTAGTAATAGTGATACTAGTTGTAGTAATAGTGGTAGAGAGTTATAGCAATAGTGGTAGTTGTTGTAGTAATAGTGATACTAGTTGTAGTAATAGTGGTAGTAGTTATAGCAATAGTGATAGTTGTAGTAGTAATAGTGATACTAGTTGTAGTAATAGTGGTAGTAGTTATAGCAATAGTAGTAGTTGTTGTAGTAATAGTGATTGTAGTTGTAGACATAGTGATAGTTGTTGTAGTAATAGTGATAGTTGTTGTAGTAATATTGATACTAGTTGTAGTAATAGTGGTAGTAGTTATAGCAATAGTGGTAGTTGTTGTAGTAATAGTGATAGTAGTAATAGCAATAGTGATAGTTGTTTTAGTAATAGTGATAGTTGTTGTAGTAATAGTGGTAGTAGTTGTAGCAATAGTGGTAGTTTTTGTAGTAATAGTGATAGTTGTTGTAGTAATAGTGATAGTAGTTGTAGCAGTAGTGATAGTAGTTGTAGCAATAGTGATAGTTGTTTTAGTAATAGTGGTAGTAGTTGTAGCAATAGTGGTAGTAGTTGTAGCAATAGTGATAGTTGTTGTAGTAATAGTGATAGTTGTTGTAGCAATAGTGATAGTTGTTGTAGTTATAATGATAGTAGTTGTAGCAATAGTCATAGTAGTTGTAGCAATAGTGGTAGTTGTAGTAATAGTGATAGTTGTTGCAATAGTGATAGTTGTTGTTGTAGTAATAGTGATAGTTGTTGTAGTAATAGTGATAGTAGTTGTAGCAATAGTGATAGTAGTTGTAGTAATAGTGATAGTTGTAGTAATAGTGATAGTAGTTGTAGCAATAGTGGTAGTTGTAGTAATAGTGATAGTAGTTGTAGTTGTAGCAATAGTGGTAGTTGTAGTAATAGTGATAGTTGTTGCAATAGTGATAGTTGTTGTAGTAATAGTGATAGTAGTTGTAGCAATAGTGATAGTTGTAGCAATAGTGATAATTGTAGCAATAGTGATAGTAGTTGTAGCAATAGTGGTAGTTGTAGTAATAGTGATAGTTGTTGCAATAGTGATAGTTGTTGTTGTAGTAATAGTGATAGTAGTTGTAGCAATAGTGATAGTGGTAGTAGCAATAGTGATAGTTGTTGTAGCAATAGTGATAGTAGTTGTAGTAATAGTGGCAGTAGTATTTTTTTAAAGCTATGTCAATAGAAGTTAGAATGAGAATTCATTGGTGCTATATAGAGACAATTATGACCTATGGAAGCGAAACACGCACAGTAAAGAAATAAATGAAAAGACGATTAGAGGCCACAAAGATGGGATTTCTCTGAAGATTGTTGAAAGTCCCATGGACAGTTAAAAAGATCAACGAATACTTTCTCAAAGAGGCTAACACAAAAAGGGAGCTCTTAAAAAACATCAGAAAGAAACAATCAACATTTTTCGGGCACATTATAAGAAGAAGAAAGTTGCAAATTCTTGCTTATAACTTGCATAGTTATAAACAAACATAGGGAAAGAGAGATCGCGGACAACAAAAAGAGAAAATACTGGGTAGTTTGGTGTCATGGCATGGAAATCAGTTTACAACAGAATTCATACGATGCACTGTGGATAGGGGATTGTGGAAGGACATGATCGCCTATGCCAACCATTATGGTACATGATAATGAGTTGTAGTAATAGTGGTAGTACTATCTATCTATCTATCTATCTATCTATCTATCTATCTATCTATCTATCTATCTATCTATCTATCTATCTATCTATCTATCTATCTATCTATCTATCTATCTATCTACTACCTACCTACCTACCTACCTACCTACCTACCTACCTACCTACCTACCTACCTATCTACCTATCTACCTATCTACCTATCTATTTATCTATCTATCTATCTATCAATCTGTCTATCTGTCTATCTGTCTGTCTGTCTGTCTGTCTGCCTGCCTGCCTGTCTGTCTGTCTGTTTAGCCGTAGCCGGCCCATAGGGCATAGACCCAGATACTCTTTTTCTTATCTACATTTTTATTCTTGCAGTTTTAAACCCTTGTAAAGATATTTTATCAAATCTCGCCATTTGTCTCTGTTCTGTGCAGGCAACTCTATCTCATTGAGAGATTTCAGTTTGAGAAAGCTAACATTTTGTGTTACACAGTAGTACTAGTACTAGTAATAATAGAAATAGTAGCAGTAGTTGTGGTAATAACAGTTGCAGCAATAGTAATAGTACTGAAAGTAATTGTACTAGTAACAGAAGTAATAGAAGAAGCAGCAGCAGTAGCATTAATAGTAGTAGCAATTGCAACAATAGCAGTAGTTGTAGTAAGTACCGGCTTGTTGCAGGAGCTACTGAATTAAGTGCTCTGTGCACACCGTGAGCTGTGTGTCTCATCCGTTTTGATCATGTTTCGATATTCCAATTGTTTACGATGATTGATGCTATCGTATGACAGGGAGCAGTTGGTTGTGTTCAGTTTCTGCGCGGTTTCGCCTTATGTCTTTTGGCGTGTGCTGAGACTGCTACGATGGGGACTACAGTTACCTTCTTTGTTTGGGAGATGAGATATTAATTCGGATGATTCCACTGGCACGGGCGGTTGAGCAATTATGGATTTTAATTCGTTTGCAGTGATACCGAGGCTTTCCATAATCAAATAACCAAATAACCAAATAGTAGTATTGATATTAGTAGTAGTTATAGTAATAATAGTTGTAGTACTAGTACTAGTAATAATAGAAGTAGAAGCAGTATTAGTAGTAGGCGTTGCAGGAATAGTAATAGTACTGATAGTAGTTGTAGAAACTGCAGCAATAGTAGTAGTAGTAGTATTAATATTAGTAGTATATGTAGTAATATTAGTAGTAATTGTTTGTAGAAGTAATAGTAGTAATAATAGTTTGTGTTGTTTACGTTGTATAAGAAGTAGAAGACAAACTATCACAGATCATATCATGACATATATCTACCATATATCTACTTATCACTGTTATCAACATAAGAAAGTTCAACTCTTCCTTAAGTCAGAATAAAGATCACATTTTCTTTTCATATTTCAAAAAAAGTAAAAACTGCTGCACAATTTGTGTTTGTTTTTCACCTCAGTAGTTGCTATGGATGACAAATATCTCATTCTTGTCCTACAGATCCAGCAGGGAGAGTTGGGAATGCCCAGTAGAGAGTATTACCTCATGAAAGATCATGAGGTTCAAATGCTAGCCTACAGGTGAGTCGTATTAAAACATTGCAGATAAGTTATAGGTTTTAACTAGTTATTCCTGGAAAGGAGACCTCGTTCCATATCACTTGATGTTGTAGCGATAGTATCAACAGTTCAAAGCTTATCAACATCTCGTCTTATCACTTTGTACAGCTTCCCGGTAACAGTTTCGGCAAAATTGACTGGCTACCAAGGCGATGACTTCATTGTTCCCGCACTGATCGAATATGTTGATATAAGAGAAATAAAGAAAGCAAGTTTCCCGTTACGCCCTGATGGCGTATATACAATATGGCGTTAGTGCTTCCATTGTTCTAACATTGAGATATTATATTTAGCAAACAATGTTCCCATTTAAGACTGAGTGAAAGCTATTGATCACGATGAAACTTGAGCTGTTCTAATTAGGCGAGTTCACAGATCATGGCGTTCACAGATCATGCCGTTCAGAGATCATGGCGTTCACAGATCATGGCAAGACCTCCTGTTGTATATATCACAGTTATGGCCAAGCTTGATAATGTATTAGGGAAATTAGGAAAGTCAATGTATTCTTCAACATCAATAACTTTAGTGTGAGCTAACATTTCGTGTTGATCTCGTCAATAACTTTAGTGTGAGCTAACATTTCGTGTTGATCTCGTCGATAACTTTAGTGTGAGCTAACATTTCGTGTTGATCTCGTCAATAACTTTAGTGTGATCTAACATTTCGTGTTGATCTCGTCAAAAACTTTAGTGTGAGCTAACATTTCGTGTTGATCTCGTCAATAACTTTAGTGTGAGCTAACATTTCGTGTTGATCTCGTCAAAAACTTTAGTGTGAGCTAACATTTCGTGTTGATCTCGTCGACAACTTTAGTGTGATCTAACATTTCGTGTTGATCTCGTCAAAAACTTTAGTGTGAGCTAACATTTCGTGTTGATCTCGTCGACAACTTTAGTGTGATCTAACATTTCGTGTTGACCTCGTCAACCACTTTAGTGTGAGCTAACATTTCGTGTTGACCTCGTCAACCACTTTAGTCTGAGCTAACATTTCGTGTTGATCTCGTCAACATCTTTAGTCTGAGCTAACATTTCGTGTTGATCTCGTCAACATCTTTAGTCTGAGCTAACATTTCGTGTTGATCTCGTCAACAACTTTAGTCTGAGCTAACATTTCGTGTTGACCTCGTCAACCACTTTAGTGTGATCTAACATTTCGTGTTGACCTCGTCAACCACTTTAGTGTGAACTAATATTTCGTGTTGACCTCGTCAACAAATTTAGTGTGAGCTAACATTTCGTGTTGACCCCCTCAACAACTTTAGTCTGAGCTAACATTTCGTGTTGATCTCGTCAACAACTTTAGTCTGGGCTAACATTTCGTGTTGATCTCTTCAACAACTTTAGTGTGAGCTAACATTTCGTGTTGACCTCGTCCACAACTTTAGTCTAAGCTAACATTTCGTGTTAATGTCGTCAACAACTTTAGTGTGAGCTAACATTTCGTGTTGATCTCTTCAACAACTTTAGTGTGAGCTAACATTTCGTGTTGACCTCGTCCACAACTTTAGTCTAAGCTAACATTTTGTGTTAATGTCGTCAACAACTTTAGTGTGAGCTAACATTTCGTGTTGATCTCGTCAACAACTTTAGTCTGAGCTAACATTTCGTGTTGACCTCGTCAACAACTTTAGTCTGAGCTATCATTTCGTGTTGATCTCGTCAACCACTTTAGTCTGAGCTATCATTTCGTGTTGATCTCGTCAACAACTTTAGTCTGAGCTATCATTTCGTGTTGATCTCGTCAACAACTTTAGTCTGAGCTAACATTTCGTGTTGATCTCGTCAACAACTTTAGTCTGAGCTATCATTTCGTGTTGATCTCGTCAACAAATTTAGTGTGATCAAACATTTCGTGTTGACCTCGTCAACCACTTTAGTGTGAGCTAACATTTCGTGTTGACCTCGTCAACCACTTTAGTCTGAGCTAACATTTCGTGTTGATCTCGTCAACATCTTTAGTCTGAGCTAACATTTCGTGTTGATCTCGTCAACATCTTTAGTCTGAGCTAACATTTCGTGTTGATCTCGTCAACAACTTTAGTGTGATCTAACATTTCGTGTTGACCTCGTCAACCACTTTAGTGTGATCTAACATTTCGTGTTGACCTCGTCAACCACTTTAGTGTGAACTAATATTTCGTGTTGACCTCGTCAACAAATTTAGTGTGAGCTAACATTTCGTGTTGACCTCCTCAACAACTTTAGTCTGAGCTAACATTTCGTGTTGATCTCGTCAAAAACTTTAGTCTGGGCTAACATTTCGTGTTGATCTCTTCAACAACTTTAGTGTGAGCTAACATTTCGTGTTGACCTCGTCCACAACTTTAGTCTAAGCTAACATTTCGTGTTAATGTCGTCAACAACTTTAGTGTGAGCTAACATTTCGAGTTGATCTCTTCAACAACTTTAGTGTGAGCTAACATTTCGTGTTGACCTCGTCCACAACTTTAGTCTAAGCTAACATTTTGTGTTAATGTCGTCAACAACTTTAGTGTGAGCTAACATTTCGTGTTGATCTCGTCAACAACTTTAGTCTGAGCTAACATTTCGTGTTGACCTCGTCAACCACTTTAGTCTGAGCTATCATTTCGTGTTGATCTCGTCAACAACTTTAGTCTGAGCTATCATTTCGTGTTGATCTCGTCAACAACTTTAGTCTGAGCTATCATTTCGTGTTGATCTCGTCAACAACTTTAGTCTGAGCTAACATTTCGTGTTGATCTCGTCAACAACTTTAGTCTGAGCTATCATTTCGTGTTGATCTCGTCAACAAATTTAGTGTGATCTAACATTTCGTGTTGATCTCGTCAACATCTTTAGTCTGAGCTATCATTTCTTGTTGATCTCGTCAACAACTTTAGTCTGAGCTAACATTTCGTGTTGATCTCGTCAACAACTTTAGTCTGAGCTATCATTTCGTGTTGATCTCGTCAACAAATTTAGTGTGATCTAACATTTCGTGTTGATCTCGTCAACAACTTTAGTCTGAGCTATCATTTCGTGTTGATCTCGTCAACAAATTTAGTGTGATCTAACATTTCGTGTTGATCTCGTCAACCACTTTAGTGTGATCTAACATTTCGTGTTGACCTCGTCAACATCTTTAGTGTGAGCTAACATTTCGTGTTGATCTCGTCAACATCTTTAGTCTGAGCTAACATTTCGTATTGACCTCGTCAACAAAATTAGTCTGAGCTAACATTTCGTGTTGACCTCGTCAACAAATTTAGTCTGAGCTAACATTTCGTGTTGACCTCGTCAACAAATTTAGTCTGATCTAACATTTCGTGTTGACCTCGTCAACGAAATTAGTTTGAGCTAACATTTCGTGTTGACCTCGTCAACGAAATTAGTTTGAGCTAACATTTCGTGTTGACCTCGTCAACGAAATTAGTTTGAGCTAACATTTCGTGTTGACCTCGTCAACGAAATTAGTTTGAGCTAACATTTCGTTTTGACCTCGTCAACGAAATTAGTTTGAGCTAACATTTCGTGTTGACCTCGTCAACAAATTTAGTCTGATCTAACATTTCGTGTTGACCTCGTCAACGAAATTAGTTTGAGCTAACATTTCGTGTTGACCTCGTCAACGAAATTAGTTTGAGCTAACATTTCGTGTTGACCTCGTCAACGAAATTAGTTTGAGCTAACATTTCGTGTTGACCTCGTCAACGAAATTAGTTTGAGCTAACATTTCGTGTTGACCTCGTCAACGAAATTAGTTTGAGCTAACATTTCGTGTTGACCTCGTCAACGAAATTAGTTTGAGCTAACATTTCGTGTTGACCTCGTCAACAAAATTAGTCTGAGCTAACATTTCGTGTTGACCCCGTCAACAAACTTAGTTTTTTTTAAATCAATGGTTTAGTTTAATCTGATCAACAAAAATAATTTTATCTGAATGCAAAATCCCTTAACCTAGAATGGGGGTAGGTATGCATACTGCCTTTAAAAATATGTACTGCAGTCGGAGGTTCTTGGCAAAACTAGCTCATCAGAATCATGATATCACACATCCGGATAACATTAATTAGTATCGCCAGAAACCTGAAATAGTATCAACATTACTCGCTCGTCCTAGGAAGTTCACCAGTCAGGACTGGAGTCGAGTTCTGATGCCCGGCAGAAGCTGCCGTCAGTGTACAGGTGTCTTACTAATCCTGCACAATGGAACTAGAATGCTGAAGGGAATAACAGTTAACAAATCAGATAAGATGACTCCCCTGCCCCGATCTCCCTCTAACATCAGGCGCCGGAATGGAGAGATACATTTTTTTTTTAATGTAACATCAATATCTCATTTCTCAAAGAGATTTAAACATTAGCATATGTATGTAGAATACAAGAAACGAACCTGTATGAAGGAGAACAGATTCAAGATACTGGGTTATCAAGGCTTCAGATTGGACAGGAAAGATTTTTAAAATGTTTGATTGACATGATTTAATGTAGTGTGCTTTACGTTGCTCGTGCCTGTTTCTTCTTTGTGAATTCTTTCGAAATTGTTCTTTCTAATTTAAAAACAAAACTGATTTATGTTTATACTATTCTTATTGACAACTCGTAACACATTCGTAAAAACGCTAATTAATTGCTACTTTGATTATGTTTCCCGTGAATATGTAACCAGAACCAACTACTTTCAGTGTCTTCATGAAGGACGTAGTGAAACTCTTGGGAGCTCAAGGACCGGAAGTTGACCAGCAGCTTAAGGACATACTCAATTTTGAGATAAAATTAGCAAATGTAAATATAGCTTTCTGTTATCACGTTAGTTTTGTCTTCATTTGTACCTTCTGTATCACTTACGTGAATCCTTCATGTGTTTTATTTACCTTTCCTATGTTTATTGTATTGTTTATGTTTATCTTTCCTGTGCCACGTTTGTCTTGTACCTATTACTGTTCATTCGTTTACGTCCCTTGTTTCTTTTGTCCATTTTTTTTTTGGAAACACCTGTGTTCCTTCATTACCTGAGAAATACAACTGAGCTGTGTTCAAAATGTCAAAGAGAAATGCAACCGAGCTGTGTTGTGTTCAAAATGTCAAAGAGAAATACAAATGAGCTGTGTTCAAAATGTCAAAGAGAAATACAACTGAGCTGTGTTCAAAATGTCAAAGAGAAATACAACTGAGCTGTGTTCAAAATGTCAAAGAGAAAAATACAACTGAGCTGTGTTCAAAATGTCAAAGAGAAATACAACTGAGCTGTGTTCAAAATGTCAAAGAGAAATACAACTGAGCTGTGTTCAAAATTTCAAAGAGAAATACAACTGAGCTGTTTCAAAATGTCAAAGAGAAATATAACTGAGCTGTGCTCAAAATGTCAAAAGAGAAATACAACTGAGCTGTGCTCAAAATGTCAAAGAGAAATACAACTGAGCTGTGTTCAAAATGTCAAAGAGAAATACAACTGAGCTGTGTTCAAAATGTCAAAGAGAAATACAACTGAGCTGTGTTCAAAATGTCAAAGAGAAATACAACTGAGCTGTGTTCAAAATGTCAAAGAGAAATACAACTGAGCTGTGTTCAAAATGTCAAAGAGAAATGCAACTGAGCTGTGTTCAAAATGTCAAAGAGAAATACAACTGAGCTGTGTTCAAAATGTCAAAGAGAAATACAACTGAGCTGTGTTCAAAATGTCAAAGAGAAATGCAACTGAGCTGTGTTCAAAATGTCAAAGAGAAATACAACTGAGCTGTGTTCAAAATGTCAAAGAGAAATACAACTGAGTTGTTTCAAAATGTCAAAGATAAATACAACTGAGCTGTGCTCAAAATGTCAAAAGAGAAATACAACTGAGCTGTGCTCAAAATGTCAAAGATAAATACAACTGAGCTGTGTTCAAAATGTCAACGAGAAATACAACTGAGCTGTGTTCAAAATGTCAAAGAGAAATACAACTGAGCTGTGTTCAAAATGTCAAAGAGAAATACAACTGAGCTGTGTTCAAAATTTCAAAGAGAAATACACTTACGTTTTGTTGAATTTAAAGAAAACGGTCCATTATGTACATGTGCAGTGTTTTTGTTGTCTACGATAAAGTTTACCAGAGTACATCAACCTATCTCATGTAAACATAACATTTATCGTACCTGTCCACTGGGGTTCTGATAAACTGAAATGTATCAAACGGATATAAAATTTGTTAAATTATATGTTATCGCTATTTTATGTATATGGTACTTACTATAGGAAAACATAGGCATAAGCAATGGAAGTTTTCAGGAACGCGTATCGAGCCGTTCCGGTTGAAAGAAATGCCCTTATTTTCGATTATTCTCTTTTGTAAATATTGAATCATTCTGGAAGCCATTGGAGCAGGAGGTGGAGGGTGTTGTCGGAGCAGCCAACAGGTAGTGCCGGTTAAGATCACCACTCCGCGAAGGCAGTTAGAGGATCTCATGTGTAGAGACAATGACTGCGAACTCCGCCTAGTACAATCACTGCCAAGAAGGAAAGGAATGGCAAACAACCTTCTTATATTGCCAAGTCAAGCTACGTCAAAATACAATTTAATATTTTGGGCACAATAATAATATCAGATAGAAAATGCACCACAGAAAAAAAACTGCTCTGGTCAAAATAGCATTTCAGAAAATTTAAAACGTCTTATGCAACAAGTATATGTCAACAGAAGGTAGAAAGAGAGTTCATCGCTGCTATATAGATCCAATTATGACCTACGGAAGCGAATCATGGACAGTAGACACATAAAATTAAAAGACGATTAGAGACCACAGAGATGGGATTTCTCAGAAGAATGTTGCAAGTTCCCTGGACAGCTAAAAAGACCAATGAGGAAATTCTCAAAAAGGCCAACACAAAAAGAGAACTCATAAAATTATCAGAAAGAGACAATCAACATTCTTCGTACACATCATGAGAAGAGGAAAATTGGAATACTTGGTTACAACTGGCAAAAGACAGGGAAAGAGAGATCGCGGACGACAAAGAGAGAAGATACTAGATAGCTTGGTGTCAAGGCATGGAAAATAGTCAACAAGAGAATTAATACGATGCACTGTGGATAGACGATTGTGGTAGGACATGATCGCCTACACCAACCGGTATGGCACATGATGATGAGGAATCATTTTGAAATTTTTTGGGGAAAAAAAAGGTAAGCATTGCCAGAGTGCGTCTACAACATGTACAGAATGTACAACACTACAGAGTCCACGTACATCGTTTGTCACACTTCAGTTTGGTCTCATCTGTTCAACTGTCATTTGGTGAAAAAAATATGTTGACAAATACTGAATTCCAAACACTGTTTAAACCACACCTTGATTCAAATAAGTACATATACAAGCACCATGTTTTAGATAAGTACATATACAAGCAACGTGTTTTAGATAAGTACATATACAAGCAAAGTGTTTTAGATAGGTGCATATACAAACAACGTGTTTTAGATAAGCACATATACAAGCAAAGTGTTTTAGATAGGTGCATATACAAGCAACGTGTTTTAGATAAGCACATATACAAGCAAAGTGTTTTAGATAAGTACATATACAAGCAAAGTGTTTTAGATAGGTGCATATACAAGCAACGTGTTTTAGATAAGCACATATACAAGCAAAGTGTTTTAGATAAGTACATATACAAGCAACGTGTTTTAGATAGGTGCATATACAAGCAAAGTGTTTTAGATAGGTGCAGATACAAGCAACGTGTTTTAGATAGGTACATATACAAGCACCGTGTTTTAGATAGGTACATATACAAGTACCGTGTTTTAGATAGGTACATATACAAGTACCGTGTTTTAGATAGGTACATATACAAGTACCGTGTTTTAGATAGGTACATATACAAGCAACGTGTTTTAGATAGGTGCATATACAAGCACCGTGTTTTAGATACTTACATATAGAAACACTGTTCTTTAGATATGTAGAAATAAAAACACCGTGCTTTATATATAAAAACACCGTGTTTTAGATAGGTACATGTAAAAACACCGTTCTTCAGATAGGTACATATAAAAGCATTATAAATTTGCTCATATTATAATGAAATATAATTAAAATTGTTGAACACCTCATGCTATGCTTGAAGGTATAGACGATAAGTAGGAATAGACGACACTACAGAAAGCATGCCACTGGGCGGGCTAACAACTAACAGTAGAACACACTTAACCTAAAATAGATCACTGGAGCTGACATCATCACTATACTAGACACGAGAATTGGATAAGCATGTAAGCCCACAAAGTACACTTCTGAGATGTTTTAAAACTTAAATACTCAATGTCCTTTACCTTTGCAACTTCAGATCTCAGTCCCGTATGAGGAGACACAAGACACGGGCGCTCTCTATACCAAACTGACAGTCAAGGAGCTGCAAGCCCTTATTCCAACGGTGAGTATCGTGTTTCAACAAGACGTACAATCTTACATATATCTGGGTAGTAATATAGATAAAGAGAGAGGAACAGAAAATGATACCAAAATAAGGATATCAAAAGCAAGAGGAGCTTTTGTTGCACTGGGAAACATATGGAAGTCCAAAGAAATTAGGTTAAATACAAAAATAAAAATGTTCAACTCCAATGTTAAGTCAGTCCTATTATATGGCTGGGAAACATGAAGAACAACAAAATTGACAATCATGAAGATACAGACTTTCATTGATGGATGCTTAAGCAGAATAAAAGGATGGAAATGGCAGGACAAATTCACTAACATAGAATTATGGAAATGTACCAGTCAAATACTAGTGGATAAAGAGATACAGCGAAGACGATGGCGCTGGGTAGGGCATACTCTGCGGAAGCCAACTGACAACACAACAGACCCTTTTTTGGAATCCCCAGGGGAAAAGACTAAGAGGAAGGCAAAGGAATTCTTGGAGAAGACAGATAGAAGCAGATATGAAGATGATGGGGAAGACATGGAATGATCTTAAAAGAATGGCAAGAAACAGAACGACTTGGAAAGTGTTTGTTGAAGACCTATGCTCCACAGGGAGCTGAAAGGTAGAAGAGTATCGTGTTTGTTTATATAACGGGATTTTTTTTCCCCCCATCATTCTTTTTTTTAGTAGAGTAAACTCTAAGGAAAACGAAGATCAACTTGATAAATGTATAGATACAGTAAAATAATTAAATATGAAATGATATTTCAGCTTTGTGGATATGACAAGATTAAAGGGACCATCGTTTCGAACAACGTGTTTTCCTTTTTCTCTTTTTGATTGCTCTCAAAAATTCCTGTCTTGCGTCCTTCTCTGATAGGGCTAGACACCGGGCCTCACTAACCAGAGACAAGAGAGTGTAAAGCTACGAGAAAATAATGGATTCGAAGTGAAAAATTCTCACTCTCTTCTGTGGTGGAATTCGAACTCGAGACCTTCCTGTATAGAGGAAAATTTATTAACCTCATGACCACCCCCAATCTCGCGTCATTGCATAGAAATTGAACGTTGAAGAAACAAGTGAAATACTTAGCAATTTGTAACGATAAAAAATGTTTATATAAATATGATCAAACTACCAAAAGAAAGGAAGTTTACAGGAGTGCATAAATTATAGGAGATTTATGTACCTATCAGTGCCAGGAAAAATACTAAACAGAATCATTCTGGAGAGACATAAAGATGCCATAGAGAAACATTTGAGAGTGGAACAAGCAGGTTTTAGGAAAACAGATCATCTATCTATCTATCTATCTATCTATCTATCTATCTATCTATCTATCTATCTATCTATCTATCTATCTATCTATCTATCTATCTATCTATCTATCTATCTATCTATCTATCTATCTATCTATCTATCTATCTGCCTGCCTGCCTGCCTGCCTGCCTGCCTGCCTGCCTGCCTGCCTGCCTGCCTACATACCTACCTACCTACCTACCTACCTACCTACCTACCTACCTACCTACCTACCTATCTATCTATCTATCTATCTATCTATCTATCTATCTATCTATCTATCTATCTATCTATTGACCTTTCGAACCGTAGCCGGCCCAAAGGACTTAGAACCATATACTCTTTCGCTTACCTAAATGTTTATTCTAGCAGTTTTCAATCCTTGTAAAGATCTTTTATCAAATCTCGCCATTTGTCTCTGTTCTGTGCAAGTAACTCTATCTCATTGAGGGAGCCGATTCCTGCTGCTCTTGCCTCTCTGGTCAATGCTCTTTTCAATGTCTTTCTGGGTCAGCCTCTATTCCTCTTACCTGTTTTTCCCACATGAGGGCTTGCTTTGTTATTCGGTTATTATCTCTCCTCATCACATGTCCAACAAATGACCATCGTCTTTTCTTGTTTACTGAAGATATTAGTGGTTAATTAAAGCAGATTATGCACTGATCAAATAACTACCTTACGTTCAACAAAGCTTAGAACTACAGCTCTCACTTTATATCGGATTCATAGATTACGATAAGGCATTTGATAGTTTAGACAGAAGAATGCTATGGAAGTTGCTGAGTTATTACTGAATTCCCATAAAGTTTATTAACCTAATACAAACAATGTATGAAGGAATTAAATGTAGTATTGTCCACGAAGGGCAGCTTACAGAATCATTTGAAATAAGAACAGGAGTAAGGCAGGGATGCCTTCTATCTCCGTTTCTCTTTCTACTGTCCATAGATTGGATTATGAAAATAACCCAGAACAACAGAAATGGAATCCAGTGGTCACTGACCAAGCAACTTGATGATGACAAAGCTCTCTTTATCACATAATCATCAACAGATGCAAGATAACGTTACCATAGTTGACGCAAGATCACAACAGCTGGGACTAAAAATAAACAGAGATTGGACCACAATTAAGAGAATTAGTATAGTTGGCAATAACCAAATCACAATAGGATAAATACCTCCACTATACGTACAATCATACATATAGCTGTACAGTAATATACATAAAGAAGGAGGAACAAAGAATGAAACCAAAATAAGGATGCAAAAAGCAAGAGGAGCATTAGGTGTACTAGGAAATATATAGAAGTCCATAGAAATTAGGTTAAACACAAAAGTAAAATTGTTCAACTCTAATGTTAAGTCATTCCTATTATATGGTTGTGAAACATGGAGAACAACAAAAATGATAACCATGAAGATACATTCATTAATGGATGCTTGCATAAAATAGAAGGATGGAAATGACAAGACAAAATCACTAACATAGAATTATGGAAAAATACCAGTTCAATAAATATCAGTGGATAAAGAGATACAACGAAGACGAAGATGCTGGATAGTACACACATTGCAAAATCCAACAGAGATTATTACACAACATGTCCTTTTTTGGAAGCCCCAAGAAAAACAAAAAGGATGAAGAGCAAACTATTCTTGGAGAAGACAGATGGAAGCAGAGACAAAGATAGTGAGGAAGACACGGGATGATCTTTCAAGAAATGCAAGAAACATAACGGTTTGGAGAGTGTTTGTTGAAGACCTATGCTCCAATGGGAGTTGACAGGAAGAAGAAGAATGTATATACAACTCCACTATTTTATAAAGACTATTATTCTGTGCAGTTTATCAACGTCTTATTTGTGCTCGTCAGTTCGATCTACTGAGATATCTACGAGGGTTTTTACTCAACGAGATTATTACGGAAGATGAGCCGGTGGTTTCATTTGGTAACGCTTATGCTCAGAACGTTGCCAGCCTCATACACGTCACAGACAAAAGGTAGGCCGGTGTATTGACTGATGGTGAAATGTCTGTAGTTATTGTATATGTTGTACCGTTTTTTTTCCATCCCATTTAATTGTTTTCTCTAAACTTTACAGATGGGCGGGTTACTGGACTTGATGCGGTTAAAATTCACAATTTTAGGTTCCTTCGCACGAATAATGATTGGGTTCCTTCGCACGAATAATGATTAGGTTCCTTCGCACGAATAATGATTAGGTTCCTTTCTACGAATAATGATTAGGTTCCTTCCCACGAATAATGATTAGGTTCCTTCGCACGAATAATGATTAGGTTCCTTCCCACGAATAATGATTAGGTTCCTTCGCACGAATAATGATTGGGTTCCTTCTGCACGAATAATGATTTGGTTCCTGCGCACGAATAATTATTTGGTTCCTTCTGCACGAATAATGATTGGGTTCCTCCGCACGAATAATGATTGAGTTCCTTCTGCACGAATAATGATTTGGTTCCTGCGCACGAATAATTATTTGGTTCCTTCTGCACGAATAATGATTGGGTTCCTCCGCACGAATAATGTCGCAGTCAATATGCGAGTTCACAGTCGCAGTTTCAAGTATACATCAGTTGGCATCATGTATATAGTATATATAGATGTATAAGCTTACATTTGCAGTTTCTAATCTGCATCCATTTTAGTTATTAGATTGCAAAGACAGATCAGTAAATCGAATTTAAGATTGAGCCGCTGAAATAAGAACACATCTGAAGACTTACCTAGTCACAACACGTCAACTTAAGAAAATATGAGGGTTTACCTAGTCACAACACGTCAACATAAGAACACATCTGAGGACTTACCTAGTCACAACACGTCAACATAAGAACACATCTCAGGACTTACCTAGTCACAACACGTCAACATAAGAACACATCTCAGGACTTACCTAGTCACAACACGTAAACATAAGAACACATCTGAGGGTTTACCTAGTCACAACACGTCAACATAAGAACACATCTGTGGACATAACTAGTAACCACACACTGACATAAGAATACTTCTGAGGACTTACCTAGTCACAACACGTAAATATAAGAACACATCTGAGGACTTACCTAGTCACCACACCGACGTGAAAACAGATCTGAGCACTTACCTAGTCACATTGAAATGTGGATATATAGAAGATTAGGTATAATTGGATGGAAAAAAAAAGAAAACAAACAATGAAGTCTTAAAACAATTCAAAATGAAAAGAAAACTATTAATACAATTCAAACAAGATAAATGGGAATTTTTGGGCCATGTTAAAAGACACGGCAGTCTACTAAAGGTAATCTTGGAAAGGAAAATGCAAGGTAAAAGAGTCAGAGACAGACCACGTTAACATGGACGAGTAATGTCAAAAGATGGACAAGTCAACATATGACAACCTGCACCATCAATGCAAGAGACAGAGCGGAATGGCGCTCCATAGTAGCCAACCTTCGATGCGGAGACGAACCTCAATAATCATGATGATGACCTAGTCACCACACACCAATGTAGGAACAGACCTGGACATTTACAGTTTATTTTCAGTGTAATGAGAATGATTTGATGAAAATTATATCTCCCCTCGACGCTGAAAGGCAATGAGG
This sequence comes from Megaustenia siamemsis, assembly GCA_032433765.1. Taxonomy (NCBI): domain Eukaryota; kingdom Metazoa; phylum Mollusca; class Gastropoda; order Stylommatophora; family Ariophantidae; genus Megaustenia; species Megaustenia siamemsis. Next base: position 45,335,382 of record JAVIAB010000088.1, read on the forward strand.
AAGGAATGAAAAAGAAGACGACGAAAATATATTTTTGTATTTATATTTCTTTGATTAGTTCCTTCAATCACACCTTGAATACTATCTTAGTTATATTTTTTCTACATTTTTTTTACCTTAGAGATATCATCATCATCATTATCATCATCACTATGTGCCTTTCCGGTCGGCGTAGACGATCATCTCGCTCCACATCTATCGATCCTTCATATCATCATCATCAAGCACCTGACATGCTGGCGTAGGTGATCATGTCTCTCCACAACTTTCGATTTCGACAGTTATTTATCATTTCTGTTGTTGACCTTCTGCCAAGCCATTCTCTTAAGCTGTCTGTTATTTTTTCTCTTTACTTCCCTCTATCTCTTCGTCCCTCAATTTTTCCACTTTTCTCAATATACTCCAGTTGTTCTCTTCTCATTACATGGCCAAAAAATGATGATTGTTCTTCCTAATATTGGAAATTAGCTCTCTTTTTGCTTTGACCTCTTTCAGAACATTTTCATTACTCTTCTTAGCTGTCCATGATATTCTCAACATTCTTCTGTAAAACCACATTTCTACAGACTCCAGTGATTTTCTTGTCTGTTGTCCTGTTGTCCGTGATTCACATCCATATGTTAAGACTGGCTCTACATAGCATTTATGAACTATTTTTCTTGTTTCTATTTACAAAAATGAATTGCATAGTATCTTCCTCATTTTTTTGGAAAGCTGCTTTTATATATGTCATAATAATAGTCGGAGATTTTTTGTCTGGCCATTTGGATAAGATGTTCAATAATGTTTCTTTTGGTTTTCCTCTGCTCTTCTTTCCATTTATTCTGCTTACAGATGTATTTACTTACTTTGTATCATATTGACGAAGCTTCTAACATATGTATTGCATCTCCCTAGGACTCTTGCCAACTACTTGATGTGGAGGCTGGTAATTAGCATGGTTCCTGAACTCAGTGAACCGTTTCAGCAGGTGGAAGCTAAGTACACCTATGTCTTGCAGGTAAATATGACAGGAGTATAGCATGTAGGAATGTAAGGAGTGTAGCATGTAGGAATGTAAAGAGTGTAGCATGTAGGAATGTAAGGAGTGTAGCATGTAGGAATGTAAGGAGTGTAGCATGTAGGAATGTAAGGAGTGTAGCATGTAGGAATGTAAGGAGTGTAGCATGTTGGAATGTAAGGAGTGTAGCATGTTGGAATGTAAGGAGTGTAGCATGTAGGAATGTAAGGAGTGTAGCATGTAGGAATGTAAGGAGTGTAGCATGTTGGAATGTAAGGAGTGTAGCATGTAGGAATGTAAGGAGTGTAGCATGTAGGAATGTAAGGAGTGTAGCATGTAGGAATGTAAGGAGTGTAGCATGTTGGAATGTAAGGAGTGTAGCATGTAGGAATGTAAGGAGTGTAGCATGTTGGAATGTAAGGAGCGTAGCATGTTGGAATGTAAGGAGTGTAGCATGTTGGAATGTAAGGAGTGTATCATGTAGGAATGTAAGGAGTGTAGCATGTAGGAATGTAAGGAGTGTAGCATGTTGGAATGTAAGGAGTGTAGCATGTAGGAATGTAAGGAGTGTAGCATGTAGGAATGTAAGGAGTGTAGCATGTTGGAATGTAAGGAGTGTAGCATGTTGGAATGTAAGGAGTGTAGCATGTTGGAATGTAAGGAGTGTAGCATGTAGGAATGTAAGGAGTGTAGCATGTTGGAATGTAAGGAGTGTAGCATGTAGGAATGTAAGGAGTGTAGCATGTTGGAATGTAAGGAGTGCAGACCGGGTGTTATATTATGAAAGCAGGAACAAAATAAAGCATTAGTCCTAACACAACCATTTACACAATCAGAGGCGGGCATCCTACGGTCCGCGGGTCAGAGACGGCTTACCCAGCTATTTTGACTGGCCTTTATGTGGTGAATAAATTGTATAAATTCATATCTTCTCTCTACATCTGCCCATGATTTATTTTGTCCGTTATCTTCTTCAGATAACAACTGTCCCTGTTTTGTTCTTTTGTTTCCTCTCGTCCAACTATCTTTAATTTTGTTTCTGGCTCTTCTTTTGGTACTGTTGGTGTTGTTTTTTTTCTTTTTTTTCATATTTTATTCGGGCAGAAATCTCTACATTTGCAAATTATATTCACACTCTAAACACTACAGTCTCAGGAATACTATTAATAAACTAATCTGTCAACTAGTGTCTCATGAAAGCTAATTACAATGCGAATCTTGCTCTAAGTCACTTCGTCTTAAGCCAACACAAGTTCTAAACATGGCACCACGATACATCTATTTCTCTATATGTGGATCTTTTACTGGATCATAACTGCGGGACCTGCTGGAAACATCTTAACAGTTCTCTCTTCTACAGTCGTCCGTCCCACAGCTCTTCCGGACAGCTCTTATCGCTTATACAGTCAGCCGTCTAATACCCTTAGCTCCTAGCATTTGCCGTCGTAAGCTTCTAATGGATTCTCGAGATTCAAGATTTTCCAACCTGACCTACTATTAGTCCATACACACAATATTTCTGTCTCAGTCAAGAGAGACCACTCCAAAAATACTTCTATCAATAATCTCCCCTTCTTTTTATGTAAGATAACTCTCCTTATTCTCAAACTCATTAACAATGAGCCTAGTACATTACCTCCTTCTTAAAATTGATATTTTACGGGAAGGATTTCTATTTGTTACACTACACACAGAATGTATTTACTTTACCTAAAGTAAATTTGATTTATGAAAGTAATTGTAGTAGTTAATGCTTGTTACAAAAAAAATAAAAAATCAAAGATAGGCAAATATGAGAGTTTAGGAATAAGCTATATTCTTTTTTTTTTTGTTTAGCCACACAAGATTTATAATTATTCTTCTAATCACTTTGAATGTTCAATCGAAGAAGTATGTGCTTGTTATCTTCCTGGAAAGACACAGATAAGCAAGTCAACTAAAGCATCCGTGACAAACAGCTGTGCTCTGTATATCTTATACTTGATGGAGGAGTGAGATTGGATGCTTGCTTGCGTTTGCCCGATGACTAAAGTATTCTAGAATATCCGTAGAATTCCTCTTCGTCATCCGCCCTTAAAAGGACGTTAAGTGGACGTGTCTGCGGTGTGTTGTGGTTTGCAGTATAACTGTTATATTTGCGCCTTTCGGCCCAACACATCCGACTTCAGCACGACATTTTTGAGTACCGGGTTGTTTTCCCTCTTCGATCCCTACTCGCTTGACCAGACTAGACAGGTTAGTCTGTTACTAGAGGCACCACGGAGAGGTGGAGCAGGGTCTGGATGGTTTTGGTTCACCGATCCTGGCGCAAGCCATCAGCTGTGGGTCGCTGACAACTTCCAGCTTTGGTGCTGTGAGGCGCGCCTTAGCCTCCAGATGTGAAGATATAGTGTTGATATTTAAGCTCCACTCCCCTCTGCAGGGATCTCATGTCTTATTATCTCAGAAAGTCTCCACACTGAAACATGATATATCTCCACTTCTTCAATCCCCATCAGTCGTGTTCATCTGTCAGGAACAAAATAAAATATAGAGACAGCAAATTTAATTAAATTTTAATTTTCGTGACATTGTGTATTATTGTATGCTTCTTCTAATTATATTTGTTGGCTGTTGCTAGTACTACGACTGCTAACATTATTATTAAATGCTACCACTGCTGTTATTAATACTAATACTATTAACATTATTGCTAATATTACTGCTGTTACTAATATTATTACTGCTAACATTATTGCTAATGCTACAGCAGTTGTTATTTGTTCCCCTACTGCTAACATTATTACTAAAACTATTACCTGTACTACTACTGCTGACATGACTACTAATGCTGCTGCTGTTACTAGTACTACTACTGTTAACATTATTACTAATGCTACCGCTGCTGTCACAGGAATCACAACTGTTAACATTATTACTAATGCTACTGCTGCAGTTCACAAAATAGAAGCCTACAAGAACACCTAAATAAACTCAACAGCACAAGCACAAAATACAACATGAAAATTAACATCAACAAAACAGAGGTCATGATTGTCGCCAAGGATAACCAGGATATCAACATAACTATTGAAGGCAGGCAACTAAAAAAAAGTAGAGGAATTCAAATACCTAGGAAGTCTAATGACAAACGACAATTCGATTCACAAACAGCAGAAATAGACTCAAGATGCATCGAAGCTTGTCAAATCATTGGACAGTTAACACCACTATTGTCCAACAAGGAAATAACTCTAGAGGCAAAACAAGCACTATACAATACAATCTTCATCCCAACGTTGTGCTGCCAATGCCAGACCTAGACCCTAGATGCAGGTACAATAAGAAAAATAACCTCTACAGAGATGAAATGTGTTAGAAGAATGGCAGGAAACAGTCTGAGAGATAAGATCAGAAATGAAGAACTAAGAAAAAAGCTATGAATAGCCCCCGCCATAGAATATATAATAAGAAGCAACAGATAAAATGGTTTGGCCACGTGACAAGACAGAGTGATCAAAACTCAACACAACAAGCCCTTAATGAACGCTGCGAGAATTCCAGACCCAAGGGTCGACCACGAAAAAGATAGATTGATAGAATATTAGAAGCCCTAGTAAACATAACAGTAGCAGAACAGAAGAGCAAAAGACCGAAAATTATTTGTCCCCTCGACGCTAAAAGGCAAATGAGGAAGGAAAGAAGACAGCTGCAGTCACTAGTGTCACTACTGTTAACATTATTACTAATACTGCTACTAGTATTTCTATTACTACTCTCTCAACAACTACCGTTGTTTATTCTTTAACATCTATTTGCTCATTAGCTTTCCTATAAAGTATTTCATTATTACTACCAACTCTACAAATACATTTCCTTCTACTATAAGTAAAGTAAAAAAGTAAAGGTTTCCTCCACGCCTTGCTAGGCGTATGGGGAATATGGTGTTAGTGACCATATTTTTCTGTAACCACGACACAATTTTGGGTGATGTGGTCGGTATCACGCCAAGCCGTCTTTACTTCCCAGAAAAAAATCTCTGGAACCCATTTTTAGAGGCTGGGTAAACCCCGGAGCCTTGTCAGTCTGGAAAAAAGTCCGCCACTGCTGGGGATCGAACCCAGACTCTTCTAGTAGGGAAGCGAGCACACTAACCACTCAGCCACCGAGACGAGCACACTAACCACTGAGCCACCGAAGCGAGCACACTAACCATTCAGCCGCCGAGGCGAGCACACTAACCACTGAGCCACCGAAGCGAGCACACTAACCACTCAGCCACCGAGGCGAGCACACTAACCACTCAGCCACCGAGGCTCCCCTTTTGCTATCTATCTACCTATTGTCCTTTCGAGCCGAAGACGGCACATAGGGCAGAACCACAATCTCAAAAACAGAAACCTTGCGTGCCAAAGTAGCACATATTGCAGAGATCAATGCTCTAAAATATATGGCGCTGTTTCCATAACAATATTGTTTACAATGACAGCTTGTCAAGCCATCGATCAATCTCCTTAGTCGCCTCTTACGACATACCTGGAAGGTCACAGTGTCAATATTCTTTACTTCCCTCATAATGAGGCCCCTGTAACACACAGGAAACACACAGACTTCTGCTGTACACGTTATTTAATGTTTCAACACAAAATTCATTATTTCTAGAATCTCTAAAACTTCGTTCGTTTCTACTGCTACTTATATTTCCTAGTTTGCCTTTTTTTTAAACTTCTGTCACTACAAAATAAACTGTTGCATTCATTTATCGTGGCTCCTTTTTGTAAAGTGTCGTGTTTCATTTACAACAGGGAATGCAGCGAGAAGCAGTGCGGTGGAAGAAGTGTGTCAAGTTTGTGAATGAAAGACTAGGACTGGCTGTTGGAGCAATGTTCATCAAGGACAACTTTAAGAAAGAAAGCAAAGATACAGTAAGTTGTTACTCGAAGATTATCTTAACGGTAATCAGTGTGAACAACAAGAGTATATAAAAGCAGGCCCTAAAACAGGAGTCAGAAGGTGAAAGAAAAAGAGGCCGAACTAGAGAAACACTAAAACAACACTGAGGCGAGAGGCAACAACAACAGGCATCAGGTCCTTCGCTGAAATTGAACAACTCGTACAGAACAGAATCGTGTACCTGATACACTGCGAGTCCTTCTTAAAGGTCTGATGCTTGATATCAAAGATCGTCGAACACAAAAAGTCTAAAATTTATACCTGTGCCGTCGAGGGATCAAAAGAACTATAAATAGATAGAATCAGTACGAAGTAACAAGTATTTATGGACTTCCGTTTCAAAAATGGTGGATCTAGTTCACGTTCTCTCGATCGCTGATGAAAGTGCATGCGGAGTCTGATTAATTTCGGATCTCTGTTGCACTGTTCTGCGTCAAAGTCAAAATGATGTTCTATTTAATACAACTGCACCGATAAAGCGGAGTCGTACGACGGCAATAGTCCTTTTTGACAAATCAAGTGTTGTAAATGCGACCTTCAACCGTCTACACTTGATCTGCGCTTTACGTCACATTGGTGATGTTCACAACCGTTGTTGGAATTGCTTAACGTAAGTTATTTATATCTTCTCATTAATGTGAACTGCTTCGTCAAGTCAGCCGCAGTTTTATCTTTTTAGGGAATTTGCACCGTGTTTTGTTCGTCGTAGGCTGCATTCACTAGAGTAATCAGGAATCTAAAGGACATTGTTGTGTGTGCTACGTCATCGTAATTGCTCATCATATATCCCTAGACCGGCCGTACGCTAATCTTACGGTCTGTTGTTTGATGTGCGACGGGGGATAATCTGACGACTAACTGTGTGTTTATATGTTCGAAATTGGAGTCAACAACGATGGCCTGACATCATCAAGCGCTATACATTTTTAAAAATATGACGATCATCATTTTCAAGATGACGTGAACTTCAGGTATATGATGAATAGGCGGAGGGAACAATTGAAGGCTATGCATGAAATGTGTTCCTTGTTGAAGTTTCCTCACATTCCAAATCCATCTTGTTGCAGGAGCTACTGAGTTAAGTGCTCTTTCGATATTCCAATTGTTTACGATAAATGATGATATCGTATGACAGGAATAATGTGACTGTGTTCACTTTCTGCGCGGTTTCGCCTTATGTCTTTTGGCGTGTGCTGAGACTGCTACGATGGGGACTACAGTTACTTTTCTTTGTTTGGGAGATGAGACATGAATTTTTTAGATCTCGCTGGCACGTGCGGTTGAACATTTATGGATTTTAATTCGTTTGCAGTGATACCGAGGCCTTCCATAACCAAATAACCAACCAAGTGGTTATATTAATTTATTGAAACAATAATGATGTCAAATCTGTATCTCAACTTTGTGTTTAAACGTCACACTCTGACGCTATAGTAAAGTAAAGTACCCCCGTCACGCCAAGTGGCGTATGGGGAATATGGTGTTAGTGACCATAAATTTTACACACCTTCGGCACATGATTTTTGGGGTAATGTGGTCGGTATTACGCCCGTGCTGCTTTACTTTCCCAGAAAAAAAAATCCGATACCCATTAAAGGCTGGGTGAACCGGAAACCGTCGATTGGAATCGAACCCTACCTCTTGTCCTTTGTAGTCCAGTTCACTAACCACTGAGCAATCGCGGCTCTCTCTCTGACGCTATCATCATCATCAAGTACCGGGCCTAGTGGCGTAGGTGATCATGTCTCTCCACAACTTTCGATCTCGGCAACTATTTATCATTTCTGTTGTTGACCTTATTTGTGTCTCTGACGCTATAGAGCGATCAAAAATATTTGCCTTTCAGTTCTTTCATTTCTCAGCAATTACTATTCCTATAAATTTTTTTTTTAGCATGGGATCTTATTTTTATCCCAACCTTAATATTTATTCACAAAGTTTTGTGTGGATGCACAGAATTATTAAAACAGTAGTTTTCTTCCTTATTCTTATCAGCTTCTTAATTATTTGTATATCAACAATTGTATTTTACAGTATTGCAGTATATTTCTTCTGTTTGACAAGCCACAGGCGTATATGAAAATATTGTGACGGATATTGTGACTGCGAATTTATCTTTAATTCCTTGTTCTTTAAGAAACCCTACATTGAAATACTTTCTACCCTTATTCGTTGTAGTATATCTTTTTAGTTTAAATCTAAATTTGGCTATCAGAGGATGAAAATCTGAAGCTACATCTGCCCCTCTATATACTTTTACATCCTGTAAGGATGACTTAATCATCATCATCATCATTGAGTGCCGTCTCCGCAACGAAGGTTGGCTACCATGGAGCGCCATTTTGCTCTATCTCTTGCTTTGATGGTGCAGGTTGTCATCGGTTGATTTGTCCATCTTTTGATGTTACTCGTCCATGTTAATCTTGGTCTGCCTCTGCCTCTTTTACCTTGTATTTTCCCCTCCAGGATCACTTTCAGTATGCTGTTGTGTCTTTTAACATGGCCTAAGAATCGCATTTGTCTTGTTCTAATTGTGTTCAGAAGTTCTCTTTTCATTTTTAGTTGTTTTAAGACTTTGTCATTTGTTTTCTTTTCCTTCCATCCAATTCTACCTATTCTTCTATATATCCACATTTCAAAGGCTTCAATTCTCTGTTCTGTTTTCTTGTCTAATGTCCATGTTTCTGCACCATATAGGAATATTGAGAAGATGTAACATTTTGCTATTCTTAGTTTTAGCTCTGGTGTTATTTGTTTTGATGTTAGTATGTCCTTCATGACATTAAAATTACTTTTTGCCATTCCTAATCTTTTGTTTATTTCAGTTGTACATTTTCCATCACTGGTTATAGTATGTCCAAGGTAGTTATAGTTCTGAACTGTCTCAAGGTCTATTCCTTCAATTTTGATATCCACTTGTGGGTTTTGAGTATTTTCTTTGTTTATGATCATAGTTTTAGTCTTTTTGATATTCATATCTAGTCCATATTTTTTGCTTGTCGTGTTTATTTCATTAAGTAATTGTTGTAGGTCTTTAGGATTTTCTGCTAGTAGTACAGTATCGTCAGCATATCTTAGGTTATTGATTATCTTTCCATTAATTTGTAGGCCTGGCATCTCTATGATGTTTTTTAAAGATTTGCTCAGTGTATAGATTGAACAAGCTTGGTGATAGGATGCATCCTTGTCTTACTCCTCTTTTTATATCAATGGGTGTAGAGAACTCTTTGTTATATTTTATTATTGCTGTTTGCTCCCAGTATAGATTGCATATTAGTCGTATATCCATGTCATCTAGATGTATCTCTTTTAGGCATTCTATAAGTTGTTTGTGGTGTACTCTATCAAAAGCTTTGGTGTAGTCTATGAAGCAGGCATATATTGGTTTGTTTACTTCTGTGTATTTTTCTATTAATGTTCTCATGCAGAATATGGCTTCTTTTGTCCCGCTATTTTTCCTAAATCCAAATTGCTGCTCATCTAATTCAGTATTGATTTTATTCTGAATCCTTCCTTGTATAACTTTTAGCGAGATTTTTGTAACATGGCTCATTAGGTTTATTGTTCTAAAGTCACTGCATTCAACTGCACCATTCTTTTTAGGCAATGCAATGAAAGTTGATGTTTTTAGTTCATTTGGTATGTATCCTGTGTGGTATATGTCGTTGCATATGTCTGTAATCACTTCAATGCCAAAATCTTCAAGTGCCTGTATCATCTCTATCTGTATGCTTTCAGATCCTGCTGCTTTTCCCCTTTTCATTGTTTTTATAGCTTTTTCCACCTCAGATTTTAAGATTTTATAGCCTGATGTACATTTTATAACTGGTTTCTTGTCCCTTTGATCATGAAATAGTTCTGTTATATATTCCTGCCATCTATCTATGATATCCTTATTGTCTGTTAGCATTTTTCCTTTTTTGTCTGCAATGCATCCACCTTCTGTGGCTTTTTTTATTTTTATTAGTCATTCTCTTTATTTCTGTGTGCATTCCTCTTAGGTCTTGTTTGCTTTCCATTGTTTCTATTTCTCTACATTTTTGGCTGAGCCAGTCTTCTTTTGCCTTTTTGCACATTTTGCGTATCTCATTATCTATTTTATTGTATTGGGCAGTGTTCTTCGCTTGTCTCCTTTCTTCCATTTTTTCTAAGATGGTGTTAGTTATCCATTTTTGTTTTTTGTTCTTTTCTCTTTTGGGTAAGGTGTCGCAGGCTTTGTGTATGCTTTTCTTTATGCATTGCCATTTGGTTGTTACTTTTTCATCAGGATTTTCTCTTCTGTATTGTTCAATTCCTTCCTCTAGCAGCTTCTGGTATGTGTTCTTTACTTGTATTGTATAGGTATCTTTAATATCTTTTTGATTTAAAGCTGTTATGTCGAGTGGGTTTGTTGATGAATCAGATTTTTGCTTGTTTCTCTTTAGTTTGATTTTCATTTTAATCATTACAGGATTGTGATCAGAATTAATATCTGCTCCTGGGTAGGTTTTGGCTTTCTTTACGCTGTTACGGAACCTTTCTTTTATCATTATGTAATCTATTTGATTCCTCTTCCTATCTCCAGGGCTTTTCCATGTGTATAGTTTCCTTTTCTCTTGCTCAAAGTAGGTGTTACATATTATCAGCCTAAGGATGACTTAAACTTATTATTAATACATATATGTTCAATTTGATTTTCCGTTCTATGATCTGGTCACACCCATGTAGCTTTATGTATTCTTTTATGTTGGAATATTGTTCCTCCTAGGCTCACTTGATTAAGGGCGCAGAAATTCACAAAAATCTCTCGATTCTCATTTATATTTTCAAGTCGATGTTTTCGCATAATCTCTACACACCCTCATTTATCCGATCCTACTTTTGCATTTAGATCTCCCATCAAGATTATAACATCCTTGGCTCGTCTTTCATCCATCTGACATTGCAACTGTTTATAGAAGTAATATTTAACTAAACCATCTTTATCATTGGTGATGAAATCTCTTGCTCACTTCTATTGACATAGGCTAATTGCACGTGACGTTTTTCCCAGATCAATAAATAAACAAATGTAACTGAGACCAACACTTATCTCAAAATCTTGTTTGTGAGAACTTCTTGTTTATGAGAGCTTCTTGTTTATGAGAACTTCTTATTTATGGTAGCTTCTTGTTAATGAGAACTTCTTGTTTATGAGAGCTACTTGTTTATGAGAGCTTCTTGTTTATGAGGACTTCTTGCTTATGGTAGCTTCTTGTTTATGAGAACTTCTTGTTTATGAGAACTTCTTGTTTATGGTAGCTTCTTGTTTATGAGAACTTCTTGTTTATGAGAGTTTCTTGTTTATGAGCGATTCTTGTTTATTGTAGATTCTTGTTTATGAGAGATTCTTGTTTATGAGAGATTCGTGTTTATGAGAGCTTCTTGTTTATGAGAACTTCTTGTTTATGATAGATTCTTGTTTATGAGAGATTCGTGTTTATGAGAGCTTCTTGTCTATGATAGATTCTTGTTTATGAGAGATTCGTGTTTATGAGAGCTTTTTGTTTATGAGATCTTCTTGTTTATGATAGATTCTTGTTTATGAGAGCTTCTGGTTTATGAGAGCTGCTTGTTTATGAGAGCTTCTTTTTTATGAGAAATTCTTGTTTATGATAGATTCTTGTTTATGAGAGATTCTTGTTTATGAGAACTTCTTGTTTATGATAGATTCTTGTTTATGAGAGATTCTTGTTTATGGTAGCTTGTTGTTTATGAGAGATTCTTGTTTATGATAGATTCTTGTTTATGAGAGCTTCTTATTTATGAGAGATCCTTGTTTATGAGAAATTCTTATTTATGATAGCTTCTTGTTTATGATAGATTCTTGTTTATGAGAGATTCTAGTTTATGAGAGATTCTTGTTTATGAGAACTTCTTGTTTATGGTAGCATGTTGTTTATGATAGATTCTTGTTTATGAGAGATTCGTGTTTATGAGAGCTTCTTCTCTATGATAGATTCTTGTTTATGAGAGATTCGTGTTTATGAGAGCTTTTTTGTTTATGAGATCTTGTTTATGATAGATTCTTATTTATGAGAGCTTCTGGTTTATGAGAGCTGCTTGTTTATGAGAGCTTCTTGTTTATGAGAAATTCTTGTTTATCAGAAATTCTTGTTTATGATAGATTCTTGTTTATGAGAGATTCTTGTTTATGAGAACTTCTTGTTTATGATAGATTCTTGTTTATGAGAGATTCTTGTTTATGAGAGATTCTAGTTTACGAGAGATTCTTGTTTATGGTAGCTTGTTGTTTATTAGAGATTCGTGTTTATGATAGATTCTTGTTTATGAGAGCTTCTTGTTTATGAGAAATTCTTATTTATGATAGCTTCTTGTTTATGATATATTCTTGTTTATGAGATATTCTAGTTTATGAGAGATTCTTGTTTATGAGAACTTCATGTTTATGGTAGCTTGTTGTTTATGAGAGATTCTTGTTTATGAGAGATTCTTGTTGATGAGAACGTCTTGTTTATGGTAGATTCTTGTTTATGAGAGATTTTTGTTTATGAGAACTTCTTGCTCATGAGAACTTCTAGTTTATGATAGATTCTGGTTTATGATAGATTCTTGTTTATGAGAGATTCTAGTTGATGAGATATTCTTGTTTATGAGAAATTCTTGTTTATGGTAGCTTGTTGTTTATGAGAGTTTCTTGTTTATGATAGATTCTTGTTCATGAGAGATTCTTGTTTATGAGAGATTCTAGTTTATGAGAGATTCTTGTTTATGGTAGCTTGTTGTTTATTAGAGATTCTTGTTTATGAGAGCTTCTTGTTTATGAGAGATTCTTGTTAATGAGAAATTCTTATTTATGATAGCTTCTTGTTTATGATAGATTCTTGTTTATGAGAGATTCTAGTTTATGAGAGATTCTTGTTTATGAGAACTTCTTGTTTATGGTAGCTTGTTGTTTATGAGAGATTCTTGTTTATGAGAGATTCTTGTTTATGAGAACTTCTTGCTCATGAGAACTTCTAGTTTATGATAGATTCTAGTTTATGATAGATTCTTGTTTATGAGAGATTCTAGTTTATGAGATATTCTTGTTTATGAGAACTTCTTGTTTATGGTAGCTTGTTGTTTATGAGAGCTTCTTGTTTATGAGAGATTCTTGTTTGGAGGATTTTTTTGAGAGCTTCTTGTTTATCTTACTCAAGGCCAAGGAGATGGTTCACAACATACGAGAAGCTTTCAATGAATTGTTGAAGGAAAATGATTGGATGGATGATCAGACTCGGAGTTTTGCGGAAGATAAGGTAAATAGCTGGAAATGAGTTTTCAACAAAGTCCGTGTTTTATTTGATGTAGTAAAACTGTTTGTGTTGTCCAGCAAACAAAATAGTCTTATTTGCGTTCTGTTCAATACACAAAACAGCTTTATTTTTCTTCTATTTAATCTTAAATATAATTGTGTTTAATCGTACAGTTGCGTTTGTGATCGTTTGTATTGTTTTTTTTTTTTATACAGTGTTATTTGATGCACTTCTGAATCATACACATAGATTTGTTGGAAGTTACCTGCCTTTTATATTTGTTCGTTTAATTTTGTTTTTGTCCAACGACTATTTGTACTGTACTATTTAATTTCAAACGTAATATTTTGTGCACTGTTGAATCATATACATAAATGTGTTCAATCTTATATACGGCTATGTCTAATCTGCTGTTCTGATACTGTTCGGATGTGTTTGGCTTACATTTTCAAATGTGGTGATTTCATTTTTTCGTGAAACAAATTTGGGATTCGACATTGAAATTAGGTGGCACTTTTCATTTTTTTTGTTCCGTGAACGGTGGGGGTAAAACATCATAGCGTGATACCAACAAAATCAGCCATAAAGTAAAACATCATAACGTGATACCAACAAAATCAGCCATAAAGTAAAACATCATAGCGTGATACCAACAAAATCAGCCATAAAATAAAACATCATAGCGTGATACCAACAAACTCAACCATAAAGTAAAACATCATAGCGTGATACCAACAAAATCAGCCATAAAGTAAAACATTATAGCGTTAAACCAACACAATCAACCATAAAGTAAAACATCATAGCGTTATACCAACAAAATCAGCCATAAAGTAAAACATCATAGCGTTATACCAACAAAATCAGCCATAAAGAAAAACATCATAGCGTTATACCAACAAAATCAGCCATAAAGTAAAACATCATAGCGTGATACCAACAAAATCAGCCATAAAGTAAAACATCATAGCGTTAAACCAACAAATTCAGCCATAAAGTAAAACATCATGGCGTTATACCCACAAAATCAGCCATAAAGTAAAACATCATAGCGTTATACCAACAAAATCAGCCATAAAGAAAAACATCATAGCGTTATACCAACAAAATAGCCATAAAGTAAAACATCATAGCGGTATACAAACAAAATCAATCATAAAGTAAAACATCATAGCGTTATACCAACAAAATCTGCCATAAAGTAAAACATCATAGCGTTATACCAACAAAATCAGCCATAAAGTAAAACATCATAGCGTTATACCAACAAAATCAGCCATAAAGTAAAATATCATAGCGTGATACCAACAAAATCAGCCATAAAGTAAAACATCATAGCGTTATACCAACAAAATCAGCCATAAAGTAAAACATCATAGCGTGATACCAACAAAATCAGCCATAAAGTAAAACATCATAGCGTTAAACCAACAAATTCAGCCATAAAGTAAAACATCATGGCGTTATACCCACAAAATCAGCCATAAAGTAAAACATCATAGCGTTATACCAACAAAATCAGCCATAAAGTAAAACATCATAGCGTTATACCAACAAAATCAGCCATAAAGTAAAACATCATAGCGTTATACCAACAAAATCAGCCATAAAGTAAAACATCATAGCGTTATACCAACAAAATCAGCCATAAAGTAAAACATCATAGCGTGACACCAACAAAATCAGCCATAAAGTAAAACATCATAACGTGATACCAACAAAATCAGCCATAAAGTAAAACATCATAACGTGATACCAACAAAATCAGCCATAAAGTAAAACATCATAACGTGATACCAACAAAATCAGCCATAAAGTAAAACATCATAGCGTTATACCAACAAAATCAGCCATCAAGTAAAACATCTTAACGTGATACCAACAAAATCACTGACTACATGAGCTGTTGGTCATTGAGATGCATGGTTTTATCACCATATTGACCATAGGTCTTAAGGAATTGGGTAAAACTTTAATTCTAACGATGGGACATTAGAATGTGTTCACAAGGGGGTGGGACAATCATTTGCATATTTGTTTTGCATCAGTAGAGCTCTTTATAACCTATATATTAAATAGAAAGCCAGGAGGGTCCAGAAATGCATAGGAAAGATAAGATATTGAAGCCCTTAAGAACACTGGCTAAGATTATAGATCATCATCATCAAGTACCGGGCCTGCTGGCGTAGAAGTCTTTCTTCATTCTCAGCACAGGATTGATGTTTTTCCAGCGCCTATTTCTTGTAAAGTTCGACACATATTCCTTTTTAGATTCGTCTTATAAATTCATTTGAAATGTATTCTTTCCAGTTTATGTTTAAGATCATACGTACACATTTGTTTTCGATCTTTTTAAATTTTCTATTTAAAGTCTAATTTGTAGCTTTCGCATATTTGAATTAAGCGTATGTAAAACAATATGTCATTCATTCATCGAGTGCCGTCTCTCCATCCAAGGTTGGCTACCATGGAGCTACATCCCGCTCTGTCTCTTGCTTTGATGGTGCATGTTGTCATAGGCTGACTTGTCCATCTTTTGATCTTACACGCCCATGTTAGTCTTGGTCTGCCTCTGCCTCTGCCTCTATTAACCTGTATTTTCTCCTCCAATATTACTTTTAGCTGGCTGTTGTGTCTTTTAATATGTCCAAACAATTTCATTTGTCTTGTTCTAATTGTGTTTAGTAGTTCTCTTATCTCCCGTGTGTTACCGGGGCCTCATTATGAGGGAAGTAAAGAATAGTGACACTGTGACCTTCCTGGCATGTCGTAAGAGGCGACTAAGGAGGTTGATCGATGGTTTGACAAGCTGTCACTGTAAAAATCATTGTTAATGAAACAGAACCATAGATTTTAGAAGCAGTGATTTCTGCAATATGTGCCACTTTGGCACGCAAGGTTTCTGTTTTTGAGATTGTAGTTCTGCCCTATGTGCCGTCTTCGGCTCGAAAGGACAATAGATAGATAGTTCTCTTTTAATTTTTAGTTGTCTTAAACTTCATCATTTGTTCTCTTTTATTTCCATCCAATTCTTCCTATTCTTCTATAAATCAAAGGTTTCAATTTTCTGTTCTGTTTTCTTGTCTAATAACCATGTTTCTGCACCATACAGAAATGCTGAGAAGATATAACATTTTGCTATTCTTAGTTTCAGCCCTGGTGTTATTTGTATTGATGTTAGTATATTTTTATGACATTAAAATTACGTTTGTCATTCCTTTTTCTTTTGTTTATGGCAGTTTTCCATTTTCCATCACTGGTTATATTATGTCCAAAGTAGTTGTAGCTCTGAACTGTCTTCAAGTCTATTCCTTTAATTTCGATATCCACTTGTAGTGTTTTGAGTATTATCTTTGTTTATGATAAGAGTTTTAGTCATATATTAAATGTCATATATTTCTGTTATACGAATAAACACACATCGCTGTCTATATCTTACAGGCTAATGCCATGATAGAAAGAATTGGTTACCCAGACTTCATCACTGATACTGCTCTGTTGGACTCTAAATATGACACGGTGAGTTATTGGTCGTTCAGTGTCTGCGTCCAGGACACGGTAAGTCATTACTCGTTCAGTGTCTGCGTCCAAGACACGGTAAGTCATTGCTCGTTCAGTGTCTGCGTCCAGGACACGGTAAGTCATTGCTCGTTCAGTGTCTGCGTCCAGGACACGGTAAGTCATTGCTCGTTCAGTGTCTGCGTCCAAAGACACGGTAAGTCATTGCTCGTTCAGTGTCTGCGTCCAGGACACGGTAAGTCATTGCTCGTTCAGTGTCTGCGTCCAGGACACGGTAAGTCATTGCTCGTTCAGTGTCTGCGTCTAAAACGCCCGCTTTCTACAAGAACTTTATATTATTCTCTCTACAAATATACATTTTTTGCACACACAGAGAAGTATTTTAATATTAATAATTAACTAAGATTAGAAAACAAATATGAGTAATAACTGATATCATACACATAAGGGTGGGGGGGGGTAGAAACTGGTTAGTCTCGAGGCAAGACGCCGGCCTCGAGACAGAGAGTTTGTGTGATCAAATCCCGGTTGGTTAGGATTTTTATTTATGATTTCTCTCTGTGGCAACCACCCCTGGTCTCAGCAGCGAGGCCCGGCTTGTAACGTAAATTACTCATCGACGGAAAAAATATGAGTACCTCCGAAGTCGGAGTTATCTGCCTGTGCGGCGAGGGACGCCTGTGCACACGGCTGCCAGGGAAAAAATGGATTAACACGCAAATTCAGTTCCTAGTCTCAAGGGACTTCGTCAGAGTCGCTGGCGAACGAAAAAAAAAATACACATAAGGAAGCAACAGATAAAGATTGTTTTACCTGTTCGACTACGTGATATGATAGAAAGAACCAAATGTGGCCTTACGAGTTATCAACAAACGCAGCCAGATCATTAGATAAAATGAGCAATAAAAATACAGATAAAAAAAAAATTAGATACTCAAGGAAACAAATCAGCGGAAAAAAAAACAATGGAAGATACCCAACATATGATAGATAGAGAAAACTCTTGTAGATACCACGGTATAATACCTGGTAAACTGTTTTGAAATGTCACCAGCATTAGGAACTCTACTAAAGGTGAACCAGTCACTTAGATGGATCTATTCCGCATAGATTGGGGGTCATATGACTTCACAAGTCAGGTTGGGGAAGAATTAACAAGAGAGACTGCGGTGTACCCCCTACATATAACTTAACGATGCAGGTCAAGGTAGTAACGAAGGCAAAAGCTTTGATTGGGACATATACTGTTTTTTTTTTTACCCATGTATGCGTTCTTAATAACTCAACGAATATGTTTATGAAGGTACAATTTGGCTTTGCACGAGGTCAGATTTTGTAATCTCTGAAGAGAAAAGAGCCTCGGGGACAGGTTGGTCTCAAGACAAAACGTCGGCCTCGAGACAGTGAGGTTGTGGGTTCAAATCCCGGCTGCACCAGTTAGGATTTTTATTTATGATTTCTCTCTGCGGCAACCACCCCTGGTCTCAGCAGCGAGGCCCGGATTGAAACGTCAATTACTCATCGACGGACAAAAAAAAATTGAGTACCTCCGAAGATGGAGTTATCTGCCTGTGCGGCAAGGGACCCCTGTGCACACGGCAGCCAGGGAAAAACGGATTAACACGCAAAATTCAGTTCCTAGTTTCTAGAAACTTCGTCAGAGGTAAAAGCTGGCGAACGAAAAAAAAATATACAAAAAAAAAAGAAAAAAAACATTAGCTGTTGTGAAAAATGGACGAGCAATGGACCAGGATGACATTCTCAGTGCTCCAAAGGATTGAGGATGGGTAAGTGATGTAATTCTCTAATTTTCAATAGACTGTGAGTATCACGTCAAAAGGGAGATGTCAAACATGAGCGCTACACGGTAAGTGAAAGAAGACTAGTAAATCAACACAAAATTGAAGTTATCAGTCGCTAAATGTTGATGGATATATTGAGGGTACCCGAGCACCGATGGGGGTGTCTGAAATGCAGTAAGTATGATCTGTTGACTAAATAACAATAGCCTCGAGGGCTGAGTGGTTAGGGTACTCGCTACCTAATTAGAAAGGCCAAGTTCGATTCCCAGAAGTGGCGTATTTTCTTTTTATTTGGGGTGAGGGGGTTGGGGTCGACCAGGTTCCGGGTTTATCCAGACTATAAAGAGAAATGAGGTAGCAGAGATTTTTCTGGGATCTGAAAGCGGCCTGGTGTGATACCGACTACATCATCCAAAGATGTGTCTGGTCATCAAAAGAATATGGTAACTAGCACGATGTATCCCCTACGCCTAAAAATGCGTCGAGGAAATCTGTGCTATTATATTTGACTAGAGATGTACACAGAATTAGAAGATAGATGTAGCCTACCACAAGACTTGCATTACAGTGGATTCTGGAGAAAAGGCATGGGACACACACTAAGACAATGGTGCGGATAACAGTGGAAATATATAAGCACACTCTAGGGCAAAGGTATGACATCCTGGAAAAGATAGTCGAGGAATTTTGTTTAAACCCAAAGACATGAAAAACAAGTCATGTCAATAATCTATTGCAAGAGCAAGAAAGCAAAAATTAAGAAGACAGACATTTGTAAAGTATAGGGTGTCTCACACGCTGCAGAACCAGTATTTCTTTAATGGTTTTACCACAGATGAGGATATTGCAAATAAATCCGAAGCTGACTTGCCTCATTTTGTAAGCAATAAGACAGCATCGGGGTAACATATGCTGGAGGTGATCACCATTTATGTCCAACAGGGATAATAATTATTTGGGGAATGTGATGCACCCTGTACATGGGTGTCTCTGTAGCTTAGTTGGGAAAACCATCCGACAGGGCTACCGATGTTCGGGCAGCCTGTGTTCGATTCCCGCTGAAAGCAGTGTGAGTTGTACTCGTGGTTGGAAAAAAAAATACCCCCGTGGTCGACCCAGTCGCTGACAGAAATTGGTACCATGGTAGTACTATAGAGTGGTGGGCAATGCCTCACATCGTGAGTTTCGATGCTTGAAGCGACACTATCCCGGAGTCTCAGAACACTTCTGGATAGGTGACCGAGCACATATTGGTGAAAACTCTCGTGCTAAGACGCCGATTCAAGTCTTGTACTTTACCTTTACCTTACACCATCTACATATGATATAAACACAACTTCAAAAGCTATTTCCTTTGTCTAATTCCGCTTTTAAGTTAAAGGGAACATGTAACTTAACGCTGCTGTTACGTACCGTAAAGTGTATGTCATGGTATAGATCAAACACAATAAAGTATCCGAGAGTTCTATTTACTGTAGTGTCAGAACAGTTTTACATCGAGGACTAGAAAGTCTCGTGGCGACTGCACTGGGCATGTGACCTATATAATGCAGCCCCGGAGAGAACTCTCGCCATACCACGGATAAGTGATTAAAATCAACAATGATTACTATACTAACGGATATCTGATTAATAATGAATTTAATCATTCTTTTAATGATAATGTATAAATTAACTTAATAATGAGTGGTCTAATGACAACTACTAACACTTTCCTTTCAGCTCAACTTCACAGAGGATAGATACTTCGACAATTTCCTTAGATACCTCCATTTTGCCTCCCTAAAAATGATGGAAACATTGAGGCGGCCAGTGAACCAAGATGAGTAAGACTCGTGTTTTTGTTTCCTTCCTGTTGTCGTTAATTACTCCATTTAAATATTTGTTTTTCTTTCCTTTAGCATTTGTCTTCTACAGATTTGTAGAGAGATGTGTGTCAGATTTGCTAGATTTGCATAGAGATATGACAGATTTGTAGAGAGATTTGTGTCAGATTTGCATAGAGATATGACAGATTTGTAGAGAGATTTGTGTCAGATTTGCTAGATTTGCATAGAGATATGACAGATTTGTAGAGAGATTTGTGTCAGATTTGCTAGATTTGCATAGAGATATGACAGATTTGTAGAGAGATTTGTGCCAGATTTGCTAGATTTGCATAGAGATATGACAGATTTGTAGAGAGATTTGTGCCAGATTTGCTAGATTTGCATAGAGATATGACAGATTTGTAGAGAGATTTGTGTCAGATTTGCTAGATTTGCATAGAGACATGACAGATTTGTAAAAAGATTTGTGCCAGATTTGCTAGATTTGCATAGAGATATGACAGATTTGTAGAGAGATTTGTAGTAGATTTGCTAGATTTGCATAGAGATATGATAGATTTGTGCCAGATTTGCTAGATTTGCATAGAGATATGACAGATTTGTAGAGAGATTTGTGCCAGATTTGCTAGATTTGCATAGAGATATGACAGATTTGTAGAGAGATTTGTGCCAGATTTGCTAGATTTGCATAGAGATATGACAGATTTGTAGAGAGATTTGTGCCAGATTTGCTAGATTTGCATAGAGATATGACAGATTTGTAGAGAGATTTGTGCCAGATTTGCTAGATTTGCATAGAGACATGACAGATTTGTAGAGAGATTTGTGCCAGATTTGCTAGATTTGCATAGAGATATGACAGATTTGTAGAGAGTTTTGTAGTAGATTTGCTAGTTTTAAAAAGAGATTTTTTTTTTCGTACACGAGCCTGCTTTTAGCTCTGACGAAGTCCCTAGAGACTAGGAACTGAATTTTGCGTGTTAATAACATTTTTCCCTGGCAGCCGTGTACACAGGGGTCCCTCGCTGCACAGACAGTAACTCCCAACTCCAGAGGTACTCATATTTTTTCCGTCGATTAGTAATTGACGTTTCAAGCCGGGCCTCACTGCTGAGACCAGGGGTGGTTGCCGCAGAGAGAAATCATAAATAAAAATCTCAAATAGAAAGAGATTTGATGCAGATTTTCCGAGATTTGTATTACATTTGCTAGCTTTGTAGAGAGATGAGTAGTTGAATTACTAGATTTGTAGATAAATTTGTAGCAGATGTTCAGAGATATGTAGTAAATTTGCTAGATTTGTAGAGCGATGTGTAGCAGATTTTCCAAGGTCTGTTTAGAGATGTAGATTTGCTAGATCTTGCAGATGGATGTGTAGCAAATGTGCTATATTTATAGAGAGATATGTAGTAAATTTGCAAGATTCGTAGAGAGATTTGTCGCAGATGTCCTACATTTGTAGAGAGATTTGTAGTCGATTTGCTACATTTGTAGAGAGATTTGTAGTAGATTTGCTACATTTGTAGAGCTCGATTCCGATATAGTTAGTGCCCTCGACTGCCGACCTCAAAAGTTCATGTTTCAAATGGCATTCATCAACACATGATACTCTCTGTACCTCAGAAATACAAATCTCTCATTCGGTGTCAAGACTCAAATAAAACCTAAGCATGTGGTCTACGACTCATAGCTGACAGCTTTCGTCAAGTTCAGTGGCCAATACGAATCAAAACCCTATTCCACCAACCAGCTGTGGAAGAAAATCCGATCTGGCCAAGTGAAAAGGGTTCAAAGAAGGAAGACATCACACACGTTAAGTCCAGTACACACAAAAAGTAGTATCATGAAGTAAAATGTGTTAGACTGAATGCAATAAATAGCGCAGATTACTGTAAACTATGATACAACCCAACTCATGAGAATCATGAGGTCACAGCCAGTCTGGAGAAACCTTTTTTCTCTCTTCAAATCTTCGACTACCTTGATTATCAAGTTCAAGGTCTCTTTGTAAATCTTGAAATGACCATCTTCTAGGTCTACACTTGTCCCGTTTTCCTGGAACTTGCTTCCATAATTGCAACTCAGCTATGTCTACATTTTGCATCTTTAAGGGAGTCAAATTTAGGAGCAAACATCAGTCGGAGGCAAGCAGCAAAAATAACAAACCTTTCCTCCGTTACTAAATTATTTTATCATTTCTTTATATTTGTATATATAGTGCAGTAAAAAATGTGGAAGACACTATGCAATCCATTTTCTTAAATATTATGTAGAGCTAGTCTTAACATATGGATGTGAATCATGAACAATAGGACAACATGCGCAACTCCACTGGAGTCTGTAGAAATGTGGTTTTACAGACGAAATTTTGAGAATATCATGGACAGTTAAGAAGAGTAATGAAAATGTTCTGAAAGAGGCCAAAACAAAAAGAGAAATAATTTCCAATATTAGGAAGAAACAATCATCATTTTTGGCCATGTAATGAGAAGAGAACAGCTGGAATATATTGTAACAACTGGAAAAATTGAGGGACGAAGAGATAGAGGGAGGCAAAGAGAAAAGACACCAGACAGCTTAAGAAAATGGCTTGGCAGAAGGTCAACAACAGAAATGATATATAACTGTCGTGATAAAAAATTACGGAGAGACATGATCACCTACGCCAGCAGGCCCGGAACTTGATGATGATGATATAGTGTAGTAGCCTCTGTCATCCATAGTTGACTATGAGTTTTGCAGCGCTCTCTCTCTCTCTCTCTCTCTCTCTCTCTCTCTCTCTCTCTCCGGGACGTGAGTTTGAGCAGTACAAAAATAAGAAACAAGCTGGTGCCAATGCTAAATGTTTCTCCTCCCCACGCAGCCGAGCGATCCAGAGGTCTGACATGGACAGAACAATTTGGTACCAACTGCCTCGCAGGATTTATCAGAGCAATATTAAAATCAACACTGAACTGCCTTATGGACTCCATCTCCGGATAATTCATCAGGGTTTACTCTTGAAGTATATTCCGTGAACGGGTACCCGCTAGAAGCGGGGCTTTATAATCTGAGTTGACCTTCTCCTAGATCGGTTGTCATCTCTAGGCTAACGGGTCGCATCTACCCGGGGAGGAGGTTAGGACGCCTCGCTGATGATTACTCCGCATGCATATGGAGCATTTTATAGAATTAGCTACCCACCCCTCAACTAATTAACTACACACTCTCTAATCATCCCTTAGTTTGCGTTACGGCACACGACTGCTTATTCTACATTCGCAGCACACCTCTATATCTAGATACTGACCACTGTTCCACTAGTAGGGGCGTTTAGAAGTAAGTCAAGCCACCAACCCTTGTGTGTGGAGTGACAAGTGAATTGTGCCTAAGCTCTCTATCCATGATCCCATTGTTTACATTATATAGGATGGATCAACCTACATTGAATCCACAATGAATGAAGTGCATCCGATCACTATTAATGAAACTGCACAACCATCATCAAAGAAATATGAAAACAATCGCAGGTATCATTCAACAGAACTATTTTAGGCATAGTGTCCATCTGCTATCCTTTTTAATCACAGTAAGGCATACCAACAAACAAGTATATCTAGGACGCCATCTACATATATCTTGGAAAATAAATACGCAGCAACGATGTTCGCTTCAGATGGTAAATGAATAACAGAGATGAAGTACAGAAGAGTTTAGGAAAAGGATTTATTTTATCACCTTGTTCATGCAAATCATGAATCTTTTAATGGTTTTCTTCTATACAAATCATGAATCTTATATAGCCAACATTTGTTTTGTCGACAGCTATGAACAAGCCCCCGTGGTGGTGAACGCTTTCTACAACCCAAACACAAACAACATTTGTGAGTACATTGTTAATGCTATATTATTTCTATTATAGAGCGCTCCCACAATTTATCATATGTTCACAATCGTCAAGCCTATGCCACAAATCTCTCCTGTCAGGAAATTAGGAAAGATTTATGCTTCTTCAAAACTTAGAAATTGATCGTAATCCTCACTTGGTTACATTTATGAAAGTACAGCTCGTCTAAATATTGTCTGTAAACAAACCCATATTTAGACGCGCTGAAAATGTACGTTCATTGTGTACAAGTTGGTTAACTTAAATTGCGCATTTTTAACTATCAGGTGATTTCTTCCACAATATGGTCTGTGCAGCGCATAAAATGTAACCAATCGAGGATTACAACACATGTCTTTATCTCGAAGAAACCAAATGTTTTCCTAATTACCTGTCTGGAGGAAAACAATTGTGACATAAGTTTGACGATGATATCAATATCATCAAGAACCATTCCTGCTGGCGTGGGTGATTATGTCTCTCCACAACTTTCGATCTCGACAGTTATTTATCATTTCCGATGTTGACCTTCTGCCAAGCCATTCACTTAAGTTGTCTAGTATATTTTCTCTTTGCTTCCCTCTATCTCTTCGTCCCTCAACTTTCCCAGTTGTCACAATATATCAATCCCAGCTGTTCTCATCTCATTACATGGCCAAAGAATTATTCTTCTGTTCCTAATATTGGAAATTAGCTCTCTCTTTGTTTTAGCCTCTTTCAGAACGTTTTCATTACTCTTCTTAACTGCCCATAGTATTCTCAACATTCTTCTGTAAAACCACATTTCTACAGCCTCCAGTGATTTTCTTGTGTGTTGTCCTATTGTCCATGATTCAAATCTATATGTTAAGATTGGCTCTACATAACATTTAAAAACTCTTTTATATATTTTGATATAAATATGTATATTCAACCATTATTACTACACAAATGCTGAACTAGACGTTTGTAAACAACGGCACTACACAAATGCTGAACTAGACATTTGTAAACAACGGCACTACACAAATGCTGAACTAGACATTTGTAAACAACGGCACTACACAAATGCTGAGCTTGACGTTTGTAAACAACGGCACTACACAAATGCTGAACTAGACATTTGTAAACAACGGCAAAGACTTGTGAGCGTACTCTAGATCCATCTTCGCTGCACCTGGAAAGCTCCCCTCAGCATTCACAACTCCTTAGTGATATCAGGAAAATCTGTTGTTCGGCCTAGAGCACTGGTAAGCAACCTTTTATTATTTGGTTATTTGGTTATGGAAGGCCCCGGTATCACTGCAAACGAATTAAAATCCATAATTGCTCAACAACCCTTGCCAGCGTAATCATCCGAATTAGTATCTCATCTCCCACACAAAGAAAGGTAACTGTAGTCCCCATCGTAGCAGTCTCAGCACAAGCCAAAAGACATAAGGCGAAACAGCGCAGAAAGTGAACACAGCCAACTGTTCCCTGTCATACGATATCATCATTTATCGTAAACAATTGGAATATCCAAACATGATCAAAATTGATGAGACACACAGCTCACGGTGTGCACAGAGCACTTGACTCAGTAGCTCTTGCAACAAGCCGGACTTGGAATATGAGGAAACTGCAACAAGGAACACTTTTCATACATAGCCTTCAATAGTTCCTGCCGCCTATTCACCTTATACCAGAAGTTCACGTCCTCTTCAAAATGATGATCGTTGTATTTTTACAAAAATGTATAGCACTTGATGATGTAAGGCCATCGTTGTTGACTCCAATTCCGAACATATAGACACACAGTTGTCGTCAGATTATCCACTTCGCACATCAAACAACAGACCGTCAGATTAGCGTACGGCCGGTCTAGGGATATACGATGAACCATCAACCTTTTATTATCTCAGGGCTAGATCTGAAAACTGTGAATATACCAGATACCATCACCTGGTGAATCAATTATATAAAAACCTAATTTGTTTTCACATGCGAATGTAATGAAAAAAGAATATGTGTAATGGAGAGTGGAAGACAGAAATGAGAGTGGATTAAATCATAAACTGAAAGCATGCCGGTTTAATGAGACGGTTGTTCTTCACTCACAAGGTTGTCCATGTTTGACGGTACTTGATTAACACCAATGCGTAGTGTGTTTTCTTAAAATGTGTCAGTTAATCGATTTCTTGCTCTTGATTTAGTCCACTTAATTGTTAAAACTAATTGATCACAAACGTAAGTGCTACCAAATAACGAATTAACGTTTTGGTCTTTTGATGTAATCATTGGATATTGTTATCGTGGGAAATAAGATGTATAGAAAAGTCATGTAGGTTCAAGTCTCAAGGCGATTTTCGCCTCGAAGGTTTCCCTCTATAATAATATTCATTTATTATTATCATTAGTCTCCTTTTAAAAAGGTCCTCGCTCGTTGTGCTGCCTGTGAGTGGTTGTAAAACGCATATATCATCCCTAATGTTAAAGAACGTGTAAATGCCCCGAGTAAAGATGACTAATTTCTCTGTGTCTGCCATGTCACTTGACTCATCTAAGGCGAGGGAGAATACAACAAACTATGACGTTCATTTCACATGTCGTCTATGCGACTTTCGACAATTCCATCTGATAAACTTGGTGACGTAAATAACTCACATCAAGACAAAGCACTTTAGCAGCTGCTTTGAAACATTTTTTCACAAATTCTCCATCGGAAAATGGTTTCAAACTCTTCGCAATTTTTTTCACTAACAATATCGTTCACACAAACAGCATCCTCTGCACATTTCTTTATCTTGTAAAGCATACTCTGTTGACCTTCCAAGGATTTCTTTAAATGTGCTGTTGTCCTGTCTAATGTGTCCTTCCAGTGAACTGTATGTAACATTAATTTTTTAATTGAAAGTGACGTCTAATGTTGTTTCTTTAACAAAAGAAACTTTCTCAAAAAAAAAAAAATAATCCAAAGACCATCTTTCCAGTAAAGTATAAAATTATGTATCTGCTTCCCTCCATTTTTCTTGATAGTGTCATTGTTTAACTAATTAGTTAAAAAATGTTATTAACTTTAAATACTCGTACATTTATATTTATATAACAATTACATAACAGCCGACTACCACTGAAATTCATAACGTCTACCATAATTAATGCTAAAGACAAAGACACGCAATCCCTTTGATCTAACGTTGGTTTGTCATCAAACAAAAGTCTCCTTATCTAACTTTCAACGCTGTTGTATTACAATACCACGCCATCAACTCTCAAAGCCACGAACTTTTGCCCAAGGCGACACTAACAACAATGGCTACATCACACTCAAGGTGCCGATAAATCAGTGACATTGAATGGACTGCCCAGCAACCTAGTGTCCATCATCAAAGATAGCTAGCCTGGTAGCCATAGCTTGTAACATCATCATCATCATCGTGTGCCCTCTCCGCAACGAAGGTTGGCTACCATGGATCGCCATTCTACTCTGTTTCTTGCTTTGATGGTGCAGGCTGACATAGATTGACTTGTCCATCTTTTGATGTTACTCGTCCATGTTAGTCTTGGTCTGCCTCTGCCTCTTTTGCCTTGTACTTTTCCTTCCAATATTACTTTTAGTAGGCTGTTGTGTCTTTTAACATGCCCCAAAAATTTAATTTGTCTTGTCTTAATTGTGTTCAGCAGTTCTCTTTTTATTTTTAGTTGTTTTAATACTTCATCGTTTGTTATCTTTTGTTTCCATCCAATTCTACCTATTCTTCTATAAATCCACATTTCAAAGGCTTCAATTTTCTGTTCTGTTTTCTTGTCTAATGTCCATGTTTCTGCTTGTAACACATAGCAACTATAAGCAATGGAAGGTATTACAATTAATTCGTTTTGACAAATTCGTTAATCAAATGACTATTTTTAAAATGTTTTCTGAATTTTATTTTTTTACATGTTTGTGTTTTCTTTATATATTTAGCTCAGGGAAAGTAGTAATTTCAAATCAGGACCAAAGCGCGGACAGAAAAAAACTTTACGGACCAATACTGGACCTCGTGCCGTAGTTTGCCCACCTCTGATTTACATGATTGAAATTAATGAGGATTTTAATATTTATAAATTATAAACCTGTACTATTAAATTATAGGGAGCCGCGATAGCTCAGTGGTTAGTGAACTGGACTACAAAGGACAAGAGGTAGGGTTCGATCCCAACCGACGGCTTCCTGGTTCACCCAGCCTTTAATGGATACCGGATTTTTTTCTGGGAAAGTAAAACAGCACGGACGTAACACCGACCACATTACCCCGAAAATCATGTGCCGAAGGTCTGTAAAATTTATGGTCACTAACACTGTATTCCCTATACGGCACTTGGCGTGACGGGGGTACTTTACTTTACTGTTTTCTATTAAATTTTCTATACATTTTAAATTATTAACTTAGAAAAGGAAGACTATAAAGTTACATGCATTGTGTTGAGGAGGCCAAGAACTTGTTTTGCAATAGGCCACAACACATCTCAGTCAGCCATTCTATTGTGTAAAGTAAAACAACTAGGAGTGTTATTATAATAAAAGTTATCTCCCTCTCATTCCTGTTGAGGGCACTCTTTCTAGCTGAAATGACCTACGTCACGTGAACACAAATTAGACCCTTGATATGATTCAAATGAAGCTCTTCGTCTGACAAAGCTTCCAGTCATTCTTCTTCTGCGTCTATCCTTCCTCTATTGCCGTTGGCGTCGAGGGGAGATACAATCTGCGATTCTTTGCTCTTCTGTTGGCTTCTTCTGGTGTTATCCCTCTTAGTGACTCTAGTATTCCCTTTATCCATCTCTTTCTCGGTCCTCCTCTTAATCTGGCGTTTTCGTAGCGTTTGTTCATGGCTCTTTGAGTCATTGTCAGTTCTTTTTGTCGTGTTATGTGGCCGAACCAATCCAGTGATTCTAACCTACATCCCTGCCTTACCGCTATGATTGCTTAGATACTGCAGCCGACATTACCAGGTATGTTGTTTCAGTTCATCTCGCAAATTTGATAAAATAGAAATGGCCGAATAACATTCTAGTGTTTATCAAATTCACTTTTACTCACGGCGAGCATAAGAATGTGTGTCAAATTCAAATACAAATTTATCAAAACTAACTGGAGTGGTAAAAAAAAATATGACTTTCACTTTTACTTACTAAAATTATAGAATTGTTTTGTTGTATGAACAAACATAGATTTAACATTTTAGTATGAGAGATTAGACGCTGTGAATAAAGTGGATCATAAGATATTATTATTATCACTTCTGAACACCGGCGGTGCGAGCACAAAAACATAAATCTTCTCCAGATACAAGTTAACAAAATTGAAGCGGTCAAAGAAAGTATGACTTTCACGTTTACTCAAGGACATTATTAAGCTTTGCTACTGTTTAAACAAATCTAGATTAATGTTAATGTCTTCTTCTTCTTCTTCTTTCCTTCCTCATCTGCCTTTCAGCGTCGAGGGGAGATATAATTTGCGGTCTTTTGCTCTTCTGTTCGCCTCTGCTGCTGTTATGTTTCCTAGTGCTTCTAATATTCCATCGATCCATCTTTTTCGTGGTCGACCCTTGGGTCTGTTGTTCTCACAACGTTTGTTGAAGGCTCGTTGTGTTGTGTTTTGTTCTTTCTGCCTTGTCACGTGGCCGAACCATTTTATCTGTTGTTTCCTTATATATTCTATGGCTGGGGCTATTCCTAGCTTTTTTCTCAGTTCTACATTTCTGATCTTATCTCTCAGACTGTTTCCTGTCATTCGTCTAACACATTTCATCTCTGTAGAGGTTATTTTTCTTATTGTTCTTGCATCTAGAGTCCAGGTCTGGCATTGGTAGCACAACGTTGGAATGAAGATTGTATTGTATAGTGCTCGTTTTGCCTCCAGAGTTATTTCCTTGTTGGACAATAGTGGTGATAACTGTCCGATGATTTGACAAGCTTTGTTGCATCTTGATTCTATCTCTGCTATTTGGGAATTGTCGTTTGTCATTAGACTTCCTAGGTATTTGAATTCCTCTACTTGTTTTAGTTGTCTGCCTTCTATAGTTATGTTGATGTTCTGTTTATTTTTGGAGACATTCATGACTTCTGTTTTGTTGATGTTGATTTTCATGTTGTATTTTGTTCCTAAGATGTTGAGTTTGTTTAAGTGTTCTTGTAGGTCTTCTATTGTTTCATGTATTAGTGCCTGGTCGTCTGCAAATAGAAGCTCGTTGATCTCCTCTGTCTCTGATGGGTTGGCTAGCTTGCATATATGGTCCATGTATGTAATAAACAGTAGGGGGGATAGTACGCACCCCTGTCTTACACCTGATCTAACTTCGAAGTGGTCTGTGTAGCCTGTTGCTGTTCTGACCCTGCAGCTGCTGTTGGCGTAGAGACTTTTAATAATGTTGGTTAGATGTTGGCTTACTCCGTATGTTGTTAGTATCTCCCACAGTTGTTCTCTGTTTACTCTGTCGAATGCTTTTTCCTGGTCAATGAAGGCTATGTATAAGTTTTGGTTGTGTTCTGTCGTTTTTTCTGCAAGCTGTTTTAGTGTGAATAGTGCGTCGGTACATCCTCTGTTTTTTCGGAACCCCATTTGAGAATCGCTTAACTGTAGTTCTATTATTGGTCTCAGTCTTTTTTCCAAGATTTTGGCGTATAGCTTTCCTACATGGCTGAGCAGAGATATACCTCTATATTGATTGCAGTCTCTTTTGCTACCTTTCTTTTTCCATATTGGTATGATGATTGCCTGTTGCCAGTCTTCTGGGGCTTGTTGTTGGTGCCATGCTGCATTAAATATTCTGTGCAGCCATTGCATTCCTGTTTCTCCCGCTGCTGCTATTATATCTATTGGAATGTTATCTATCCCTGGTGCTTTGTTTCTTGGTGCATATTTGATTACTTCTTCTATTTCCTCTTTCATGATGTTGGGTTCAGTATTTGTGAGTTCTAGTGTGGTTTTTGTTGTCTTGTTGGTAGTTGGTATAATGTTAATGTGAGAGATTAAATGTCGTGATGTAAACGGATCGTAATGTAAAATATATAGTCCCGATGTAATTCTTCTGGCAGTTGCGACTAGACAAACATTCCGTGCAGACTCCGCAGGAGGGAATCCAGTATTTAATATCACGAATGCAAGAAACTAAGGTAGAGAATATTAAGAGCACGTTTTCAAGTACATGGCGAGATGGTTTCAAATCTCTGAACTTGTCAAACAAATAATTGAGTAATACTCGCGAATAGACAAACATAATTAGGAAATGGCGTAATTCTCTCTCTCCCTCTCTCTCTCTCTCTCTCTCTCTCTCTCGCTCACACACACATACACCCACACAGACAAACACACAACCAAGTGACTACCAACAATTCGAAATCCACGAAAGATTTCCAATTTAAGATACAGCTTCCACTTTGAATGTTTAATGGAAGAAAAGTGTGGATTTTATTTTCTTGCAAATAAACACAAATGAGCAAATAAACACAAATGAGCAAATAAACACAAATGAGCAAATAAACACAAATGAAGAAATAAACACAAATGAGCAAATAAACACAAATGAGCAAATAAACACAAATGAAGAAATAAACACAAATGAGCAAATAAACACAAATCATCAAATAAACACAAATAAACTAAAGTATCAGTAACAAGCAGTAGCGACATCAGATAAAAAACATAAAGCCAACAACAGTGCTATGCTTCATTAACAGACGAAGTTAACGACGCCCAGATAGATCTATCTATGACCTGCAAGCCAACAACCTTGCTATGCTTCATTAACAGACGAAGTTAACGACGCCCAGATAGATATATCTATGACCTGCAAGCCAACAACCTTGCTATGTCATTAACCAACGAAGTTAACGACGCCCAGATTAATCTATCTATGACCTGCAAGCCAACAACAGTGATATGTTTCATTAACCAACGAAGTTAACGATGCCCAGATAAATCTATCTATGACCTGCAAGCCAACAACCTTGCTATGTCATTAACCAACGAAGTTAACGACGCCCAGATTAATCTATCTATGACCTGCAAGCCAACAACAGTGCTATGTTTCATTAACCAACGAAGTTAACGACGCCCAGATAAATATATCTATGACCTGCAAGCCAACAACAGTGCTATGTTTCATTAACCAGCGAAGTTAACGACGCCCAGATAAATCTATCTATGACCTGCAAGCCAACAACAGTGCTATGTTTCATTAACCAACGAAGTTAACGACGTCCAGATAAATCTATCTATGACCTGCAAGCCAACAACAGTGCTATGCTTCATTAATCGACGAAGTTAACGACGTCCAGAAAGATCTATCTATGACCTGTTATTGACGTCTTTAACAGAACATTGTTACATGACTTTTTGATCCAAGGAAATATGGCTTAATATTCTTCAATATCACTTGATTACAACAGCCGACGATTTAGCAACAAACCGTCCACCGACAAATGTTATATTTCCACTGCAGAATAGAAGTGTCAGCAAATATAAATGTACAAGTCAGTTTGACCAAGAGCAAATGATAACGATGTAATGGTATTTTTGGGGTACTTCTAATAAATCACAGCTTTCCATTAAAAAACGCCAAATGACATCAGAGCCAAACATGGCTATCTAGAAGAAAGACATAGAAAAGAAAGATTACACATTTTGGAATGAGATATTTGATATAGATAAATTACAGTCACAAGAAGTGACATAATAATGAAAAATAACGAAACCAGTCAAAAGTATTTGGGCAAGGTCAGACATGAAGCACATACAGAAATAGATTAGAAGTGTCTCTTGTGTATATTCTTAGGCTTTAATCTTAAAATGTTCAAAGGAAAAGTTGCTCAGCTCAAGTTTGGTGACTTCCATACAGCTCGTCGAGGTATGACGCTGATGATGGCGACAAAAACCTTCTCTCTTATATGGTACTCCCTGCTTAATGTAGAGAGATGTCAAATCTGTGTGTTTTTCCTTTACAATATTGATGTAAAACTGTAGTATGTTTGTGCTTATGTTCACCTAACCAAGATGATTACCTGACATTTTTTTACAATGCTTAGACTTTTAATAAAATGTTACATAACAATAACATGGGAGGTAATTTTGTTTATATTTCCTAATTAAAGGGGCACAACTTTTTATTAAAAAATATGGTGCAAATTCTTTCACTTTTAAGAGAAGACATATCTACAAAATTATTCTTATGTAGCACTGTAAAATTTTAAAATGTTTGACAAGAATAATTAATCTAAGAAAGCATGTATTTTAATAGCCTGCAATTTCATATTTGTAATTTTACAAGTATTAAAACTAAATACAAAGTACATGTTTTATTTCAGATAATTATGTTTTAAAAAAAAATTATTGTTAAGAGCATTATCTAATTGATTGTCTTTCTGTGGTTAGTTTATTTTTTGCCGACACTTGTAGTGTCACATTCTATAAAGGAAGAATATTGGGGTCGACTATTGTTAGCCATTATAATCTGTGGTGCTGGCTTAAAGTTCACAGAACTGCATCCTTTGTGCTTTTACTTCATTGTGTGTATAAGGACTATTCTTTACTTTCGAGCAGATACAAAACGGAAATTCAAACCTTAGAGCTTAACATGGACTTTGGAGGGATGAAACTAGGAGTACTAGTACCTCACCGTCCAGGTACACTTGTACTAACTGTAATTATGTCCCAATCGTATAGGGCCACGCATTCCCTGATTGCATGAATTCTCATAGGACCGGCTGGTGT
This sequence comes from Megaustenia siamemsis, assembly GCA_032433765.1. Lineage (NCBI taxonomy): Eukaryota > Metazoa > Mollusca > Gastropoda > Stylommatophora > Ariophantidae > Megaustenia > Megaustenia siamemsis. Next base: position 45,369,321 of record JAVIAB010000088.1, read on the forward strand.
AGGGCGAAAAAAGAATTGCACCGCATCGACAATTTAAAAAATGGTACTCGGCGCTAAGAACTGCCGCACACGTCACCTATTTCAAGGGAATGTACGACAAATAGTGTGAGTGGTAAAGTCTTCAAATCGTGGACATCATCAAGCCCTTTATTAAAGAAGAAACATTGGCTGCTCCAAACTTCCAAGAAGGGTACAATTGAACAGATCGTGAAATACATCACTGTGGACCCAGAGACAGGCGATGACCTTATAAACAAACGCCACGGACAAGTAGACCCTTCTATATAAGAAATCCATGAACATCCCCCACTATGTTAACGTCAAACAAGTGGGGGAGAAGATTGTAAAGAACAAAGTGTGGGTAAGGTCACCAGGGCATAGAGCGCCCTTTGATTTGTGTGGATAAGATACCCATTTGGTAAGTGGGGTACCCACGAATATCAAAAGGGCGTCATGGGAGCAATGAAAAGCACCCCCGTCATAACAATGAACAAACTAGCAGATCCTGAGTCCCTAGCACATCGCAGAAAATACAAAACTCTCATCCAGTTCGAGAAATTTAAAAGGCTAACAGATAACCACTGCATCAGAAATGTCACGACAGAACAAAAAACTCCCAAGGAAGAGCCTAAATCATCTTGCAAGGGAAACCTTCAGACACCACGCACATTTATTAGAACCAAAGATCTGCGCGAGGCTCTCACACCACCGATATGGTCCAACTGTGAAAAAAAAAAACGAAAATAATCCTGATGTTCCAGGAAAAGTCTAAAAAAAAAAAAACGAGCAACTCGACACAGGAGGGAGACAGCGGCATCTATGTAGCCTACATAAGTGGGAAAAACAGAAACATACTTTCTTCCAGTCGAAGAAAAGTACACACATTTCAGAGCGGAGGCTATGGCACTAGACATAGCCATACACACTCTCCTTCCTATCACATTGTCCAATACATTTTGTACATCAGCACTGACTCGCAAGTAGGCACGAGACATTATTATTCTGTCTGCGCTGGTTGGAAAGTCGAGGCGATATCGCATTGCTCTGCATGGGGTGACTTTCGTGCATCCAAGTTTAATGCGCATGGCTTCAATTTGTATTCGTTCCAGTCTTTCAGCAGACTCAAAGAGTAAAATCATGGATGGCTCTGACTGAGGAAGTTGTTCAACAGATTTGTCTGCTGGTGGACTGAGCCCGGGTAAGAGTGGACACGGGCGCCAGCAGAGTGCTCTTCGTCCTTTTCTATTGACATCAAGTTGAACAAAGAATGCAGACAACAAAACCCTATGGTTTTGGGGACAACTCACCTCAGGGTTCAACAATCATCTACACTGATGGGTCTGTTGTTCGGCACAGTCGAGACGGAACATAAGCTTTCACGGCCCAGGTTCATGGGAACACAGTGAAGCGGTGCTTTCGCTGTAACTGCAAGCAGTTTGACCATGGAGATCATCTATCTATCTATCTATTGACCTCTCAAGCCGTAACCGGCCCATAGGGCGTAGACCAAGATACACCTTCTCCTATATGAATTTTTTGTTCTAGCAGTTTTCTTTTAAAGATATTTTATCAAATCTCGCCATCTGTCTCTGTTCTGTGCAAGCAGTTCTATCTCATTGAGGGAGCCGATTGCTGCTGCTCTTGCCTCTCTCATCAATGTTCTTCTCAGTGTCTCCCTGGGTCTTCCTCTTTTTCTTTTACCTGTTGTTTCCCATATGAGGGCTTGCTTTGCTATTCGGTTATTATCTCTTCTCATCACATGTCCAACATATGACCATCGTCTTTTCTTTATTACTGAAGATATTAGTGGTTGATTGGCGATTTCTCTAATTTCCTCGTTTGTTTTGAATTCGTTCCATGCTATACCAAGTATTTTCCTTAGACATTTATTTTCGAATGCGTTCAACTTTGTTTCTATATCTCTTGTTGTTTTCCAGCTTTCACACGCATACGGGTTGATAGTACATTTGATTTGAATAGCCTAAGTTTTGTGTTTGTGCTGATGAGTTTTGATTTCCACAACTTTTCAAGGCTTCTGAAAGACATTGCTGCTTTAGCTATTCTGATTCTAATTTCTTTGCTCGTATCCCCTTCTCGATCAATGTGACTTAACACATGAACTAAATTAAAAACTAAATTAAACTTTTCATGACTTTAGTCTTTTCATGATTGATCTCAAGCCCAATTTTGCTGGCTATTGATGATAGCTCATTTGTGTTTTCCTGCATCGTTTTTATCTGACTGCTGATGAGAACTATGTCATCAGCAAAGTCGAGGTCCTCCAAATGGTCTCCTTGTATCCATTCGATGCCTTTATTACCAGTGCAGCATTTCTTCATTATGAAGTCCATAACAATTCCAAATAACAAGGGCGATAAAATACATTCTTGTTTAACCCCAGTTTCTATTGGGAAACATTCGCTCAGTCCTTCCTCTGTTCGAACTGCACATGTGTAACCATCATACATGTCTTTGATAATATTTATGATTTTTGATGGTAAACCATATTGCTTCAGAATTTTCCACAAAGAATCTCTATGAATACTATCAAATGCTTTTTTGAAGTCGATGAAGTTAAGTACAAAAGGTTTTTGCTTTTCAATGTGTTCCTCCAATATAAGTCGTAGAGTGAAAATGTGGTCAATACCACGGCTTCTCCCTTTTCTAAACCCAGCCTGTTCTTCACGCATTACTGTATCTATTGAATCCTGTATTCTATTTAGGATGATTTTGCAGAATAACTTTGAGGCAACTGACAAAATGTCACGCCTCTCCAGTTGTTACAATCTCTAAGATTGCCCTTTTTTGGGATCTTAACAATGATTCCTTTTTTCCATTTATGAGGCGTCTTCTCTGTTTTCCAAATGATGTTGAACATTTTTTGGAAATGTATTAGATTTTGGCTATCAATTGCCTTGAGGATCTCAGCTGTTAACTTATCCTCTCCAGCAGCCTTGTTATTGGTCATAATAATAGTCATGGCTCTCTTCGCTTCTCTTCTTTTTTTGATGTATTTCCACGTAGTGTCTGAGATCCAAGCTCGTTTTTCCATTTTCTTCAGTCCAGCACTTGCTTCTGCTGCTGTCATTAGTATTTTGCTCTGTGAGTCCCACATTTCATTGATATCTAAGTCTATTTCACCGAGTGCTGTATAACAATTACTTAGCTCTATGTTAAACTTTTCCTTTATGGCTTCATCTTTCAGTTTATGACTATCAATTGTATGTGTAATTGACCTCTTCTGTTGGTTTCTAAATTTTAATCTTATTTTCCCAATGCACAGGTTGTGGTCACTATTAACATCAGCACCTCTGTATGCTCTTACATCTATTAATGATGATCTGAATTGTTGTTTAATACATAGGTGGTCAATTTGATTTGAGGTTCTATCATCAGGAGATATCCATGTTGTTTTGTGAATATTTTTGTGTGGAAATAATGTCCCACCTATAACTAAATTTTCTATTAAACATAATTCTATTAATCTTTCTCCATTCTGACTTGTAGTATCACAGCCTTCTCTCCCCATTACATGTTCCACTCCTGCGTTGTCTTTTCCCACTTTGGCGTTGAAATCTCCCATTACAATTAAAAGATCGTGTTTTGGTATTTTGTTTATAAGTTGTTGTAGTTGGTTATAAAAATCGTCCTTAACTTCATCGCCAGCTTCGTTAGTAGGCGCATAGCATTGAATAATTGAAAGTCTTCCATATTTTGTTTATAAGTTGTTGTAGTTGGTTATAAAAATCGTCCTTAACTTCATCATCAGCTTCGTTAGTAGGCGCATAACATTGAATAATTGAAAGTCTTCCATATTTTGTTTATAAGTTGTTGTAGTTGGTTATAAAAATCGTCCTTAACTTCATCATCAGCTTCGTTAGTAGGCGCATAGCATTGAATAATTGAAAGTCTTCCATATTTTGTTTATAAGTTGTTGTAGTTGGTTATAAAAATCGTCCTTAACTTCATCATCAGCTTCGTTAGTAGGCGCATAGCATTGAATAATTGAAAGTCTTCCATGTTTTGTTTTGTAGCGTGTTCGTATCAGACGGCTATTTACCGGTTCCCATTCTAATAAACTTCTAGCAGCTATGTCTGTCATCATTATGCCTACTCCTTCTATTTACCGGTTCCCATTCTAATAAACTTCTTGCAGCTATGTCTGTCATCATTATGCCTACTCCTTCTATTTACCGGTTCCCATTCTAATAAACTTCTTGCAGCTATGTCTGTCATCATTATGCCTACTCCTTCTGTTTACCGGTTCCCATTCTAATAAACTTCTTGCAGCTTTGTCTGTCATCATTATGCCTACTCCTTCTATTTACCGGTTCCCATTCTAATAAACTTCTTGCAGCTTTGTCTGTCATCATTATGCCTACTCCTTCACAGTGTTTTCCATCTTCCCTTCCAGAAAAAACTACTATTTTATTATCAACAGATCTCCTACCTGTTCCAAGCCAGCGCATTTCGCTTAATCCTAAAATATCTAGATCGTATCTGTCCATCTCGCTCGCGACCTGTGCATGTTTCGTCGGAGCGGCCATTGTTCGCACATTCCAGAATCCTATTTTTGTTGTTGTTTTAGGGCCGAAAAAACTATCACTACTATCTACTGCTAATTTACACATTCTGTATCAGGTCTACGTTTCATTATCAACATCGTTTTTACGATAGCGGCTTGTTAAACCTCTGATCAACGGTTCTATACCAAGCCGGAGAAAAATAATTCCTCCATTTTGGAAACAACCGGAAACTATGGAGATCATGATAGTAACTAAATCAATGGCCTAACTCGAAATACAACTTTTTACACTGGTGTGTTTTCTGAGTGTCTTGATGAACATGCTCAGAAAGAATGAAGAGAGTTGAGTTACAAGACTATGGTTAGTGTTACTGCAGAACTCATAATTGACTGGTGTATGTTTCATTTACATTCGGCAGAGAAAGAAATAACGAGCTGACAGTCTGGCTGGACCGGCTGGGATGTGGATTGCGGACGTGCAATAGACAGGGCTGTCATTCTGAATGTACTGAGAGAAGTAGGGCGAGCCAATGATTCAGTCAATAATCATAAATCTACAACCATGTCCAGACTGCTGGATAATTAGATCAAAACTGGAGACGCCAGACAGGAGCGTTAGGCGGGTGTGGGAAGACACATAACTAAACAGATCAGCACAGAACTGGAGTCACTACACTAACTAAACAGATCAGCACAGAACTGGAGTCACTACACTAACTAAACATATCAGCACAGAACTGGAGTCACTACACTAACTAAACAGATCAGCACAGAACTGGAGTCACTACACTAACTAAACAGATCAGCACAGAACTGGAGTCACTACACTAACTAAACATATCAGCACAGAACTGGAGTCACTACACTAACTAAACAGATCAGCACAGAACTGGAGTCACTACACTAACTAAACAGATCAGCACAGAACTGGAGTCACTACACTAACTAAACATATCAGCACAGAACTGGAGTCACTACACTAACTAAACTAAATTAAAGTCACTACACTAACTAAACTAAATTAAAGTCACTACACTAACTAAACTAAATTAAAGTCACTACACTAACTAAACTAAATTAAAGTCACTACACTAACTAAACTAAATTAAAGTCACTACACTAACTAAACTAAATTAAAGTCACTACACTAACTAAACTAAATTAAAGTCACTACACTAACTAAACTAAATTAAAGTCACTACACTAACTAAACTAAATTAAAGTCACTACACTAACTAAACTAAATTAAAGTCACTACACTAACTAAACTAAATTAATGTCACTACACTAACTAAACTAAATTAAAGTCACTACACTAACTAAACTAAATTAATGTCACTACACTAACTAAACTAAATTAAAGTCACAACACTAACTAAACTAAATTAATGTCACTACACTAACTAAACTAAATTAAAGTCACTACACCAACTATACTAAATTAAACGATAAAGATTAACAACGCACAAGAGATCAGAAGTCCAAAAATAGTCATCATTGTGATACAAGATCAGTCATTCAAGCGATGTCAAACCTGAAACATGACAGACTCATTCATAGTGTAAAGAACAACTTATGTTTGCTGTCAGAAAAGACAGAACTAGTCCTGTAGCGGATACTAACACTATGTAGCATCCATGCTAAGGAATAAGCATTTGAATTTTCAAAAAAAGGTGCAAGACTTCAACATTTCAACTAATCCCAGAGCCTCAAAGAAATAAAGATAATGATGAAACAAGCTAGGAGAACAGAATGAAGTGAGTTAGCTGGAAAATATGAGCCAGAACACGACAGCTTATTAAACAAACTCAGTAGACATGAGCAGACCAAGATTTTCAGACTCAGAACAGGTCAATATTGCCTCAGAGTACACCTACACAAGCTAGGACTCAGTGACTTTGCAACATGTGACTGCGGAGCATCTAGACAGTCTCCTACAGGACTGCAGCACTCTTTAACACCCTAAGAACACAAATATGTCTACAGAAACAACTCTGCGTGACAAGTTATGGGAAAACTGGTGAAGACCTCAAACGAAATGTTCGTGACCCAGGCTGGTCTTAATGTTTAAAACACACAGCAACAGCTGATCGCTGAAAAAGAGTGGGACGTCAGAAGTCACAGAAAACAAAGACAAAATCAGCGTGAGTCAAGTACAGCCCACCCAACCACAAGAATAGCTCGCAGGGAAAAGTGATAACAGCCATGAACTAATCGATGTGGAGAAAGACGCCTTCTCCCGAATCAAGCAAGAAAACAGAGACATAAGAGCTGAGCTGAGTGCAAAACTAGGGTCAACCCCAAGAAAAGAGGAACAATTAACAGCATCGACAGTACCAAAACAAGAGCCGAAACCAAAATTAAAGACAGCTACACGCCTAGAAATAAAAGAACAAAACACCAACAGCAGTTTATCTGAAGAAGGTGAAGGACTAAATAAATCATGGGCGTAAGTGAACTTTTCAAATCTCATTCACCACATAAGGGCCGGTCAAAATAGCTTGGCCGGTTGTCCACCGATGACTCGCCATCTGGTACAGTTGCTTCCCTTCAACACATTAGATCTCTCCACCTAGAGAGGACTATATAGACATTAGATCTCTCCACCTAGAGAGGACTATATAGACATTAGATCTCTCCACCTAGAGAGGACTATATAGACATTAGATCTCTCCACCCAGAAAGGACTAGACATTAGATCTCTACACCCAGAGAGGACTAGACATTAGATCTCTCCACCCAGAAAGGACTAGACATTAGATCTCTACACCCAGAGAGGACTAGACATTAGATCTCTCCACCCAGAGATCAGCGGTGGGTAAAGTCACACATAAAACCACAGATTCAGTTTTTTGAAAAATTGTCATCTCCCGTGATGGAAATCGAACTCAGAACTTCCATTGTCCAGAGGTCAGCATCTAACTCTAGACCACCTAGCTGAAGTCGGACGACTTTGCCGAAGGATGTTAAGTACAGTGCAGCTCTCTACTTTAAAATACTAACGGAGAAGAAGTAATGATGATGTGCTTAGTGTCAATCAACTATTTAAAAAATAGCGTTAGGCAATATCCCATTTCTGCTATCTCCTAGTGGGGACTAATAGGACTGGAAAATAAAAGCCGCTCGTACAGTGCAATAGCCACGCAGTGTTTGGTCTGACTTTTTATTTCATTCCCCGAAGAAAAAGGTTTGATCCCGCTGCGATTCGAACTCATGTTCTCCTATTATGAAGCACGACGAGTTATCGATTCATCCACCCGTACTCCTTAAGCAATTTTTTTTTTCGTTCCCCATCTTTTACCTCTGACGATGTCCCTAGAGACTAGGAACTGAATTTTGCGTGTTAATCCGTTTTTCCCTGGCAGCCGTGTGTCCCTCGCCGCACAGACAGATAACTCCGACCTCGGAGGTACTCATATTTGTTTCCGTCCATGAGTAATTGACGTTGCAAGCCGGGCCTCGCTGCTGAGACCAGGGGTGGTTGCCGCAGAGAGAAATCATAAATAAAAATCCCAACCGGTGTAGCCGGGATTTGAACCCACAACCTCTCTGTCTTGAGGCCGGCGTCTTGCTTCGAGACCAACCAGTCCCCCATAAAACAATTTAAACTAAGTCGTACATTGGCAGTTTAATTGGTCCAGGAGTACAACAGTTGATGACTTGGATGGAGTGAAGGCACATGTGGGCTGAATAGGTAACTGCTTGCACCAGGATCACTGAACCAGAAATACCCAGATTCTGATAACTCCGCCTCTTCGTGGTGCCTATACAAACAGACTAATCTGTCTGGCCAAGAATGAAGTCAATTCGGAACTCAAAGTCAAGCCTATGTCATGTGTAAGTCAAAAATGTAAAGAGCTCCGTCACGCCAGGTGACGTATAGGGATAGTTATGGTTATAGTTAGTCGAAGGCCCCGCTATCACTGCAAACGAATTAGAGTCCATAATTGCTCAACCGCCCGTGCCAGTGGAATCATCCGAATTAAAATTCATCTCATTGAAGGATCCAAACAAAGAAAGGCAGCTGCAGTCCCCATTATAGCAGCTACAGCACACGGCAAAAGACATAAGGCCAAGCGGCACCGAAAAATGAACGCAGCTGAAATATCCTTCGTCATACGATTTCATGATTCATCGTGAGCAATAGAATTATCTAAACACGATCCGAATGAAAAAACACATCTCACTGTGTGCACATATATATATATATATATATATATATATATATAAAGCGGCCTAACAGAAAAGAAGATAGTATACAATTATAAATGGTTTGGCTACAGGACTTTGCCAGTATGACAGGATGGCATATGCAAGACGATTACGTCATAGACGCTATTTAGCTTCAGTCAGAACCTTTATAGAAACATAAATCGGCAAGGGTCCCGAAGAGGAAGTCTCTGTGAACACCTGGCCGGTAAGAAGACAAATAAAAAAAAAAAAAGTAAAGTACCCCAGTCACGCCGAGTGGCGTATAGGTAATATGGTGTTAGTGACCATAAATTGTACAGACCTTCGGCACATGATTTTTGGGGTAATGTGGTCGGTATTGAGGCAGGGCCGCTTTACTTTCCCAGAAAAAAATTCGGTACCCATTAAAGGCTAGTTGAGCCGGATGCTGTCGGTTGGGATCGAACCCTTCCTTTTGACCTTTGTAGTCCAGTTCACTAACCACTCAGCTATCACGGCTCCCATGAAGGCCGATAACAGACCAAATTAGGCCTTACTTGATGTTACAAATTTATGCCTATGTCTGTTCTATTAGAAATAATTCATCAAACATGTAAATAAACAATTCAACTGACGAGAAAATGTTGCACAACATAACAATAATGTTACTGTGGTATAGAAATATGGGATATCTGGTTATATGGAACACTCGTTTGATTACTTTAGTGTCCTCTACTTGTATTGCAGGACAAAGAGTGAAGCAGCAGGACCTGAAAGTATACAGATAGAGATGATACAGGCACTTGAAGATTTTGGCATTGAAGTGATTACAGACATATGCAACGACATATACCACACAGGATACATACCAAATGAACTGAAAACATCAACTTTCATTGCATTGCCTAAAAAGAATGGTGCAGTTGAATGCAGTGACTTTAGAACAATAAGCCTAATGAGCCATGTTACAAAAATCTTGCTAAAAGTTATACAAGGAAGGATTCAGAATAAAATCAATACTGAATTAGATGAGCAGCAATTTGGATTTAGGAAAAATAGCGGGACAAAAGAAGCCATATTCTGCATGAGAACATTAATCGAAAAATACACAGAAGTAAACAAACCAATATATGCCTGCTTCATAGACTACACCAAAGCTTTTGATAGAGTACACCACAAACAACTTATAGAATGCCTAAAAGAGATACATCTAGATGACATGGATATACGACTAATATGCAATCTATACTGGGAGCAAACAGCAATAATAAAATATAACAAAGAGTTCTCTACACCCATTGATATAAAACGAGGAGTAAGACAAGGATGCATCCTATCACCAAGCTTGTTCAATCTATACACTGAGCAAATCTTTAAAAACATCATAGAGATGCCAGGCCTACAAATTAATGGAAAGATAATCAATAACCTAAGATATGCTGACGATACTGTACTACTAGCAGAAAATCCTAAAGACCTACAACAATTACTTAATGAAATAAACACGACAAGCAAAAAATATGGACTAGATATGAATATCAAAAAGACTAAAACTATGATCATAAACAAAGAAAATACTCAAAACCCACAAGTGGATATCAAAATTGAAGGAATAGACCTTGAGACAGTTCAGAACTATAACTACCTTGGACATACTATAACCAGTGATGGAAAATGTACAACTGAAATAAACAAAAGAATAGGAATGGCAAAAAGTAATTTTAATGTCATGAAGGACATACTAACATCAAAACAAATAACACCAGAGCTAAAACTAAGAATAGCAAAATGTTACATCTTCTCAATATTCCTATATGGTGCTGAAACATGGACATTAGACAAGAAAACAGAACAGAGAATTGAAGCCTTTGAAATGTGGATATATAGAAGAATAGGTAGAATTGGATGGAAGGAAAAGAAAACAAATGACAAAGTCTTAAAACAACTAAAAATGAAAAGAGAACTTCTGAACACAATTAGAACAAGACAAATGCGATTCTTAGGCCATGTTAAAAGACACAAAAGCCTACTGAAAGTGATCCTGGAGGGGAAAATACAAGGTAAAAGAGGCAGAGGCAGACCAAGATTAACATGGACGAGTAACATCAAAAGATGGACAAATCAACCGATGACAACCTGCACCATCAAAGCAAGAGATAGAGCAAAATGGCGCTCCATGGTAGCCAACCTTCGTTGCGGAGACGGCACTCAATGATGATGATGACTTGTATTGCATTCTCCTCTACCTATGTTACCTGTTTCGATACTCTGTTATATGTGCGTCCACCTCTAATTTCTCTCCCTCTACCTCTGTTTTCTCTTCCTCTACCTCACATATATTTTCCTCTACCTCACATATATTTTCCTCTACCTCACATATATTTTCCTCTACCTTTATATATATTTCCTCTACATCTGTTATTTTTTTTGCACTACTTCTGTTTTCTCTTCCTTTACCTCTGTTATCTCTTCCCCAACTTATGTTATCTCTTCCTCTCCCTCTGTTATCTCTTCCCCAACTTATGTTATCTCTTCCTCTCCCTCTGTTATCTCTTCCTCTACCTCTGTTATCTATTTTCTATCTCTATTACCAATTCTTCTACCTCTGTTATCTCTTCATCTGCCTCTGTTATTTATCCCGACACCTCTGCTATTTCTTCCTCTGCCTCTGTTATCTCTTCCTCTCCCTCTGTTATCTCTTCCTCTCCCTCTGTTATCTCTTCCTCTCCCTCTGTTATCTCTTCCTCTGCCTCTGTTATCTCTTCATCGGCCTCTGTTATCTCTTCATCTCCCTCTGTTATCTCTTCATCTGCCTCTGTTATTTCTCCCGACACCTCTGCTATTACTTCATCTACCTCTGTTATCACTTCCTCTCCCTCTGTTATCTTTGTACTCCACATCTGTTATCTTTTCGTCTGCCACTTTTACTTTTTCTTATACCTCTGTTATCTCTTCATCTGCCTCTGTTATTTCTCCCGACACCTCTGCTATTACTTCATCTACCTCTGTTATCACTTCCTCTCCCTCTGTTATCTTTGTACTCCACATCTGTTATCTTTTCGTCTGCCACTTTTACTTTTTCTTATACCTCTGTTATCTTTCAGCGTCGAAAGAAAATGGAGCGCTTGGGCACACCTCCTGTGTGCTACATCTACATCCTGCGTATCCATCCCGACGCCTACTATTTCATTAAACCTTTGTCTTCAAGGTCACAATCATAAAGTCTACACCTGATTTGGCGCGGCCGCATGGAGATTATGCTGCCCTTGACTGTTGTTACGACGACGATCCGGAAGTTTACACTTTGAGCTGCGTGCCATTTATACAGTTTAATGCAGCACGTACAATAGAACACTTGTTATGAACGTAAAAGTGCGCGAATTTACAGAACCCAAGACGTTCAATAGAATAGTATAGAGGATCGAGATGAACACTTTGTTTATCGCTGGAACGGAGTCCAGCTGATATGGGACTGCCCCGCCTACAGTAAAGTCATTCCGTTCTAAAGTCTACAGTCTTCTGGGTCTACATCCCCCTTTTCCCCTTTTACTGTTGCTTAAGATCGTAATTTTCTATGAACTTTCTACTTTCTAAATTTTTAGAATAAAGCTCGTTATATGTTAAATTTTTTATTCGTGGTCGTAAAATACAATTACATATAAAATGTATGCTTCAACTATATAAATAAAAGACGGGACAAAAAATAAACGTTACGATTTTAAAGTCTTCATCGGGAGACTGTCTGGCACTCATTGTTCAGAAAATAAATCAAGCAGTCGAGAAAACTGAAACTCGTCTGTTCAGTTCACAACTGTTTGTTCTTAATCTAAAAATGACATTTTAGTTCTAATCTTGAAAGCTTAGCAGTTTTCGTGGATGAAAATATCCCGAGCCTAGTAATTTCTTATCATTCTTAAACTGGATATTTTTGCGGAAGTGGTTTCAATTTGTGACACCAAACACGTAAAGTGGCATTGTTTTGCTAAAGTCAGTGTTTATGTTTGCGTGATATTTTAGTACTCTATATGCGTAGTGAACCAGATCATGGTTGGGGAAATATGAGATTAGGGCTGCAACATCCCATTCTTAACCGCACACGTTTCTATCTATTAAGACATAACTTCTTCTAATCATTTTTAACTCTTTCAGTACGGAAAATTTTCATCAATTTTGCGGTAGAGATTTCAGAGACAAAAGTATTTAATGGTTTTAAATATCAATCTACATGTTTATATTTATCTAACACTTAACATATTATGTATTAATGTTTAGATAATTAAACAAGGAAATTATATTCACCAATACTAAGATGATACAAGACATATAAAAATAATATGGTTTAAGGACAGTTGACACTAATCAAATTGAGAGTGACGAACTGTGCGGCTAAACGTACATGACCGAAATCGGCATGGCGCATGATGCGTCGAAACGTACGGAAAGAATTAATGTATAATAGAAGAAGCATTCATATTTTATATTTCTGAAATACACACATGAACAAACTCTACTAAAGTAGCAGTGACAAACAGTTGTGTCACTTATACCCGTATTTACGTTGCTTTTATTAGAAACAACAGACAATAAAATCAGTGGAGGATGTAGAAATGTGGTTTTATAGAAGAATATTGAGAATACCATGGACAGCTAAGAAGAGTAATGAAAATGTTCTGAAAGAGACCAAAGCAAATAGAGAGCAAATATCTAATATTTGGAAGACACAGGCACCATTTTTCGGCCATGTAATGAGGAGGGAATAGCTGAAATATATAGTAACAACTGGGAAAATTGGTGGACGAATATATAATGGGAAGCAGAGAGAGAAGATACCAGACAGCTTAAGAGAATGACTTAGCAGAATGGTCAATAACAGAAATTATAAATAACTGTCGAGATCGAAAGTTGTGGTTAGACATGGTCACCTCCGCCAGCAGACAGGTACTTGATGGTGATAATGATGATGATGAATCGTAATGGCTCATCCTGTGTCCCTAGGCCGGCCGTATGCTAATCTAACGGTCTGTTGTTTGATGTGCGACGGGGATAGTCTGATGACTGACAGTGTGTTTGTATGTTCGGAATTGGAGTCAACAACGATTTCCTAACATCATCAAGGCTATACATTTTTTTTAAAAATATGACGATCATCATTTTCAGGAGGACATGAACTTCCGGTATATGGTAGATAGGCGGCAGGAACCATTGAAGCCTATGCATAAAAAGTGTTCCTTGTTGCAGTTTCCTCATAAGTCCGGCTTGTTGCAGGAGCTACTGAGTTAAGTGCTCTGTGCACACCGTGAGCTGTGTGTCTCATCCGTTTTGATCATGTTTCGATATTCCAATTTTTTACGATGAATGATGATATCGTATGACAGGGAACAGTTGGCTGTGTTCACTTTCTGCACGGTTTATCCTTATGTCTTTTGGCGTGTGCTGAGACTGCTACGATGGGGACTACAGTTACCTTTCTTTGTTTGGGAGACGAGATATTAAATCGGATGATTACGCTGGTTCGGGCGGTTGAGCAATTATGGATTTTAGTTCGTTTGCAGTGATACCGGGGCCTTCCATGACGAAATAACCAAATAAGCAAATGATGATGATGGTTAGAAAATAGTGCTCGTGAATCGCCAGCGGCGTTGATCTGGAGTTAAAGAATTACAAAAATAGTGATTGTGAAGGGATTGCTTCTCCTGTAATCGCATACAGCATAACATTTTATCAACATAGTCATCATGAAGATGTGCTCTATAAATGTGTTGTTGTCTCTTCCATTTCAGTACTTCCTGCCGGCATCTTGCAGCCTTTGTTTTACAGCGCCGTGTTTCCCAAGTAAGTCACTACATCCTTTCTTACATGAAGCCGGCTGGTCTATGTGTCCATAATGATCGGGGTTAAAGTTATTGACAATTATAGTGTAGAAGAGATGATCTCTTTTGACATATACTGTACACTTGTACCAGGGTGTGTATGTTAATGTGGGGTTACCTTGGTCAGCATGACTTGTACCAGGGTGTGTATGTTAATGTGGGGTCATCTAGTTTAGCATGACTTGTACCAGGGTGTGTATGTTAATGTGGGGTCACCTTGGTCAGCATGACTTGTACCAGGGTGTGTATGTTAATGTGGGGTCACCTTGGTAAACATGACTTGTACCAGGGTGTGAATGTTAATGTGGGATCACCTTGGTCCACATGACTTGTACCAGGGTGTGTATGTTAATGTGGGGTCATCTTGGTCAGCATGACTTGTACCAGGGTGTATATGTTAATGTACGGTCACCTTCGTCAGCATGACTTGTACCAGGGTGTGTATGTTAATGCGAGGTCAGAAGGATCTTATGGAGAAGAAGAATCATATGGGGAGAAGAAGGTTCTTATGGGGAGAAGTAGTATCTTATGGAGAGGAGGATCTTATGGGGAGAAGACGGATCTTATGGAGAAGAAGAATCATATGGGGAATGAAGAATCATATGGGTAGAAGAACAATCGTATGAGGAGAAGAAGAATCATATGGGGAATGAAGAATCATATGGGTAGAAGAACAATCGTATGAGGAGAAGAAGAATCATATGAGGAGAAGAAGAATCATATGGGTAGAAGAACAATCATATGAGGAGAAGAACAATCATATGAGGAGAAGAAGAATCATATGGTGATACATTTTTCTGGAGATCCTTTACTTTATCTGTAATAGTCTCTCAAATACAACAAAAATATTACAACATTTACATTTTGAAAATTACCATATTACTTCATCTGTTATTTTTTCTACCACAGATCCCTCAATTACGGCGGCATCGGTGTTGTCATCGGCCATGAGATCACTCATGGGTTTGACGACAAAGGTAAATGTCTCATTGTCTCAAACTATAGGATGTACTATCTACTGAGTTGGACAAAAGCTCATTGTAGGTTTAATGGTTCTTACAGCGTATATCCCTTTATAAAATCTCATGCTTAGCAATCATTGATTCTTAGTCCATCTTTATCAAATATCGTGAAAAAATCATCTCTTGATTATCTCTTTAGTCTCAAAGAAACGTCTTTAGAAAGTCTTATACTGATCGTTTCCGTAGAAAGTCTTATACAGATCGTCTCTGTAGAAAGTCTTATATAGATCGTCTCTGTAGAAAGTCTTATATAGATCGTCTCTGTGTCTTATAGAGCTTATATTTTGAAAATGAAAATCTATTGGTTTTGGTGAATAAACACGTCTTGAGACTTATACAGAAAACATCTGTGATCCCATTCTATAGAACAGACCAAAATGTGTCGGGAGAAAAAATAAAAAATAGAAATAAGCACAGTATTTCTTATGCGCCACGAGGCGGGACAGGGTTCATTTATTCACCTTATAAAATACATTTGAGACCTTTAAGTCGCTTGGGTCTTTTAGAGCATTGCTCTTGAGATTAGCACAGAAGAATGTTTGGGTCTTATAATCTCTTCGTGTTCTGGATTCAGTTCAACTTGCTCAGAAGCTTATTCCAGGAGATTAGTTGTCTCTCAAGAGATCTAATCTTTAGGAGCAGATTATCTTAATTACCTCATGATTTTGTCTGCAAAATGTCTTTCTTGTGTCATATGTCTGTTCTTTGGTCACGGGTTTGTAAGACATGTTCTAGATTCTGCAGGTCAATTTGACATATCGACGTGGGTTCAAAGCGTAGACGTGAGCACACACATTTACTTTCATGCCTGACATCGCTTGAGTCTTACAGTAGAGATTTCTTAAGAAACAATTATTTTGAACGTCTATTAATTCTTATAATTGTTGAAATATTAGAAACATTAGTAAACACAAGAGCAGCAAAGACTAACAGATGAGTAAACCACTGCAAATTATTTCTCCCCTTAAATTAAAAAAAAGGGAGCCGCGATAGCTCACTGGTTAGTGAACTGGACTACAAAGGACAAGAGGTAGGGTTCGATCACAACTGACAGCTTCCAGTTCACCCAGCCTTTAATGGGTACCGGATAATTTTCTGTTAAAGTAAAGCGGCACGGGCGTAATACCGACCACATTACCACAAAAATCATGTGCCGAAGGTCTGTAAAATTTATGGTCACTAACACCATATTCCATAAACTCCACTTGGCGTGACGGGGGTACTTTACTTTTTTTCATATCTTATAAGATAATTAACATCTTTTTAGGCCTACAGAACACATCTCTTTTTAAAAAAATGATTGAAAACATATATTTAGTCTTTAAAAAATATATGTTATAAAAGACACATTACGAAAATCTTTTTTTGACATATCATCATCATCATCAAGTACCGGACCTGCTGGTGCAGGTGATCATGTCTCTCCACAACTTTCAATCACGACAGTTATTTATCATTTCTGTTGTTGACCCTCTGCCAAGCCATTCTCTTAAGCTGTCTGGTATTTTTTCTCTTTTCTTTCCTCTATCTCTTCGTCCCTCAATTTTTTCAATTGTTACAATATATTCCAGCTGTTCTCTTCTCATGGCCATAAAATAATGATTGTTTCTTCCTAATATTGGAAATTAGCTCTCTTTTTGCTTTTACCTCTTTCAGAACATTTTCATTACTCTTCTTAGCTGTCCATGGTATTCTCAACATTCTTCTGTAAAACATTTCTACAGACTCCAGTGATCTTCTTGTCCGTTGTCATATTGTCCATGATTCGCATCCATATGTTAAGACTGGCTCTACATAACATTTAAGAACTTTTTTTCTTGTTTCTATTGTGAAAAATAGATTGCATAGTATCGTCCCGTTTTTTGGAAAGCTGCTTTTGCCTGAGCCATTCTGCATCTCACCTCTTTTGTACACCGTCCGTCTGAGGTTAACATTGTTCCCAAATATTTAAATTCATTTACCTGTTTTAATATTGTTCCACTTGTCTTTATTTTGCACTGAGGTGATGTCTTTTTCTTTGTTGTTACCATTACTTCTGTCTTTTTGCTATTAAGGCTGAGTCCTTTATTTTTGCTGTCTTTCACTATAATGCCCAACATATCTTGTAACTCATTTTCACTCTTAGCGATTAAGACTGTATCATCAGCATACCTTAGATTATTTATATTATGACCTCCAATTGTAATTCCAAGCATGTACCTTATGGATCTTAAAACAATCTCACTATAAATATTAAACAAATCTGGTGTGGTCGACAGCACACAACCTTGTCTAACACCCTTTAAGGCATGGTGAACCTCGCGCCGCCTCTTGTGCTTAGTTGTCCCGTTCACTAACCACTGAGCTATGGCGGCTCCCTAAGAGATATAAGTAGAGTAAAAACAGATTTGCAACAAATGAAACTTCTTGTACATCTATATATAGAAAGCATGAACCAGCTGTGAAACATTGCTTGAAGGTACTGATTGGACCAACGAAGGCAATTGTCGACCAACACGGAAATTTCACAATTACTCGCAAAATTTTGATGAAAAGATTGGAGTACAACCTATAAGCATGTTCTGGGTGCGGTGACGACGATCTTAACATAACCTGTTTTCATTGGTCTCGTGTGCTCTATCGTACGCTATTGTATAGGCAACATTTGGAGAGACATACGCCCATCTTTATAGTTGTTGAGAGATACACGCCCATCTTTATAAATGTTGAGAGATACACGCCCATCTTTATAAATGTTGAGAGATACACGCCCATCTTTATAAATGTTGAGAGATACACGCCCATCTTTATAAATGTTGAGAGATACACGCCCATCTTTATAAATGTTGAGAGACATACGCCCATCTTTATAAATGTTGAGAGACATACGCCCATCTTTATAGATGTTGAGAGATACACGCCCATCTTTATAAATGTTGAGAGATGCACGCCCATCTTTATAAATGTTGAAAGATACATGACCAACTTTATAAATGTTGAGAGATACACGACCATCTTTATAAATGTTGAGAGATAAACGACCATCTTTATAAATGTTGAGAGATACACGCCACGCCCATCTTTATAAATGTTGAGAGATACACGACCATCTTTATAAATCTTTAGAGATAGATGCCCATATTTATAAATGTCGAGAGATAGATGCCCATCTTTATAAATGTTGAGAGATACACGACCATCTTTATAAATGTTGAGAGATACACGACCATCTTTATAAATGTTGAGAAATACACGACCATCTTTATAAATGTTGAGAGATACACGCCACGCCCATCTTTAAACATTTTGAAAGATACACGACCATCTTTATAAATCTTTAGAGATAGATGCCCATATTTATAAATGTCGAGAGATAGATACCCATATTTATAAATGTTGAGAGATAGATACCATATTTATAAATGTCGAGAGATAGATACCCATATTTATAAATGTTGAGAGTTAGATACCCATATCTATAAATGTCGAGAGATAGATACCCATATTTATAAATGTTGGGAGATAGATGCCCATATTTATAAATGTTGAGAAATAGATACCCATATTTATAAATGTTGAGAGATAGATGCCCATATTTATAAATGTTGAGAGATAGAGGCCCATATTTATAAATGTTGAGTGATAAATACCCGTATTTATAAATGTCGAGAGATAGATGCCCATATTTATAAATGTCGAGAGATAGATACCCATATTTATAAATGTCGAGAGATAGATACCCATATTTATAAATGTTGAGAGATAGATGCCCATATCTATAAATGTCGAGAGATAGATACCCATATTTATAAATGTTGAGAGATAGATGCCCATATTTATAAATGTTGAGAGATAGATACCCATATTTATAAATGTTGAGAGATAGATGCCCATATTTATAAATGTTGAGAGATAGATGCCCATATTATAAATGTTGAGTGATAAATACCGTATTATAAATGTCGAGAGATAGATGCCCATATTTATAAATGTTGAGAGATAGATCCCCATATTTATAAATGTTGAGTGATAGATACCCATATTTATAAATGTTGGGAGATAGATGCCCATATTTATAAATGTTGGGAGATAGATGCCCATATTTATAAATGTTGGGAGATAGATGCCCATATTTATAAATGTTGAGAGATAGATACCCATATTTATAAATGTTGAGAGATAGATGCCATATCTATAAATGTCGAGAGATAGATGCCCATATTTATAAATGTCGAGAGATAGAGGCCCATATTTATAAATGTCGAGAGATAGATGCCCATATTTATAAATGTCGAGAGATAGAGCCCATATTTATAAATGTCGAGAGATAGATGCCCATATTTATAAATATGAGAGATAGATGCCCATATTTATAAATGTCGAGAGATAGATGCCCATATTATAAATGTCGAGAGATAGAGGCCCATATTTATAAATGTCGAGAGATAGATGCCCATATTTATAAATATTGAGAGATAGATGCCCATATTTATAAATGTCGAGAGATAGATGCCCATATTTATAAATGTCGAGAGATAGAGGCCCATATTTATAAATGTCGAGAGATAGATGCCCATATTTATAAATATTGAGAGATAGATGCCCATATTTATAAATGTCGAGAGATAGATGCCCATCATTAAATCGATATTTCTCTGTTATTTAGGAAGGCAGTACGACAAGCATGGGAACATCAAACAATGGTGGGACAACCACACTATCCAGGCCTTTCAGGAGCGGGCTCAGTGTATCATTGACCAATACTCTCAGTACAAGCTGGAACAGATCGATGAATATGTAAGTAGGTGGCGCACACAGGTCAGTGAATATGTAAGTAGGTGGGGTACACAGGTCAGTGAATATGTAGGTAGGTGGGGTACACAGTTCGGTGAATATGTAGGTAGGTGGGGTACACAGTTCGGTGAATATGTAAGTAGGTGGGAGACAAATCGGTGAATATGTAAGTAGGTGGGGCACACAGTTCGGTGAATATGTAGGTAGGTGGGACACGCCGGTCGGTGAATATATATGTAGGTGGGGCACACAGGTCGATGGATATGTAAGTAGGTGGGACACACCGGTCGATGAATATGTTAGTAAGTTAGAAACATTGGTTGATGAATATGAGAGTAAGTTAGACACAGTCCAAAAAAATATGTAAGTAGGTGGGACACACAGGTCGCTGAATATGTAAATAGGTGGAGTACACAGGTCGCTGAATATGTAAATAGTTGGGGCACACAGGTCGCTGAATATTGTAAGTAGCGGCATTGTGAGCACACAGATGAATATGTAAGTAGGTGGGACTATAATCAGCACTGCTTGTCGGCTGCTACGACAGCTCTGTTTGCTGCACATTTGCACACTTAATTATAAACACAAATATAGACAAGGACATCTATTTACATAGGTCATCACATTTCTATCATTATTTAAGTCCTAATTTTTATATATACTTAGAACCTCTTTCTCTCCATACATATTTAGGACCTCTATTTTCCCCCACATATTTAAGACTTAACTTTTCCACACATATAATTTGGCCTCACTAATAATTATAATAATAATTTTCACATTAAATATTTAGGGTCCATTTTTCCACTTGTTAGACCTTAGAAATATTTAAGGACAAACAAGAATTAAATACACTACCCATCCTGATTCGATTAAACAGTTATCCTTCTTGGCACACGATGCCATCATGTCCTCGTTGCTGAAAACACTTCATGGATTCATAATGAATTAATCAGCCGCCTACGACCCAATATAAACAGATAACGATGAAAATGTGCGCCTGATCTTCTGCTTTTCTCTTTCTCACTGATACCTAATAGGTGTCGTAGTTTATACCATTTGTCGTTTTTGAGCGGCTCGAACTGTCTGAATTAGTGATTTTCCTTTGTTGTTACATGTCTCTTTCACTGCATCTATCCATCTTCTTCTAGGTCTTTTTTCATGCATTCTCGAGAAGAACACCATTGATGGTGACTGGTGAGGATTCATTCTGATCAGTTGGCCAAACCATTTAAGTTGTTGTTGTTCTATATATTCTTGGCAGGGTTTTGTTCCTACCATTTTTCTTATGGTTTCATTTGGTATTCTATCTCCTCTTGTGTTGTTTGTTATTTTTCTCAAGCATCGCATCTCACATGTATTGATCTTTCTTAAATGTTATTTAGAAAGGGTCCATGTTTGACTATCATAGGACAACGTTGGTATGAAAATGCTATTTATCATTTGTTGTTTAGCTGGCATAAAAATGCTTGGATGTCTTAACAATGGTGAAAGCTGGTATGTGACAGCAAATAATGGCAATAAATGATGGGTGGGAACAACACACAAACTGACTCTTTTAAATGTAAAAAAAAAAAAAAGTAAGTACTCCCGTCACGCCAAGTGGCGTATAGGGAAATATGGTGTTAGTGACCCAATATTTTACAGACCTTCAGCACATGATTTTTGGGGTAATGTGGTCGGTATTACGCCCGTGCTGCTTTACTTTCCCAGAAAAAAATCCGGTACCCATTTAAGGCTGGGTGAACCCGGAAGCCGTCGGTTGGGATCGAACCCTACCCCTTGTCCTTTGTAGTCCAGTTCACTAACCACTGAGCTACCGCGGCTCCCTCTTTTAAATGTAGCAAGGATTTAAAACTATACTTTCACACTTATCTATACTAGAAAGGTAAAGATAAAGTACGAGACTTGAATCGGCGAGTTTCCACCCATATGTGCTCAGTCACTTACCCAGAAGGGTTCGTAGACTTCTGGATAGTGTCGCTTCAAGCATCGACACTCACGATGCGAGGCGGTATTCCTCACCTTCCCAGAGTACTACCCAGGTACCCATTTCTGCCAGCGGCTTGGTCGACCGCGTGGGTATATTTTTTTTCAACCCCGATTACAATTCACACTGCTTCCAGCGGGAATCGAACACGGGTAGTCCGAACGTCGGGTGGTTTTCCCAACTAGATTAACGTGACCCCCTTTTCCATACTATTTTATCTATTCTATGATCACATGTAAATTGTCTGCATTAATGTGATTAAGCAGTTGTATTTAAACAATGTGATTGTCTCTTAAACTCTTTCCAGTAATTCTGTTCGTTTTTTTTTTAATTCACAGATGAATGGTAAAATTACACAGGGAGAGAATATCGCAGACAATGGTGGTTTAAAACAAGCCTACAGGGTTAGTGCCCTTTGATACAACCACCCCTCCCCCTCCTTTTTTGTTTTGTTTATTTCTTGTTGGGATTTTTTCTTTTCTTGTAAAAGATTAATAAACTATAATTTGTACTTAAGACCAACTCTCACAGGAAGGTGACAACGAAGCGGAAGACAATATTCACATCAGAGGAATGGTGAAGCAGGAAGTCAGGAATGGTGAAGCAGGAAGTCAGGAATGGTGAAGCAGGAAGTCAGGAATGGTGAAGCAGGAAGTCAAGAATGGTGAAGCAGGAAGTCAGGAATGGTGAAGCAGGAAGTCAGGAATGGTGAAGCAGGAAGTCAGGAATGGTGAAGCAGGAAGTCAGGTATGGTGAAGCAGGAAGTCAAGAATGGTGAAGCAGGAAGTCAGGAATGATGAAGCAGGAAGTCAGGAATGGTGAAGCAGGAAGTCAGGAATGGTGAAGCAGGAAGTCAGGAATGGTGAAGCAGGAAGTCAGGAATGGTGAAGCAGGAAGTCAGGTATGGTGAAGCAGGAAGTCAAGAATGGTGAAGCAGGAAGTCAGGAATGATGAAGCAGGAAGTCAGGAATGGTGAAGCAGGAAGTCAGGAATGGTGAAGCAGGAAGTCAGGAATGGTGAAGCAGGAAGTCAGGAATGGTGAAGCAGGAAGTCAGGAATGATGAAGCTGGAAGTCAGGAATAGTGAAGCAGGAAGTCAGGTATGGTGAAGCAGGAAGTCAAGAATGGTGAAGCAGGAAGTCAGGAATGATGAAGCAGGAAGTCAGGAATGGTGAAGCAGGAAGTCAGGAATGGTGAAGCAGGAAGTCAGGAATGGTGAAGCAGGAAGTCAGGAATGGTGAAGCAGGAAGTCAGGAATGGTGAAGCAGGAAGTCAGGAATGATGAAGCAGAAAGTCACAAAAAGTGAAAGTAGGAAAAGCATCATCACTGGTAGAGAAATCACCACTCAAGGATCAATCAATGCAAGATTAGAAGAATCAATAGACGAACAGTTCTATGATTGATGGAACGGATATGGGAATATCCCGACTGCAACGGCGTCATTCCGTTGACTAAAGTGTCTAATATATTCTTTGTTTCTACGTATTAGTCAAAAGGAAGAAAATGTTTCAATTAGTCTGCAGCGAGCTTTCCCTACATGACTCCTAGGTACATTATTATAGCTTGTTTCATTACTCGTGCCCAACTTTTAAAATCGATAGCTTTTTAACCGCTTGTTGTAAGTTGTTCAAAATTTGCATGTAAAGTTATAATGATTAGAACCCAACAGGGAATTAATTTAATAAAAAAAACATTTGGTTATTATTGTTGTTTATTTGATTTATATAAATTTATAACGACCCATTGATGTAGTCAAAACTTAATGTTTACAGTATTTTAAGTTAAAAATAGCGAGTAAAAATCTATACACGGTATAATTGACGTGTTTGCACGCTTTTACCGTGTTTTTTTTTTACACAATTAGACACTTGTAAAAAAACATGAGAAAGTGTGTGTTTCATTTCCGTTCATTCATAGGTAGAGACGTGGAACGATAACATTTATCATGAGTCTTAAAATGAAATTCTGCAGTTTACAAAACATCGCAATAAAAATGTATGACTATTTTTGCAAAGAGGCTAAACGAGGAAGATTATTTCATTCTTTAGAAAACCCTGAGAATAGGACAAAACACATTTTGGATTTATCTAAACGGTCATTTAATCGCTGGATTCAAGCACGTGACCGTCAATGTTCCAAATATACAAAATCACAAGGAAGAGCAAAAACGTTGGATAATTTCGACAGTGAACTTATTAGAAGTGAAATTCGCAAAATGTTGGGTATGAATGAAACTGTTACAATAAGAAAATTAAAAGTATCGCTGAAAAAGAACAACAGTATTGAAATATCAAAGTCTACATTATGGAAGAATATGAGAGCTGCAGGCTTTACATTCAGAAAGTATTCAAATGGACGAAACATCATCTGTGAGAAGCCACATATAGTAGTCATGAGAAGCAAGTACTTACGTGAAGTAAAAGAGGTGCGCAAGCAAGGTTATGATATTGTGTACTTGGATGAAACATGGATCAATGCTCACCACACTAACCAAAGGGAATGGCAGTCATCAGATGGACAGATTAAGAGATTAATACCTAGCAGCAAAGGACAGCGCTTGATAATTGCTCATGCAGGTAGTCGACAACATGGACTAATACAGAATGCAGAGCTCATTTTTCTTTCAAAATCCATAGACAATCGGGATTATCACTCTGAGATGAATGGTCACATATTTAGACATTGGATTGAAAATTCTGTTCTCCCATCACTATATCGACCATCTTGCCTAATAATGGACAATGCAGCGTACCACAACATTGTTGCACTTGAAGATAAAGTCCCGACGTCATCCAGTACAAAAGATGCTATTAAGATATGGCTCACAAAGGAGCACATACAATTTAATAACATGTACTTAAAACCTGAATTACTATCTCTAGTAAAGCAAAAACAAAGGACAAAGATTTTTCAAATAGATAAGATTATCCAAGAGCACGGTCATATAAGTTTGAGGCTGCCACCTTACCATGCTCATTTAAATCCAATAGAACTAATCTGGGCAAAATTAAAAGGACAAGTGGCAGATGAAAATACAACATTCAAAATATGCGATGTAAAGACTCTTGCTAATCTCGCTTTATTAAATATAGACAAAGATTATTGGGCTAAATGTGAAGACCACGTCTTAAAACAGGAAGAGGAATATTGGAAAAATGATGGTTTGTGGAATGTTCAACCCCAAACAGTTATTAATTTTTTAGACTCGTCTGATTCAGAATGAAAGTATATAGCCCCCACAATGTTGGCCCCTATATTACCTTAAATTAGTTCAACAAACGGTCCTTATCAGGACCACACAACTATGAAAATTGGACATACAGGTATACCTTGATATTATCCTCCAATCTCGAACTGAGAAGACAATAATTCTCCTGGTGTTTTGTCTTATTAGGTTATTTCCCATTACGGCCACGCCTTTACCTAGTGAAAATTAATCATAGACCAGCAACTACGGTAATTTCTATTATTTAGGGGTTCACAATTTACAATTTTGACAAACATCAAAGAAATTCGCCGCTTTAAGAAAACTGCAGCTGCAAGATATTTGTTAAATATACATTTAAAAGGTCTTTTGCATTCTAATAACATTTGGAAAATTTCAACAGTTTTTAACAAACGGATACTGAGTAACAGCGTTTTGAAACGAGCTTTAGATCAAATATTTGCGTACTGGCCCAACTATTCCTCCTTCTAACTTGCTTAATAAGTATGTGTCAATCAAAATCAAATGCAGATTAATAAATGACCTAGAAATAAACTTGTCAAAGCTGAAGTCTTGACCTTGATCATTCCCGTGTCGAATGACGTCACAGAGGGCTCGTGTTTATCCCCACTCATCACCATTATTGCCGAGAAGTTCAATCTAAGAGTCTATGCCTACCAACTTTGCTTCTCTTATAAGTATTCTTTTCATTGTCTCTCTAGGTCTTCCCTGTTTCTTTATCATGATGTTTCCCATAGAAGAGTCTGTTTTGAAATTCTCTTGTGTTTCTCTTCTCAACACATGCCTGACATATGTCCATCTTCTCTTTCTAAATGTAGATGAGATCGTTGGTTACATAGTTATTTCTATTATCTCTATATTAGTCTTCAATTCAAAGCTGAAGTACCGAATTTTGTTCATGCAGATAAGGCTCCGGGGTTCATGCAGCCTCTTAAAAATGGATGCCACCGATTTTTCTTGTCTATTTTAACGGTTAAGTCTGCTTGAACGTTACTATTGTCAACATTTCCTCATCTACCTTTATTTGACCTCTTTCAGCTATTGCTACTTTGTCCAAAAGAATGTTCTTGCCATGTATTGATATTACGTTACATTAAATTACAGGCCTACAGAAAGTGGGTGCAAAAGAACGGAGAAGAGCCCCCACTGCCTGGCATTGAGCTCAGCCATAATCAACTCTTCTTTCTCAATTATGCTCAGGTAGGTTGACTGGTTATGGTTATGGTTATGGTTAGTCGAAGGCCCCGGTATCACTGCAAACGAATTAAAATCCATAATTGCTCAACCCCCAGTGCCAGTGGAATCATCAGAATTAAAATGTATCTCATTGAAGGATCCAAACAAAGAAAGACAGCTGTCGTCCCAATCATAGCAGTTACAGGACACGATAAACGTTATAAGGCCAGGCGGCACCGAAAGTGAACGCAGCTGAACTTCGTCATACGATATAATCATCCATCGTAAGTAATCGGAATATCGAAACACGATCCGGATGAAAAACACAACTCACGGTGTGCACAGAGCACTAAACTCAGTAGCCCCGGGAGTAACCCATGCTTGGACTATGAAGAAACTGCAACAAGGAACACTTTTCAGACTGAGTTTCAATAGTTCCTGCCGCCTGTCCTTAATATTGACCGGTATTCCAATGATCTTGAGGTTGAATGTTTGAAAGAAATTATTTGGACGTGAGTTCCTGTAAACGAAATGCAGTTATTAATAATTTACCAACGATCTCGAGATGCTGGTCTCAAAATGACAAGTGGGCATTAATTTTCTTCTCAGTAATGGGAATATATATGTAAATAAGAGACAAAAGACTTGATAACCCTTTGTGTACATATAACTTGATTTTATTAAACAATAAAACAGAAAAATTTAATGTTCAGTTTTACGAATAAAATGAGGCCGAACAACAAACGGACAATTATTTAAACAGACAGCTGTCTTCATGTGAGAGTCTGGAATCCTACTCTGATTGAGTCCTGATCGCAGAGAGAGAGAGAGAGAGAGAGAGAGAGAGAGAGAGAGACGGACATTTCTCCTCGAAGGTCAAAATCTGGAACAAGAACAATCAAGACAGTAGAGAAATCTAAAAAAAATCAAAGGAAAGTATATGATGGCAGACAGGTGTGGTACACTTAAAGAGTTGTTACACGGTAACACATAAAATGGAATAGAAGTAGTAATCTGAATATATAACAGTAACGTAAAAAAAAGTAATGAGCTCCGTCACGCCAAGTGACGTATAGGAAATATGGTGTTAGTGACAATAATTTGTCAAGATCTTCGGCACATGATTTTTGGGGTAATGTGTTCGTTATTATGTCCGTGTCACTTTACTTTCCCAGAAAAAAATCAGGTACCAATTTAAGGCTGGATGAACCAGGAAATCGTCCATCAGGATCTGACCCGACGTCCTTTGGGTTGGTTACGTTCGCCCGATGACTAAAGTATTCTAGAGTATCGTGGTAGACTAGAATATTCCTTTTCATCATCCGCCCTTACAAGGACGTAGCGGACGTGTCTGCGTTGTGTTGTGGTTTGCAGTATAACTGTTATATTTGCGCCTTTCGGCCCAACACATCCGACTTCAGCACGACATTTTTGAGTAACGGGTTGTCTTCCCTCTTTGATCCCTGCACGCTTGGCCAGACTAGACAGGTTAGTCTGTTACTGGAGGCACCACGGAGAGGTGGAGCAGGGTCTGGATGGTTTTGGTTCACCGATCCTGGCGCAAGCCCTCGCCTCCGACGTCCTTTGTGGTCCAGTTCATTAACCAATGAGTTATCCTGAATATGTAACTTTGAATATACAAAATCTATTATTTATTGTAACAACTCCAGCTTTGCCGTAGGTCTATACATCTTTATTGTCTCTCTTAGCGTTAACGGTTAAGTTGGCTTACGTGCGCTGTTTCATTAGTTTACGGTAAAGCCGAGTATGGGTAGATTTGCTAAGCAATTTTTGCCCGGACGATGGCCGCTTTTGGCCTACTCTATTCGACTTTTAACTGCCAACAGTGTTTTTAGCGTGAGCGAGCACACACTGTACCCCCTGTTTTTCGCAGTTTTTCTAGTGGGTTGGACATTGGATCTCACTACCCAGAGTGGGTTGGACATTGGATCTCACTACCCAAAGTGGGTTGAACATCGGATCTCACTGACTACTCAAGAGGGCTGGACATCGGATCTCACTACCCAGAAAGGCATTGATATCGGAACTCACTAGCCAGAGAGGGCTGGACATTGGAATTCACTAGCCAGAGATGGCTTGATGTTGGATCTCACTAGCCACAGAGGGCTGGACATCGGATCTCACTAAAAGAGAGGGCTGGACATTGGAATCTCACTAGCCAGAGATGGCTTGATGTTGGATCTCACTAGCCACAGAGGACTGGACATCGGATCTCACTAAAAGATAGGGCTGGACATCGGATCTCACTAAAAGAGAGGGCTGGACATCGGATCTCACTAACAGAGAGGGCTGGACATCGGATCTCATTAAAAGAGAGGGCTGGACATCGGATCTCATTAAAGAGAGGGCTGGACATCGGATCTCACTAGCAGAGAGGACTGGACATCGGATCTCACTAACAGAGAGGACTGGACATCGGATCTCACTAACAGAGAGGACTGGACATCGGATCTCACTAACAGAGAGGACTGGACATCGGATCACACTAACAGAGAGGACTGGACATCGGATCACACTAACAGAGAGGACTGGACATCGGATCTCACTAACAGAGATGACTGGACATCGGATCTCACTAACAAAGAGGGCTGGACATCGCATCTCACTAACAGAGAGGGCTGGACATCGCATCTCACTAACAGAGAGGGCTGGAATCGCATCTCACTAACAGAGATGACTGGACATCGGATCACACTAACAGAGAGGACTGGACATCGGATCACACTAACAAAGAGGGCTGGACATCGCATCTCACTAACAAAGAGGGCTGGACATCGCATCTCACTAACAGAGAGGGCTGGACATCGCATCTCACTAACAGAGAGGGCTGGAATCGCATCTCACTAACAGAGAGGACTGGACATCGGATCACACTAACAGAGAGGACTGGACATCGGATCTCACTAACAGAGATGACTGGACATCGGATCTCACTAACAAAGAGGGCTGGACATCGCATCTCACTAACAGAGAGGGCTGGACATCGCATCTCACTAACAGAGAGGGCTGGAATCGCATCTCACTAACAGAGAGGGGCTGGACATCGCATCTCACTAACAAAGAGGGCTGGACATCGCATCTCACTAACAGAGAGGGCTGGACATCGCATCTCACTAACAGAGAGGGCTGGAATCGCATCTCACTAACAGAGAGGGCTGGAATCGCATCTCACTAACAGAGAGGGCTGGACATCGCATCTCGCTAACAGAGAGGGCTGGACATCGCATCTCGCTAACAGAGAGGGCTGGACATCGCATCTCACTAACAGAGAGGGCTGGACATCGCATCTCACTAACAGAGAGGGCTGGACATCGCATCTCACTAACAGAGAGGGCTGGACATCGCATCTCACTAACAGAGAGGGCTGGAATCGCATCTCACTAACAGAGATCAGGTGAGGATAGAGCGGCGAAGTAAAGACCACGTATTCGAAGTGAACAATTCTCACTGCCTGTGGCGGGATTGGAACCGAAGCCCTTCCAGTCCAGAGACTAATGTTACAGCTAGACCACCCAGTCCCGGCATTATACCTATTACCTTTACTGGCCTTATGTTCTAAAATAGTAACAACTTTAGCAATGCAACTATGATGGTAGTAAGTGTTATTTTATCATGTTTTTTTTTATAAGTACTTCAAAATAATGAAAATGTTGATGAAATTCAGAAGCCGCGGGGTTCAATGATTGGTGCGCTCGTTACCGATAAGACGGGCTCGAGCTCAAATCCCAGTAGTAAATTAAAGCCTTATTAGATGTTTGGAGAATATGGTAGTTATTTTTCTATGGCCACATTTTTCTATGACCACATTTTGGCGTGCCCTTCCATGACAAATATGTGCTCCAGTTTTTAGAAGCTGTGTGAACTCCATTGATATGTCCTTCCGAAAAAAAAAACCACCACTTCTGTTAATTGAAACCGGACCCTACTGATCAGTAAGCGAACAAACTAACGACTCGGCCACTGAGGTTCCGAAATGGCTGGAAATAGCGAATCATCGTCGGGTTAACTTGACTCGGGTTCATTCATACAAGCACTAAAAATAGGTACATGATTGTTTTTGGGTTTTGAATATCTCTTTTCTAATCAAAACAAAGGTTGTCTGTTATGATACCTTTCACATTTTCCATATAATATGTTGTTGGACAATGAACCTTATTCCATGAACATTCCATATCCCATACATCCATACATACTGATGGAACCCACACTACCATTAGTTTATGAAAATGAAAATATCAGTTTGTAGTTAATGTATTTAATTAAAGTCATCACTGAGAAGTCAAATATGTAGTTCAATTGTTTCCATGAAGGGGATGTAATCACGAGTCGCAGTTCTTCATTTATTTAAAAGCAGTTCTCTTTCTTGTAATGTTATTCAGGGGAAAAAAGAAAGGTGGGGAGATATGTATAGAAGCCATGCCACGTTTCTTTTTTGTGTGGGGAGTGTGTGGTGTGAATGTGTGTTTATCTGTTCTCTCTCTTCTTCTTCTTCTACCTTTTAGCTCCCAGTGGAGCATAGGTCTTCAACAAACACTTTCCAAGTCGTTCTGTTTTTTGCAATTCTTTTAAGATCATTCCATGTCTTCCCCATCATCTTCATCTCTGCTTCAATCTGTCTTCTCCAAGAATTCCTTGGTCTTCCTCTTTGTCTTTTCCCCTGGGGATTCAAAAAAGGGCCTGTTGTGTAATACTCTCAGTTGGTTTCCGTAGTGTGTGTCCTATCCATCGCCATCGTCTTCGCTGTATTTCTTTATCCACTGGTATTTGACCGGTACATTTCCATAATTCCACGTTTGTGACTTTGTCCTGCCATTTCCATCCCTTTATTCTGCGCAAGCATCCATTAATGAAAGTCTGTACCTTCGTGATTGTCAATTTTGTTATTCTCCATGTTTCACAGCCATATAATAGAACCGACTTAACATTGGAGTTGAAAATTTGTATTTTTGTATTTAGCCTAATTTCTTTGGATTTCCATATGTTTCCCAGTGCAATGAAAGCTCCTCTTGCTTTTGATATCCTTATTTTGGTATCGTTTTCTGTTCCTCCCTCTTTATCTATATTACTGCCCAGATATATATAAGATTGTACGTCTAGTAGAGGTATTTCTCCTAGTTTTATTTGGTTATTGCCAACTGCATTAATTCTCATAATGTTGGTCTTATCTCTATTAATCTTTAGTCCTAGCTGTTGTGATCTCTCATCTAATATACTCATTTTATCTTGCATCTGTTGGTGGCTGTGTGATAGGAGAGCTATGTCATCAGCAAAGTCTAAATCATCAAGTTGTTTGGTCAGTGACCACTGGATCCCATTTCTGTTGTTTTGAGTTATTTTCATAATCCAATCTATGGCCAGTAGAAAGAGAAATGGAGACAGAAGGCATCCTTGCCTTACTCCTGTTCTTATTTCAAATGCTTCTGTAAGCTGTCCTTCATGCACCACACTACATTTTGTTCCTTCATACATTGTTTTTATCAGGTTAATAAACTTTATGGGGATTCCATAATGACTCAGCAACTTCCAAAGCATTCTTCTGTCTAAACTATCAAATGCCTTTTCGTAATCTATGAATCCAATATAAAGTGGGGATTTTAGTTCTAAACTTTGTTCAACTATTATACGTAGAGTAGTTATTTGATCAGCACATGATCTGTTCTTCCTAAAACCTGCTTGTTCATCTCTCAAGTGTTTCTCTATAGCCTCTTTTAGTCTCTCCAGAATGATTCTGCCTAATATTTTTCCTGGCACTGATAGTAGCATAATTCCCCTATAATTTGTGCACTCCTGTAAACTTCCTTTCTTTGGTAGTTTGATCATATAACCTTCTCTCCAGTCTTTAGGTATTTCTTCCCTCTCCCAAATTTTATCCAATAGATTATGTAACATCTTGGTAGAGGTGATAATATCTGCTTTGATGGCTTCCGAAGGAATTTCATCTGGTCCTGTGGCTTTACCATCTTTTAACAGTTTGATGGCTTTCATTATTTCTTCTTTGCTTGGTTTTCCGCAGTTAACGTGTAATTCTTCTTCTGCTGGTAGTATATCTGGAGGATTATTTGAGCCAGGTCTGTTCAAAAGTTCTTCAAAGTGCTCCTTCCATCTCTCCATTTGTTCCTTTATATTACTAAGCAGATTTCCTTTCTTATCTTTGATAAAGGCGTTGATCTGTTTGTATTTTCCACCTAATTTCTTTGTGCTGTTGTACAGTTCTTTCATATTCCCTTTATTTGCTGCTTCTTCTGCCTCTTTAGCTAATTCATCTATATATTTCCTCTTATCCCTTTTAATGCATCTTCTCACTTCTTTGTTCACCTCTGTGTAAGCTTCCTGTGTCTTGGCTTTATTACTTCTTGTTTTGCTTTTATTTATGTCTGCTTTCTTGTTCTTTCTTTCTTTAATTTTATCCAGGGTCTCTGCTGTCATCCATGCCTTATTCTGGCGTTCTCTTTTCCCCAGTGTTTCTTCGCATGTCTCTTTCCATATATTTTTTACCTGTTTCCAATGATCTTCTATATTTATTGTATTTTCTAGTTGTTGGAGGACTTGGTATTTGTTTGATATTGTGACTACGAATTTATCTTTAATTCCTTGTTCTTTAAGAAACCCTACATTGAAATACGTTCTGCCCTTATTCGTTGTAGTATACCTTTTTAATTTAATTTTAAGTTTGGCTAACAGAAGATGATGATCAGAAGCTATATCTGCCCCTCTATATACTTTTACATCCTGTAAGGATGACTTAAACTTATTATTAATACATATGTGATCAATTTGATTTTCCGTTCTATGATCTGGTGACACCCATGTAGCTTTGTGCATTCTTTTATGTTGGAATGTTCTCTCTCTTCCTTTTTTCTTTTTATATTCACTCTGTGTGTAGTCATTCTCTCTTATCATTTTCTTCCTTTCACGTTTTTAATATTTTTGTTGTCTCTCCCATGTGTCTACAGATGTTGGTTACTGTTTCCTTAAATTGTTTCCAATCTTCTTCTACTGTGCATACTTCGTTAGGGAGTTTCTTGAATTCCTCTGTTATTTTTTCTTCTAGGGTTTTCCTTGTTTCTTAATCCTTTAATTGTTTTATTTTTATTGTCTGTTCTTTTCGCTTCTTTTGTTTGTTTTCGTATATTCTCTTTATTTTTGACTGTCTTAGTGTGATCATAACCATCTTGTGATCCGTGTCGTCTGTAAGATTTGGGGCTAGCTCTACTGTCGGTTACTCTTTCCTTGTTCTGTTGTCTTGTTAGTATAAAATCTGTTTGGCTTCTGCATGTTGTGTCATTCCATTTGTACCAGGTGTATACTTGCAACTCTCTGTGCTTGAAGAATGTGTTGGTGATAAATAAATCATTTTGATTGCATAGATCCAGCAGTCTGCTTCCGTTTTCGTTTATTTCAGCTGTTTTATCGCCAAGGGTCTAAGATATCACTGTTCTCACTGTTGCGTTTCCAAGCCTTCCATTAAAATCTCCCATCACTAACATGTCGTCGCTTTCGTCAATCTTGTTAATGATTTCACTCAGTGTGTCGTAGAATTCTTCGCTGTCTTTTACATTGTTGTTGCATGGCGCATAGATTTGAATGTAATTTGTATTTCGATCGTCTTCTAGTAGTTTAATTGTGATCATTCTTTCTGAATGGTATTTTATTTCTAGAATGTTCTTTGCGTGTTCTAGATCGATGATAAAGCCTACTCCATGTGTTGATCTTTCTGTGCTGTCGACTCACGAGAATATTTTCGTGTAGCTCATGTGTGTTTTCTTTATCTGTTGTCCTTTTGATCTGGTGTCCGCTAATCCTATTATTTTAATTTTCCTTTTTGTCATTTCTTCTGTAAGTTCGACTTCTTTATTTTTTACCCCGCATATATTTATCGTTGCTACTTTAATCTCCATCTTCTGTGTATTTCTCTGAGCATAAAACATTTATCCCTTACCGACCTGCTGAGTCAGTCGTAAGTTAAGGGCTTAAATTAAGAAAAACACACGTTGGGGGTTTAGCCCGGCTGATGTTTCCCCCCATGTGTTTGATCGCTAAGGTCTCACATACGATCTTTTACGATCTAAATATAGCTTTAGCTAAATATAAAACTTTAGCTGGTTACATTTATAAAAGTACTTATCACTTCTTATCCTCCTCCTTGGTAGAAAACTTTACACAACTTTCTGAAAATTATAATCCGTTGGTAACACTATATTCCATCACTTTAATCCCACAAACTACACTCCGAAATAAAACAACCGCCATATATATATATATATATATATATATATATATCTATATATATATACCATACACATTTATGTGTATGTATGTATATACTAAGTATATATATATATATGTGCATATTGAGTTTTTGTCATTACACTCCGAACATGTTCGTATGTATTGTTAAGATCATTTAATTTTTGAGTTTGTATGTAGCATGTAGGGAGCCACGACAGCTCAGTGGTTAGTAAACTGGACTACAAAGGACAAGAAGTAGGGTTCGATCCTAACCAACGGCTTCCGGGTTCACCCAGCCTTAAATGGGTACTGGATTTTTTTCTGGGAAAGTAAAGCGGCACGGGCGTAATACCAACCACATTACCCTAGAAATCATGTGCTGAAGGTCTGTAAAATTTATGGTCACTAACACCATATTCCGTATACGACACTTGGCGTGACGGGGGCTCTTTACTTTACTTTACTTACTATGTATGCATGTATGTATATATGTTTGTGTGTGTATGTATGTATGTATGTATGCATGCATGCATTTCCTGTATGTATGTCTGCTTTTAAGAAAAATATTATGTTAAAATCAAGAAGATAAAAGACATCGGTTCTGTCGATCCTATATTAGCAGATTTAGTCATGAGAGACGCTGTCCAGCATATAGTATAATACGCCAATATATGAACGAAACACTGATCAATTATGACATCTTGCCACCGAACATCTGTCAAAACGCCAAAGGTCATATAAATAAATTATATATATATATATAAGTAAGTAAAAGTAAAGAGCACTCGTCATGCCAAGTGGCATATCTGAATATCTCATCTCCCAAACAAAGAAAGGTAACTGTAGTCCCCATCGTAGCAGTCTCAGCACACGCCAAAATACATAAATACATAAGGCGAAACCGCGCAGAAAGTGAACACAGCCTACTTTTCCCTGTCATAAGATATCATCATTCATCGTAAACAATTGAAATGGGAGGCATCTTAAAAGAATGGCAGGAAAACAGAACAGCTTGAAAAGTGTTTTGGTGGCATTTGCTGGACAGGGAGTTAAGAAAAAGGATGAAGAAGAAGAGCCATATTAACTTAGAGTATCGATGTTCATTCCTTCTGTCTGTTCTGTGAAACAAGAGTATCAATGATCATAGTGGTATTTTCGTGTATGTTTGTGTGTGTATGCGTGTGTGCAAATGTGTGATCCAGTTAGTTTTTTTTTAATTGTTTATTATTTATTAATTGTTTCGTGTGGTTTATAATTTTTCCATAAAATCTCTATGCTGGAAATATTAGTTGTATCTCTTGCATTGTTTTAGATTTGGTGTGGCAAAATGAGAGATGAAGAAGCATGGCGGAAAATTAGGACGTCCGCTCACAGTCTCGGTCCATTAAGAGTCTTCGGACCCCTTTCGAACTCGAAGGAATTTACTCAAGCCTATAACTGCCCTCTTGGGTCCAGGATGAATCCGAGGGAGAAGTGTTCCTTTTGGTGATTGGTGAATTTATCTTATGCCATTTATGTTATCTCATCTGTGATTGGCTGAATTAATGGAATTTGTGGAAATGATTTATTTGATACTTAAAGCCTGTTCGGTGCAGTAACTTCTCTTATTCTATTAATAAGAAATTGGTTTGTTAATGATACAATTTGAAGTAAAAATGTTTCTTGTTTATATTTTTGTATGTCACGATTAAACTTGTACCTTTCTGTGGATTTCGCGGAAAAATACTTTCTTTATAAATGTATACAGAAGAAACTCAGTTATTCAGACTCTCTTTTATATCAGATTTATTCCGTGATAAAACAACTAATTCTTCCTGTTCAGACTACTTTTATATCAGGTTTTTTTCTGTGATCCAACAATTAATTCTTCCTGTTCAGACTACTTTTATATCAGGTTTTTTTCTGTGATCCAACAATTAATTCTTCCTGTTCAGACTACTTTTATATCAGGTTATTCTGTGATCCAACAATTAATTCTTCCTGTTCAGACTACTTTTATATCAGGTTATTCTGTGATCCAACAACTAATTCTTCCTGTTCGGACTTCTTTTATATCAGGTTTTTTTCTGTGATCCAGCAACTAATTCAGCAACTAATTCTTCCTATTCAAACTTCTTTTACATCAGGTTTATTCTGTCATTTAACAACTAATTCTTCCTTTTCCTCTCCCCATAACCTCTGAGAGTCGTTGAGGCACCACCGACAGTCAACCTTCTGTATTTCTCTCTATCTTCATTCATTCATTTCCATTCTACAAAATCAAGATTTGTCTATTATTTCGGGTTATCTTATCATCTCTGTGTACCTCTCCTTCTCGCATCTTTCACATTTTCTTGAAAAATAATTGTTGCTAGACCAGACTTTCTAGTCAAGTTGCTAAACCATTTCAATTTTCTTTAGCAAACCATCTAAGATTGCTAATTTGATATTGCCACCAAATTACTTGTATGATGTATGTCTTTGCTTTAGCTTGATATCGCACACTCAGATTCCTTCTTGGAACTGTCACAGTTGAACATTTGCATATTCAAGCCAACTCCTTTATAGTGTATCTGTTTCAAAAGTTTGAGTATTTCTTAAACATAGTAAGTCATTGATACATTTTACATTATTCTATATACACGAGGGCATAATCAGTCTGGATAATCGAAATTCTACTTTATTTGTTAAATGTACTAAATCGAATGTAATTCTGCTTCAATTAAAAATGCTGAAATCAAAACCGAATATCATTGTTCAGAAAAGCTGAAAATGATGTTTCCAGGATGTATCTCGCTCGACCTACAGGCCTAGCAAAAGTATTTCTATCGAGGCTCAGAGAAAAAGACCCAAAGCAAACAAGATATTGAATGAGAAAATGACAAGAAAGTCAATTGTTACGCAAATGCTGTTGTTTATAGCACAGTTATTTATGATACAATTGTCTATAATACAAATATTGTGAAAGCATTTTATAACACAGCTTTTTATAACACAGTTGTTAACACACCATATTTTATAACACAGCTGTTTATAACAAGCGGTTGTTAAATCATAACATTTTATAGTACAGCTGTTTATAGCACAGTTCTTTTAGAACAGCATTTTATGACACAGCTGTTTGTAACACGGTTGTTTAGACACAGTATTTTATAACACACAGCTGTTGATACACAACATTTTATGATACAGCTGTTTGTAACACAGTTCTTTATGAACAGCATCTTATGATACAGCTGTTTGTAACACGGCTATTTACACACAGTATTTTATAACACAGCTGTTTACAACACACAGCTGTTGATACACAGCATTTTATGATACAGCTGTTTGTAACACAGCTTGCAAATGAAACCCTTATAATAACATAGCCAAACATTACTTTTACTGTAAATATTCTTTGCTTTCTTCTTTTAAATATTTCAACATTGTATAAAATGACATTTGACGTTTTTGTACCAACTTTTCATGTCACATTCTAGTCACGTTTTACACTTGTCCCATTATTTCCAAACATATTTTAAATGTCCACCATAACTTCCAGAGAGAGGTCATCCAGTGGATACCATCACACTGTAATATACACGGAAACGAACACGCAGACAAATTAGCTAAAGAGGGAGGGAGATTACCACAAGAGAACCATCTGGTCAGCTACGATGAAGCCAAATCCATCATCAAAGGCCAGTATTATGAAAAATGGAAACAAGAACACGCAAAATATAACGAGAGGGATAGATACCTCCAACTATTAAGGAGGGATCAAGTCATCATACTTCGACAACGCACTGGCCACAACAGAATGAGAAACATGTTCAACAAACTCAAAATATGAACAACCAGCCAATGCCACTGTACACTGGATAACATGACAACAAAACATGTTCTACAGGATTGCCCCCAGTACATAGACCTGAGAAGGACAATGTGGCCCACACCTACCTCCCTGGTAGAGAAACTATATGAGGCAATCGAATCCCTTAAACAGACAGCTGCCATAAGAGAAACCGGAATCCTAGTCTGAATGACGTCATGATCGAAGAAGAAGGAGAAATGCCCACCAATATAGATGGTTGACCCTAACCTCATCGCCCCGCCTCCGTCTCTAGTTGTATAAATTCATCATAACGAGCTTCAGTAACACCTCATCTCACCCATCCTCTGGTTATTCAAATTCATAAAATTATTTTCAATAAACGTAAAATAATCTTTGATCATCAGTAAACTCATAATTAATGTCCATGTATAGATTCATTATCAACTTGTATTTTGTAAGTTTAACATCATTTTGTGTGTCTGTAAGCGAGGCTGACACTATTTCCTTGAGATGAAAACATGACATTATAATAGCAAAAACGTGACACTATAATAGATAAAACGTGATATTATACATGTAATAGCAAAAACGTGACATTATAATAGCAAAAACGTGACACTATAATAGCAAAAACGTGATATTATAATAGCAAAAACGTGACATTATAATAGCAAAAACGTGATATTATAATAGCAAAAACGTGATATCATAATAGCAAAAACGTGATATTATGATAGCAAAAACGAGACGACATGAAGTTATACAATACTGTATTATCATGAAAAAGTAAGACAATTTAAAAAAACCTGTTATTAGTTACACTTTAATTATATTTTACTAATTTAATTATATGTTCTATTGAGTAATTAAACAGAACTAATTACGTAAAAATACAGCGCTTACCATTATTATTCAACAACGAAACCCATTTAAGATGTTAGGAAAAATACAGAAATAATATATTACTATAATATATAATTATGTCTATAAATATAATATACAACATTTAAATAATATCGAACAAATCGATTCAAAGACTATACAAATTGCTTGTATTTCTGACAGTTGATATGAAATTATAGGATATGATTTACGATTGATCAGATTTAAAATAAATGTATAATTTTTACGAAATACTAAACAACAAACTGAAATTTTAATTTTTTTAAATGGTGGGATTACCTGGAAATACGTTTGATAAAACGATACTGGCTCATTAAAAACGGTATGTGTGGTCAACGACTATAACTTCAGCATCAACCTTTGATTCATAAATTCAGTATCCACATTTGTTTAATTAAATCAGAATAAACATTTGTTTAAAAATTTCAGCATCAACATTTTATTAATATATTCAGTATCAACATTTGTTTAATAAACTTTGGCATCAATTTTTGTTTAACAAACTCAGCAACAACATTTGTTTAATAAACTCAACATCAACCTTTGATTCATAAGCTCAATGTCAACCTTTGTTTCATAAACTCAATATCAACCTTTGTTTCATAAGCTCAATGTCAACCTTTGTTTCATAAACTCAACATCAACCTTTGTTTCATAAGCTCAATGTCAACCTTTGTTTCATAAACTCAACATCAACCTTTGTTTAAAAAACTCAACATCAACCTTTGTTTAATAAACTCAACATCAACCTTTGTTTAATAAACTCAACATCAACCTTTGTTTAATAAACTCAACATCAACCTTTGTTTCATAAACTCAACATAAACCTTTGTTTCATAAACTCAACATCAACCTTTGTTTAATAAATTTAAAAAATCAACCTTTGTTTAATAAACTCAACATCAACATTTGTTTAATAAACTCAACATCAACCTTTGGGTAATAAATTTCGTGTCAACGTTTGCTTTCAAAATGGGTCCTTAACTTTTATTCCTTAAATTCATCATTGCTAATATACTGGTCTCCAAAACTCACCCCCTTCAAATACATAACGTATCCCACACAAATAGCTTGACGCAGAAACAGAAGCTATTATTGTCATAGATATCTGGTTTATATATGGTCCTTTTGTCTTTTCAGACGGTCTAGTGAAGACTATTGTGTAATTTTTTTGGTTTTGATGGTTTGTTTTTGTAGAACAGCTTCTTTGGTGGCTAATTCTATCAATGTTTGACAAACACACACGGCCACAGAATGAACAAGTCAGTCCCACTGATCCACAGGGTTTTTTTCATCCTTTTTTCATGAGTCTTTTCTCTTCTAAGTTTTGCCTTAGCACAGCCTCAAAAGATGTTATACCATTCTTTATATATGCTCTCCATGATGTGCAATCACTTGCCAGATGTTCCCAGTCATATTCACAGATGAAGAAGTCATTCAGAGATGATTTACGGATATCTCTATATCGTAGTTTAGGTCTGGCAATTTGTTTACCGTGACATTAAATAATAAAGAATGCCACAGTAATCGAATTAACTATATTGCAAATTGCGATAAGCCAATGCTGAGTCAGTACATCAACATAAAGATAAGAGGCAGACAATTAAAACAATTTGGGGAATTTTAATGAATGGAAAGCCTAGAGAGAATCGATAATTCACAAGCAGCAGATATCGACTCAAGATGCAACACAGATTGTAAAATCATCGGACAGGTGTCACCACTACTCTCCAACAAAAAAATAACCCTAGCGGCAAAACATGCTCACGACAACACAATCGTCGTCCCAACGTTGCATTATTATTGAACTCTAAGGCTCAAGAACAATAAGAAAAACAAACACCACCGAGGCGAAATGTGTTAAGCGCAAGACAAGAAAGTAGTTCCTTAGGGATAAGAATAAAAGTGACAAATAGATGAAGAAGCTTGGAATAATTCGCGTCGTTGAGGACATTACAGCAGATAAATGTGGCTTCCTCATTGGGTTGGTGTTAAGGACAGAAACACCTAACACGACACGACGACCCTTCAATAAATGCTAAGAGAACACTAAACCCAAGGGCCCACAGCGAAAAATATTCATTGACAGAATGTTAAAAATACTAAAACAAAAATGTATGCGAGGCAAATAGAAGAGCAAAAGATCAGAAACATCCCCTAGATGCTGAAAGGCAAAAAAAGAAAGAGGAAGGAGGGAGTGAGTGAGTATGTGAGTGAGTGAGTGAGTGAGTGAGTGAGTGAGTGAGTGAGTGAGTGAGTGAGTGAGTGAGTGAGTGAGTGAGTGAGTGAGTGAGTGAGTGAGTGAGTGAGTGAGTGAGTGAGTGAGTGAGTGAGTGAGGATGCTCTGTCAGTGCTACGCATTGATAAAAGCAAAGAAAGTCAGCAGAAGACTTGACTACTTCCAAAAGGAACGTGTACTGGAAGCGGTCAGCAACTCCTAACTAACTGCGTCATGATCATTGAACCGCTCTGGTCGAGACTCTTGTAAACATCCTCTGGTGAGTTTGGAAACAGAAGTCTGATCACGAGTGCAAGGAATAAAAAGGGGAACTCCAAGTCGGTACTCAAAGATTGTCTTGGGGGAATTGGTTGTGCTGGGGCTGAATGGGTTTAACTAACCCAGTTTATTGTGAAAGGCTGAAAAGAGGCAATTCATAATTGGGAGGTGCAGAAGATGTCATAAAACAGGTCTGTGGGCTTACCAATATCAACGCTGGCAAGGAGTGGATTCGTTGCCTACGTCATTCAGGAGGACATTCTCGTGTATTGTCAAACTCGACAGGAAATGTAGGGAACAGAACCCAGTGGTGGTCAATGATGAGGTCATCTGGGATAACACCGATGAGAATGATGCAGTCATCTATACAGACGGATCTGTAATGACACAAAAGGAGTGCATGGACATTTACAGCACGTACGGCAGACAGAATAGTCAAGGACGACAGTGGCCCACACGTTTTAACTACGAGTAGTATGACGATGGAGGTGTTGGCAGTGACCAGGGCATTCATCTGGTTAGAGTCACAAGACTACACCAACGCATGTATACTGAGTGATTCGAT
Source organism: Megaustenia siamemsis (assembly GCA_032433765.1). Taxonomy (NCBI): domain Eukaryota; kingdom Metazoa; phylum Mollusca; class Gastropoda; order Stylommatophora; family Ariophantidae; genus Megaustenia; species Megaustenia siamemsis. The sequence goes on from JAVIAB010000088.1 coordinate 45,412,084, forward strand.
GAGCATGATAAAAAAAGTTAATTTGTACATATGCAATGGGTAGAGTCATTGCAGCAATCAAAAATACGTACGGTCTCCTTTGTCTAATTCCCAGGACATGCGCTAGTACTCGGAAATGAGAGAGCGGACAGATTGGCTAGCTGCGCTGTCATTGAAGACGGTCAACCAATGGATACGGCAAACATTATTAATGCCCTCCGAGATGTGGGAAGAGCACAGGACTTCGGCAACAAGGAGTCCCCGTCACTCCTTCGGATGAAAGAGATGGGAGTTAAGATGGGCACAGCCAGAAACGAGAAACTTAGTGGGCGTGTAAGAAGACTTGTCAACCAACATAGAACTGGAGTCGTCATTCGCTGGACACTGAGGGACTTGCTGAGGAGGATCTGAGCACCTATGGACATGTTCGAAGTTCGGAGTGCAATTATGATGACCCGCAAATAACTCAATAACTCAATTGTGAAAGACACTACAGCTCGTCTATGCCAGTTGGACATGGTTTTAAGGACTGCGATAACGGTGAGTAGTTGACAGTGAACGCAGATGATGAAATATGGAAGGATGAAATGTAGAAGATGGAAATGTAGAAAATGGAAATGTAGAAGATGGAAATGTAGAAGGTGGAAATGTAGAAGATGGAAATGTAGAAGATGGAAATGTAGAAGGTGGAAATGTAGAAGATGGAAATGTAGAAGGTGGAAATGTAGAAGATGGAAATGTAGAAGGTGGAAATGTAGAAGATGGAAATGTAGAAGATGGAAATGTAGAAGATGGAAATGTCGAAGGTGGAAATGTAGAAGATGGAAATGTAGAAGATGGAAATGTAGAAGATGGAAATGTAGAAGATTGAAATGTAGAAGATGGAAATGTAGAAGATGGAAATGTAGACGATGGAAATGTAGAAGATGGAAATGTAGAAGATGGAAATGTAGACGAATTAAAAGCAGAAGAATAAAGAGCAGAAAATGGAAGAAATACAGAAGACGAAAGTTTAGAATAAAGAAATGCAAAAAATATAAATGCGGAAGATATAAACGCAAAAGAATTAAGCGTCAGCTACAAATCACACGGAAAGCTAAGAAATTGGTCCTAGTTGTTCGCTTAAAACTGCGTTATCGTTGTTAGACAGGATTGACACCCCCACAATTCGGAGAAAGAGAGAGAGGGCTAAATCTCTAGGCAATATAGTCTCCCTTGAAAAACAAATTCTTCGGCTTTTTGGCAAAACTTAAAAAAAAAACGGTTCAATTCTTAAACGAAGTTTGCGTAAGTGTCAGCTCCCCCCCCCCGCCCCCATGGGAGCGGCACAAATGTAAAAGAATAAATAAAGAAGAAATTGTTATATAGGAACTATGGGTTGTTTCTCCATTTCTGTCCACATACAAGTGTAAGTATTGAGTTATTTCAGAGGTCCTCTAATCAATTTTGCAGCCTGGCGTGTATAGTGCAAATCTCCCACTTTGAGAACCATTCACTATACGAGTATAACAAGGTATGCAGTCACTTACATTTACATTGAGCATATAATTAAAACACCGGCCAACATTGAGACCACTCGCAGAAAATGGTTATAATTTACTGCATGTTTCAGTTGTTTGTGTATTTTTGTAATAAACAACAAAATTGCCAGATGTCTTATGTTTGTTGTTATTTTCATTGTTATATCTTCAAACTTTAAACTATCTATCTATCTATCTATCTGTCTGTCTGTCTGTCTGTCTGTCTGTCTGTCTGTCTGTCTGTCTGTCTGTCTGTCTGTCTGTCTGTCTGTCTGTCTGTCTGTCTGTCTGTCTGTCTGTCTAATCTAATCTAATCTAATCTATCTATCTATCTATCTATCTATCTATCTATCTATCTATCTATCTATCTATCTATCTATCTATCTATCTATCTATCTATCTATCTATCTATCTATTGTCCTTTCGAGCTGAAGACGGCACGTAGGGCAGAACCACAATTTCAAAAATAGAAACCTTGCGTGCCAAAATATCAGATATTGCGGAGATCACTGCTTCTAAAATCTATGGCTCTGTTTCCATAAGAACACCTTTTACAATGACAGCTTGTCAAGCCATCGATCAGCCTCCTTATTCGCCTCTTACGACATGCCTGGAAGGTCACAGTGTCACTATTCTTTACTTCTCTCATAATGAAGCCCCGGTAACACACGGGAAACTTTAAACTAGAGTTGATAATTATTTGTTTTATCAAATTCCCGATCTCTCTTTTATGTACTGTACTGTACAAAATTAAAAATAATAAAAGGAAAGAGAGATCGCGAACGACAAAGAGAGAAAATACTGGACAGCTTTGTGTCATGGCTTGGAGAATAGTCAACAACAGAACTGATACGATGCACTGTGGATAAAAGATTATGGAAGGACACGATCGCCTACGCCAAACGGTATGGCACATGATGATGATGACTATACTGTACATATATGTATGTTATGGACTTTTGTAATTTTTACAGCAATACGACACACGATTTTCAGTAACATAATCCTAGCCATATGTATGTAGGTCTCTGTATGCGGGCCAAACCAGTGCAGGTATATTTTTGGTAAACTATCATATAATAAAAAAAAGAAAGAATGAAAAAAAGATGACATTTGCATATAAAAGGCCATGTCATATTGAATCATATCATCGTGTGGCATACCAGTTGACGTAGATGATCTTGTTATTCCAGAATTGTATGTCCATAGTAAATCGTATCAGTTCTGCTGTTTACTGTGCCGCGACACCAAGATATCTAATATCTTCTCTCTTTGTTGTCCGTAGTTCGTAGAAGAAAGAAAGAAAGAACGAACGAAAGAAAGAAAGAAAGAAAGAAAGAAAGAAAGAAAGAAAGAAAGATAGATAGATAGATAGATAGATAGATAGATAGATAGATAGAAAGAAAGAAAGAAAGAAAGAAAGAAAGAAAGAAAGAAAGAAAGAAAGAAAGAAAGAAAGAAAGAAAGAAAGAAAGAAAGAAAGAAAGAAAGAAAGAAAGAAAGAAAGAAAGAAAGAAAGAAAGAAAGAACGAAAGAAAGAAAGAACGAAAGAAAAAAAATTATCACATTTATATTTCAAGCACCATCTAGTGTTATATAATATATAAACTAATCTTGTTACCCTATTGTTAATATACATAAAAAGTATCTTTAATAGTGTGAACTATGCCTTAACGTCTAAATAAATAGCACTAAATCTAAAACTAAGAACAGTGACATATTACTATGTCCATTCAACACTTTTATATCAATGAGAAACATAGACTGTGGCATAGACAAGAGATAAGAAAACTCAATCCATAGGAAAGTTAATTTTCTGAAGAATGCAAGGAGTTGGATGGAGAAGAAAACAAATAATGAAGCTAAGATACAAAATCAAGAAAGGTATTTTGAGTATATAGGCAGCAAGACAAATAAGAGACATTGGATATTTAAATATATATATATAAAAACGCGGTAGCCGCGATAGCTCAGTAGTTAAGTGAACTGGACTTCAAAAGGACAAGGGGTAGGGTTCGATCCCAACCGACGGCTTGTGGGTTCACCCAACCTTTAATGGGTACCGGATTTTTTTTTCTGGGAAAGTAAAGCGGCACGGGCGTAATACCGACCACATTACCCCAAAAATCATGTGCTGAAGGTCTATAAAATTTATGGTCACTAACACCATATTCCCTATACGCCACTTGGCGTGACGGGGGTACTTTACTTTTTTTTTATATATATAAACGCAATGAAAGTAATATGATGTGGAAAAAAATGCTGGTAGAACAGAAGAAAAATAAATGGGTTCAATGAACTGACATAATCAATAGATGAATTGACATGATCAAGAGATGAACATACATAATCAAGAGATGAATTGACATGATCAAGAGATGAATTGACATTATCAAGAGATGATCTAACATAATCAAGAGATGAATTGACATAATCAAAAGATGAATTGACATGATCAAGAGATGAATTGACACGATCAAGAGATGAATTGACATTATCAGGAGATGAACTAACATAATCAAGAGATGAACTGACATTATCAAGAGATGAGCTGACATGATCAAGAAATGGACTGACATGATCCAGAAATTAGCTGACATTATCAAGAGACAAACTGACATGATCAAGAGACGAACTTACATAAGAGATGAACTGACATAATCAAGAAACGAACTGACATGATCAAGAGACTGATATGATCAAGAGACGAACTGACATGATCAAGAGACGAACTGAGATATCAATCACTGAGTATACGCTGAATGTATGATAAGTTAGATTGGTGTTGTTTCTCCTCTCCTTCTTTCTAGCCTTTTCCCATTAAGTGGGCGTGAATCCTTCGTGTCGCTAGGTTACGACAAGCCGTGATATCTACGTCTATCGGCCCGACAAATTTGTCTTCAACATGGGTAGATTAATCTAACAACTTTTGCCCAGACATTTTTGGTCTACATTTTCAATGTTTAACTACCAAGGGTTCTGTAACGTGCGCTAAGTGCACACGAAACTTTTATCCTGTGTCGTTATCTCAGAGGGCTAGATATCGCATCTCGTTACTCAGAGACCAGAAGAGAGTAGCACCATCAAGAAACCAGGAGAGAGTATCACCACCAAGAAACTAGGAGAGAGTAGCATCACCAAGAAACCAAGAGAGAGTAGAACCACCAAGAAACCAGGAGAGAGTAGAACCACCAAGAAACCAGGAGAGAGTATCACCACCAAGAAACCATGAGAGAGTATCACCACCAAGAAACTAGGAGAGAGTAGCACCACCAAGAAACCAGGAGAGAGTAGAACCACCAAGAAACCAGGAGAGAGTAGAACACCAAGAAACCAGGAGAGAGTATCACCACCAAGAAACCAGGAGAGAGTAGCGCCACCAAGAAACCTGGAGAGAGTAGAACCACCAAGAAACCAGGAGAGAGTAGCATCACCATGAAACTAGAAGAGAGTAGCACCACCAAGAAACCAGGAGAGAGTAGAACCACCAAGAAACCAGGAGAGAGTAGCATCACCATGAAACTAGAAGAGAGTAGCACCACCAAGAAACCAGGAGAGAGTAGAACCACAAAGAAACCAGGTGAGAGTAGCACCATCAAGAAACCAGGAGAGAGTAGAATCACCAAGAAACCAGGAGAGAGTAGCACCATCAAGAACCAAGAAAGAGTAGCATCACCAAGAAACCAGGAGAGAGTAGCATCACCAAGAAACCAGGGGAGTGTAGCACCATCAAGAAACTAGGAGAGAGTAACACCACCAAGAAACCAAGAGAGAGTAGCATCACCAAGAAACCAGGAGAGAGTAGCATCATGAAGAAACAAGGAGAGTGTAACACCACCAAGAAACCAGGAGAGAGTAGCATCATGAAGAAACAAGGAGAGTGTAACACCCCCAAGAAACCAGGAGAGAATAGCATCACCAAGAAACCAGGAGAGAGTAGCATCATGAAGAAACAAGGAGAGTGTAACACCACCAAGAAACCAGGAGAGAGTAGCATCACCAAGAAACCAGGAGAGAGTAGCATCACCAAGAAACCAGGAGAGAGTAGCATCACCAAGAAACCAGGAGAGAGTAGCATCACCAAGAAACCAGGAGAGAGTAGCATCATGAAGAAACAAGGAGAGTGTAACACCACCAAGAAACCAGGAGAGAGTAGCATCATGAAGAAACAAGGAGAGTGTAACACCACCAAGAAACCAGGAGAGTGTAACACCACCAAGAAACCAGGAGAGAGTAGCATCGCCAAGAAACCAGGAGAGAGTAGCACCATGAAGAAACTAGGAGAGTGTAACACCATGAAGAAACTAGGAGAGTGTAACACCATGAAGAAACTAGGAGAGTGTAACACCATGAAGAAACTAGGAGAGTGTAGCACCATGAAGAAACTAGGAGAGTGTAACACCATGAAGAAACTAGGAGAGTGTAGCACCATGAAGAAACTAGGAGAGTGTAGCACCATGAAGAAACTAGGAGAGTGTAACACCATGAAGAAACTAGGAGAGTGTAACACCATGAAGAAACTAGGAGAGTGTAACACCATGAAGAAACTAGGAGAGTGTAACACCATGAAGAAACTAGGAGAGTGTAACACCATGAAGAAACTAGGAGAGTGTAGCACCATGAAGAAACTAGGAGAGTGTAGCACCATGAAGAAACTAGGAGAGTGGAACACCATGAAGAAACTAGGAGAGTGTAACACCATGAAGAAACTAGGAGAGTGTAACACCATGAAGAAACTAGGAGAGTGTAGCACCATGAAGAAACCAGGAGAGTGTAGCACCATGAAGAAACTAGGAGAGTGTAACACCACCAAGAAACCAGGAGAGAGTATCATCACCAAGAAACCAGGAGAGAGTAGCATCATGAAGAAACAAGGAGAGAGTAGCACCATGAAGAAACCAGGAGAGAGTAGCACCATCAAGAAACCAGGAGAGAGTAGCACCATCGAGAAACCAGGAGAGAGTAGCACCATCAAGAAACCAGGAGAGAGTAGCACCATCGAGAAACCAGGAGAGAGTAGCACCATCAAGAAACCAGGAGAGAGTAGCACCATCAAGAAACCAGGAGAGAGTAGCACCATGAAAAAACCAGGAAAGAGTAGCACCATCGAGAAACCTGGAGAAAGTTACACCATGAAGAAACCAGGAGAGAGTAGCATCGCGAAGTGACGGGATCACAATCCGGAACCTTCAGGACAGACGTTTTACGTCCAGACCACCTCCCCTCCGCCCCCCCCCCCCCAAAAAAAAAAATCGGCTATTTTTGATGGCCAACCTTCGTAACGGTACTAGCACATGATGATAATAAATAAATCATCTATTATGTTGCTGTAGTTTATGTAATGTTCAGTTGAATATTGTGATCATTCTCTTATGTTCCTGCGAGACCGGTGTCTTCACCTTCATTACTGTTCTCCACTCTTCTTTCTTTAATTACGCTGTAAGTCAACTCTTGATTAGTTGGCGTGGTCTGTGAGAGATATTTGCTAAACACGTACTAAATGATTCCTGGAAAGGAAATAAAACAGAGCCGCTAAATGTTTATCATGAGATCGATGAAATCGATGAATCTTGTGCTTGTTTAAATATTTTATAGTAATCATCAATTGATATTTCTCTACTCCTTCCACCCATCCCCCCACCTCCAAACCTCCATTTAAACAAAAGAAATCTTTACAACACATAGTACCATTGCTGGTGTATGTCGGGGTCCTCACGATAGACCCAGAAGAATAAAGGCCGCTTGGTTATAACAGTCGCCACGACGTGTGAAACAGGATTTTTATTTCACCCCCAATAGAAAAAATGTTTTCTGTCAACCGCGGGTTTCGAACACCGTACGCGGGCTTTTCAGCCAGCGGAACAGTGGTTTTAGCCGCACGGCCACCCACACCTTCATAAACTTGACAAAATAGCATTTCTCGCTTGTCGATCAGATGGACACAAAGTTTATTGGAAAAGCCCTGACATACAGTCTAAAGTGCCACATTAACTCTCAGACTGGGTGTCCGGTTAGCGCAATCGATAGGCGGTTGGCTTACCACGGCAACAACCGGGGTTCGTACCCTGGCGAGGACACCTGGGTTTTACTAATTCCCTAAAAATTAGTACCTCTGAAGTCGAAGTAAATCTGCCTGCATGGCGAGGGGCATCCTGTAATGGGATAAAACAGACTTTACACGCAAAATTCAGTCCCACAAAATTGAGTGGGTGGGACTTCGTCAGAGGTCAAAGCTGACGAAAGCGAACGAACGAACTCTCAGACTATATATAAACTGGGTATCCCTCGCAGGCAGATATCCTCCGAATTCAGAGGTACTCATAAATGTATCGTCAAGAATCTGAAATTTTGTGGAGACTTATTTTTTCTAACATTTTTTACCGGGATTGCGTCTGTTTGGCCTACACTTTTGGAATTTAACTAACAAGTGTTCTGTTACGACTTCAAATTGCACATAGGACCTCTTATTTTTGAGAGACTATGATGTGCATTTGTAAAATGTCGCTATAATAGTGCCTTTTTAAAAAAATAAAAAAATGTAAGGTAAATTAAAATAAAAGCTAAAATATTAGAAAATAAAATAAAATATAAATAAAAACTAAAAAAATTTACCACGGAACAAGTAATAACAGAGATAAAGAGATAAAGAAATATGTGGCCAAGAGATAAGGCACGAGTTAGAAGAACCAAGAATACAGTATATCAATCTATATATTGACCTTTCGAGCCGTAGCCGGCCCATAGGGCATAGATCATCCCAGACAGTGCTCTAGGCATACATTCCTTCTACATGCTTCCTAAAATCTACAAGCTTAATAATCCTGGTCGTCCCATTGTTTCAGCATGTAGTTGTCCTACAGAACATATATCCGACTATCTCGACAGCATTTTCCAACCCATAGTGACATCCCTTCCCACCTGTGTCAAGGACACGAATCATGCCCTCACTATCTTCTCTTCTCTTTTCCTTATCCCTGAAAGCTCGTACCGACATTCGTCCTCGACGTATGCTCTCTGTGTACCTCTATCCCTCATGCTGATGGCCTAATAGCTCTTCAATTCTTTCTCGACCAAAGAATACATCCATCTGTGGATACTTCTACTCACCTCCGCCTCACTGAACATGTTCTCAACCTTAGTACGTTCGAATTCAATGGTCAGTTCTATGACCAAGTCAGTGGTGTAGCTATGGGAACCAAAATGGGTCCTAGCTATGCTTGCCTGTTCATGGGTTACCTTGAATATCAAATACTGATCTCGTACCGTGTCCCCCTTCCCCTTAAATACCTCCGGTACATCGATGACGGTTTTGGACTGACTGACTTGCCGGAAGATGACATCTCCAGGTTCATCGACTACATTGGCAACTTTCATAAATCTATTCAAATTACATCTCATATCTCTACCTCGTCCGTCACCTTTCTTGATCTGATCGTCTCCCTTGGTACCTCCAGCCTCCCACTTTCCATCTTCTATAAACCCACAGACGCCCACTGTTATCTTCTCTACACCTCGCCTCATCCATCTCACTGCAGAGATTCCATTTCATATTCTCAATTATTACGACTTCGTCGTATCTGCCAGGATGATCACGATTTTCTCCAACAGGTCCACCTGATGTTAAGTTTCTTTAGGCGTCGTCTCTATCCTGATTCGGTTCTCCAATCTGCCTTTAAGAGAGCTCTCGATATTCCCCGTTCGGTGGCACTCACCCCATCCACCCGCCGTTCCTCTGACAGGACCATATTTACCCTCACCTACCACCCCCATAACTTGGCTGCGGTGAGGATCCTTAACCGGTATCGCTCCATTCTCCACTCAGATCCTACTACCCGCCTACTTTTCAGTGATCCTCCTTTGGTCGCCTTCAAACGCGACAGGAGTCTGAGAGACATTCTTGTCACGAGCCGCCTCCCTCGCTCTAAACACCAACACCTTGGTACTGTTCCTTGTGGACGTCGAGTTTGCAGAACTTGTGACTACGTGCTATGCACCGATTCGGTCTTGTTCCCTAATGGGCGATTCGAGATCAAGGAGGGGTTTACTTGTGTGTCACGAAATATCATCTACGCCATAATATGTAAGCATTGACTGATGACGTATGTTGGTGAGTCTGGAGACGCTTGAGTGACAGATTTTGTGAGCATCTTCGCAATGTTGAGGCAAAAGACCGGCAGCCCGGTGTCTGCCCGTTTCAACTACCCCGGCTATAGTAGTAAACCTGACATGCAAGCTACCAGAATTGTCTCGTGTCACTCTAGTAATCACAGCCGGTTCGCCCTTGAGAATCGCCTCATTGCCCAGTTGGGTTCGCTGTCCCCCCATGGCATGAACATATCGCTCTCATACACATAGGACACCTACCACACACGTTTTACCCCATGCGCTACCGAACCTATTCATGTATGTATATTTATCAGCATATGTATTGGCACATTTAGACACCTTCGGGTTTTCTTTTGTGTGCTTTGTGGTAATATATACGGATTTATTCCTGTACGCATGTATGGTTAGGTACACATGCTTTTTTCACACATCCGTTCACTGTGCACACACACACACACACAGTTAGATACACGCAGCTTATACGTATCTTGTACCCACCTTGCCATCTCTTTAGAACCCTTCTGCCCTCCCCTCCCCCCCCCAACCGGACTGCCTGGTCAGTGAGATATATAGTTGGTCATCCCGCTTAATTTTAGTTCGTTCAGAAATGACCACGCTCTGGACTACGGGGAAGTGACCTTTTTTTATTTCCTTTCTCAAGTATCAAGTATATTATCACCATGTAGTTAGATTTGTGTACATATCCTTATATATATTTTTTTGTTGTTGTTTGTTGTTCCAGCTGAAGGCCTACTTGGCCGAAACGTCGACTGTTGTTTCAATTACCACGTAGAGCTGTTACCATACCACTTTTTTTCTTTTTTTTTTTTTTAAATCGTCATTACCATCAGCTTTACAGCAGCTTCCAATCTCTATGTATCTTGGTGCCTTTACTCCATAGACTCAGATACTCTTTCTCTTATCTCAATTGTATTCTAGCAGTTTTAAATCCTTGTAAAGATCTTTTATAAAATCTCGCATTTGTCTCTATTCTGTGCAAGCAACTCTATCTCATTGAGGGAGCGGATTCCTGCTGCTCTTGCCTCTCTGATCAATGTTCTTCTCATTGTCTCTCTAGGTCGGCTTCTTTTCCTCTTACCTGTTATTTCCCACATGAGGAATTGTTTTGTTATTCGGTTATTATCTCTCATCATCATAATACAATATAACGATAAGGAAAACAACCTTTCAAAGAGAAAGTCTCGGCTATATTTTGTGGTAAAAGTGTTGCTATCAATTGACAGCTTTCACAATCTCACGTTCTTTCTTTTGAACATGTTACCACGTTGGTTATCAAACTGATACAATCTACTAAGTTCATCTTTTCTAATATAATAAACCTTTAACCTGCTCAGCTTTGCGAGTTGTCCAGAGAAACAGACAAACATTGCTGCACTGAATACTGTTTCAAATATTGCAGACAAGTTTCTCCCCGATATCGCCTGATAAGACAATCTTGACAGATCTCGTATTTGAAGACAAGGAGTCAACAATCTCTCCACCCACTCGTGGAGATATAACCGAGTTACAAGAAAACTTTGCTGTAAAACCTTGTTCATACACCTTACTAGGTCGACAAACACTACGTGACGTGGGTTTGCATATTTCATTATTTATTACGTAATAACAAGTCGTTAGTGGTGTAGTGGTAGAGCGATGACTTAGCAATACAATGAACGTGAATGCTGTCTCAGCTTCAGTAGACAGTTAAAAATTGAGAATCTGGCTGAGTGATTAAATAACATCGAGGTGAAAGCACTGGTCTCCTCACCTTCATATGTTATGGCTTAGTACGATGAAGTTTTAAACTTAACTTTAACCCTTTAGTTCGATGAAGCTTTAAACTTAACTTTAACCCTAACGACACTTTATGTTACAGGAGGACACACTTTGACTTTCTCTGAAGGTCCATCTCTGCAGTGATCGACCAGGTTAGCTATACCGACCATTTCCGTTCAAGAACAGCAGTTGACTCAAGGACTGAGAGTGAGTTTATCCACTACTTCTCCCTACACATACTCTTTAAGCGTCTATGAATATTTGTGACGATCTTATTTTTCAGGAATAAAAATTCATAGACCGTTATTATTAGTGACACACTTCATTCTAGAAGCTGACTGCTTTTCAGAACTCTTCTGATATATATGGCCTTTTTTCGTCTTAGTGGGGGCTATTGCGTATTTTTGTTTAATATTGCTTTTGTCGAACAGCTTCTCTCGTGGATTATTCTACCAATGTTTGACAAACACACTCGGCGACAGAATGAACAATTTAGGCCGATTGATCAAATTGAAACCTTTGAGATGTGGATATATAGAAGAATAAGTAGAATTGCTTGGAAGGAGAAGAAAACAAACGATGAAATCTTAAAACAACTAAAAATGAAAAGAGAACTACTAAACACAATTCAAACAATACAAATGCAATTTTTGGGCCATGTTAAAAGACACAGTAGCCTACTAAAAGTAATCCTGGAGGAGAAAATACAAGGTAAAAGAGGCAGAAGCAGACCAAGACTAACATGGACGAGTAACATCAAAAGATGGACAAAGCAGCCTATGACAACCTGCACCATCAAAGCAAGAGACACAACAGAATGGCGCTCCATGGTAGCCAACCTTCGTTGTGGAGATGGCACTCGATGATGATGATGATCAACAGGGTTTACCATCTGTTTTTTTTATAAATAAGTCTTTTCTCTTCCATGTTTTGCCATAGCACAGCCTCAAATGATGTTATGCCATTTTTTATACAGGCTCGCTATGATGTGCGATCACTTGCCAGATGTTCCCAATCATTTTTACAGATGGAGAAGTCATTCAGGAAGGATTTACAAATATCTATATATCGTAGTATAGATCTGCCGATTGGTCTTTACCCGTGTATTAGTTTCTTCTGATAGTGACACAGTTATTTAAACAGATGGGTCTGTTATTCGGCACGTCCCGAGCCTGTGGGCTTGCACGGCTCATGTTGGTGAACTGTGAAGGAAGACATTTGCAAGGTTTGAAACATAACCTTATACACATAAGTGTTTTCTCAATGACTCAGTGAGTATGCTTGGAAAGATCGCAACTGGCTGTCCTCAACAGTGGTTAGTATCTCTTTGGAGGTCTACTCTAAAAATGCGTCCGCTTCATTTTCGTGCCAGTACACTCGGGTGTGGGAGCCGCGATAGCTCAGTGGTTAGTGAACTGGACTACCACGGACAAGGGGTAGGGTTCGATCCCAACCGACGGCTTCAGGGTTCACCCAGCCTTAAATGGGTACCGGATTTTTTTCTGGGAAAGTAAAGCAGCACGGGCGTAATACTGACCACATTGCCCCAAAAAGTGCTGAAGGTCTGTAAAATATAGGGTCACTAACACCATATTTCCCTATACGCCACTTGGCGTGACGGGGGTACTTTACTTTTTTTTACTTACACTCGGGTGTAAATGGTAATGAACGTGCTGACAGACTTTCCAGTTTATGTTGCACCAATTCAAGAGAGCTACACGGAGAACGGTTGAAGACTCGTAAGGTCAAGTTCGAGGCTTGAACCGGCGTCTTAGAACGCAAGTTTCCGCCCATATGTGCTCGGCCGCCTATCCAGAAGTGTTCGGAGACTTCTGAATAGTGTCATTTCAAGCATCAAACTTGCGATACAAGGCGGCATTCCACACCTTCCCTGATTAATACCCTGCTACTCATTTTTGCCAACGGCACATTTTTTTCCCAATCACGTATACAACTCACACAGCTTCCAGCTGAAATTGAACACAGGTTGTCCGAACGTCGGTAGCCCAGTTGGTTGGTTTTCCCAACTAGGCTACCAAGGCCCCCAAGACTCCTCAAGCAGCGAAGTTTTATTTCTCACTTTCATGCTGTGGAACTTTGCTGCGGGGATGGGAGCACTGATGGACATTTGTTCGACCCTTGGTGAAGACAATTCGGCCACTAACAGACATCCTTACTGCACTTTTGCATTTGTAACTCACTTAACTAACTCTTCATTAGCGCATTTTTGCTTACAGTGTTTAATACTTTTGTAATATTCACCTTCATGTGCTTCATGTGTGTCACATCTGTCGTGTTCTGTTATAGCGTGTTCATGACACATCTGACATGTTATTTATCTAGCTAATCCTGTTATTATAATATTTAATATAAATGTACCATTGGTTCTGAAATTGGGCGGGAAGATGGGGGCAGAGGACTGATTGATGTGGTACTGCTGACGTCACATATAAATGTCTGTCAACTTCTCACGGAAAAATGTGGATACCAACAATACATTGCTTACACTTAAATGACTTGTTGAATAGCTCATTTCCTTCTTCATTTCTACTGTCATTTTTGTTCTCTCTATGTTATTATCTCTATCTTTCATATTTTCTAAATTTTGTTGCCGGCAAAAAAAAACAACTTGAGTTACTAATTCTAGCATTACAACGTGTACCGCTGGTTTACCATTAACAGTATTCTATCCGTGGAGCCAGTTTCTTTGAGGTGGAGAATTCCTCTACATGACTTGTCTCAGCATCTCACAAAATGTGTTGGTAAATTATATTGACAAGTTGGTCGATCTCCGTGCACCTCCATGTTATTCGAATGTAAAGAAATAAAGAAAAGGGACTTCCCTTGAAAAACAGAAACTTTGCCCCAATTCACGTCACCGTTCCGATTCCCCTGAACAAAAAACGCACAATTTGATAACAAACAGTAACCGAAATGTTTTAAGCAGTATACAAGTCTCCGGGAAAAACAAGAAAGAAAAGAAGATATCCGCTGCCATTATAACGATGTCACTTGATGCTGTTGGAAAGGTCTAACTCCGTGCCAGTCATATTCGTCTAATATGCGAATATTTCAAACGTCATTAGTGAAAATAGATTATTATAGCTTCCCTATTTTAATTTATGAGGCAGATACTATGCAATCCATTTATGACAATCCAAACAATAAAAAGAGTTCTTAAATGTTATGTAGAGTCAGTCTTAACATATGGAAGTGAATCATGGGCAATAGGACAACAAATAAGAAAATCACTGGAGTCTGTAGAAATGTGGTTTTACAGAATAATGTTGAGAATACCATGGACAGCTAAGAAGAGTAATGAAAATGTTCTGAAAGAGGTCAAAGCAAAAAGAGAGCTAATTTCCAATATTATGAAAAAACAATCATCATTTTTTAGCCATGTAATGAGAAGAGAACAACTGAAATATATTGTACAACTGGAAAAATTGAGGGACGAAGAGAAAGAGGAAAGCAAAGAGAAAAAATTACCAGACAGCTTAAGAGAATGACTTGGCAGAAGGTCAGCAACAGATATGATAAATAACTGTCGAGATCGAAAATTGTGGAGAGACATGATCACCTACGCCAGCAGGCCCGGTACTTGATGATGATGATGACTCCAATCTAACTTAAACAAAAGGAAAACAAAGCGCATCAAAAACTCAAGACAAACAGAAAAAGATTTTAGTAACGATAATCTCTAAAGACCAAAGAAATCTGGAAGCCATTATCCTGGAAGTCCGGTGACTATAGCAGCAAATCTCATTAGTAATTATGACAATAATAACACTTAACTACATCACCTATTAACCTCTGCCCTTTCAACGCTATAATGCTGTCGTGTCCATGAATTTTCTGCTCACCTAATCCACCTTGACACCATTGTGAAGTTGTGAGTGCACTCGCCTGTCGACCTGAAGGTTCGCAGTTCAAATATCCAGGTAAGACAAAACAAAATGTTTCCGACCGAAAAGCTACTTGTGTTTGACCCAACATTATAAAATCATCATCATAATCACCATCATAATCATAATCATCATCATAATCACCATCATAATCATCAACATAATCATCATCATTATCATCATCATCATTATCATCATCATAATCATCATCACAATCATCATCAAAATCATCATCATAATCATCATCATAATCATCATCATAATCATCATCATAATCATCATCATAATCATCATCATAATCATCATCATCATCATAATCATCATAATCATCATCATAATCATCATCAAAATTATCATCATAATCATCATCATAATCATCATCAAAATCATCATCATAATCATCATCATAATCATCATCATAATCATCATCATAATCATCATCAAGTACCATGCCTGCTGGCGTATGTGATCATGTCTCTCCACAACTTTCGATCTCGACAGTTGTTTATAATTTCTGTTCTTGAAATGCCAAGTCATTCTCTTAACTCTTTCCGTACAGGCGCTTTTGTCGCTGCAACGGAAGAGATTTCAGAGACAACATTTTTCCTGGTTTTAAGAATCCATCTACATATTTATATTTATTTAACATATAGCATATTATATATGAATTTTTAGATAATTTAAGAAGGAACTAGATTTCATGGTTTGATGACGGTTCACACTAATCAAATTGAGCGTGACGCAAAATGCGAAACGTACGCGGCCGCTATCGGATTGACGCACATTGCGGCGAAACTTAAGGAAAGAGTTAAGCTGTCTGGTATCTTTTCTCTTTGCTTCTCTCTATCTCTTCGTCCCTCAATTTTCCCAGTCGCTACAATATATTTCAACTATTCTCTTCTCATTACATGGCAAGAAATTATGATTATTTCTTCATAATATTGGAAATTAGTTCTTTTTTTTTTGCTTTGGTCTCTTTCAGAACGTTTTCATTACTTTTCTTATCAGTCCATGATATTCTCAACAATTTGAAAAATGCACCAGAAATATTTTCTGGGTATGGAAGTCCATGAGGAGTGGAACCGGTCACCCACAGATCATGAGGCTGAGACTTAGTACAACGAAATCACTAACACTTCATTTATTCAACCATATCCCATGCCATGTGCACTGTTACACCATTGATCTTCTTTAAACGACCCATCATCTGTCCCCTTTGTTTACCTCTGTCCCACCGACCTTTTATTTTCTTGTTGTTACTAAGCATTCCAACCCGCCCCTCTCCGCCCTACAAATCTGGACTTCCTTTTCTTAATTTGTGTCGTAATCATTCCCTCTTAATCTACCTCTGTTAGTATCTTTTCGTTGCTTTTTTGTTCGGGTTGTCCACGGTATCTTTAACATGAAAAAAAACTTGCACATTTCAAAGAATTCCATGCAACGTTATATCTCTTTATTTATTTGTCATAATTTACAACCCAGAACTGTGCTAAAGACGGATGTGTTGGGCCGAAAGGCACAAATATCATAGTTTTATTGCAAACCCACAACACAACTCAGACACACCCACTTAACGTCCTTTTAATGGCGGATGACGAAGAGGTGTACCCTTTAGTTAACAGGTGAACGCAAACAACAACAACACAACTCACAACTGGTTATATATGGCACTGTAAGACATATATTTTTTCTAACTTTCTTCTAACACAACCACAGTTGCTATGGGACTATCTTTAACCTAATACGATCTTGAAGCCAGAAAAAGAACAGTCACATCAACGCCAACGACTACACTGTACTACAAAGTACTGTAACTCTGGCCTGGTTCACGTCACCCCTTCTCCTTCACTAATTGTATGCTTCATACAACAATTACTCTTCTTCTGTGTTTTCCTGGTAGGTGAGGAGGCATTATGTAGATAGTTAACGTTAAGTATAGGCATATCTGCTTTTCGGCTCGACATATGCATGGGTACATTTTAATTGCCTAATAATTTTTCCCAAGAAACGACCAGTTTCCCTACTATTTTTAGTTTCAGCTGGCATGGGCTCTTTAGCGTGCGCATAGTACACACGGAACCACCAACTTATTTCGTCACTATATTAGAAGTCTAGATATTTGATCTCACTACCAAAATACCAGGAGATGGTATTTCCACGGAAAAAGAACACCGATCTCAAGAGAAAACTTTCCGTCTCTTGTGGCGGAGTATGAATCAGAGATGAAGATAATGATGAATGATGAAGATAATGATGAATGATGAAGATAATGATGAATGATGAAGATAATGATGAATGATGAAGATAATGATGAATGATGAAGATAATGATGAATGATGAAGATAATGATGAATGATGAAAATAATGATGAATGATGAAGATAATGAAAATGTTAAAAAAGGATAAATGGTATGTTAACAGTTTTACATAGGTGAGAAACAAAACAAAAAGTAGAATGACGTTTCGGCCAAAAGGCCTTCAGCAGGGGGTACAACAAACCACAAAGAAAAATATCAAAATATAAAAATACAAAAATAGAATCAGAAAATGAATCAGAGGTTTTGTTGTCCAAAGACCCATATTACACAAACCAACAATAGAGATAATCATACACGTAGGACGATGTGATCTTTATTATCTGAACAACGGCATTTTTTTTTCTTCTGTGGATTCCAGGCGTAAGAGAACAGTACAATCAATGTGTCTTCATGTCTTTGCCTCATTGTGTGGTATAACCCACACAAACACAGAATTTATTTCTACTATAAACAATCATCATCTAGTAGCATACCCTTTACCAAAACGTTGCTTTATCACAACCCTTGTTAGATAATCTCCTTCTCTAGCAAGTCCTCCTACATCCTTTGTTGGTAGAGTCAGGGACAAAGTGACGGGAGACAGATAATAATAAATGAATATTATTGTAGAGGGAAACTCCAGAGGCCGATAGATCAGCGAATCATTTCAGGGGAAGAGATGTTTACAAAACCTGGGAAAAAATCACAAATAATCAAGAATAGGGAGAAAAAAACAAAGAACAACAGACTGCAGGAACGAACCTATACTCCTCGACTCAGCGCCTTGCCCCGAGAAACAAACGCTAGAGCACACTTCCAACTAAGCAACTGTTTTGTAACCACATTTTTCTTTGTCTACAGGTATATCGTCTTCCTGAAACTATGCTCAATATATAGAATAATGAAGCTAAAGGGCCAAAACACTTGCTCTTCTGATGATCAGGTTGCCTCCTCTGTGAAGGTCTGTACAAAGAGTTTCCTATTACTGATCACATGTTCTTCAATTATTCTTAAATGTTATGTAGAACCAGTCTTAACATATGGATGAAAATCATGGACAATAGGACAACAGACAAGAAAATCACTGGAATCTGTAGAAATTTGATTTTATAGAAGAATGTTGAGAATACAATGGACAGATAAGAAGAGTGATGAAAACGTTCTGAAAGAGGCCAAAAGCAAAAAGAGAGCAAATTTCCAATATTAGGAAGAAGCAATCATCATTTTTTGGCTATGTAATGAGAAGAGAACAGCTGGAATATATTGTGACAACTGGGAAAATTAAGGGACGAAGAGAGAGAGAAACAATGAGAGAAAAATACAAGACAACTTAAGAGAATGGCTTGGCAGAAGGTCAACAACAGAAATGATAAATAACTGTCGAGATCGAAAGTTGTGGAGAGACATGATCACCTACGCCAGCATCCCCGATACTTGATGATTCGATTATTATGATCTAAACAGTCAACTATTTTTCGCTGTCCCATTTCAGTCTGACTACAAGAACTCCGGGACTAAAGTTTAAGAACCACTGATCAGACAAGTGTATCGGCAGGCGCACAATTGCTAAAACCTGATTGGCTGGCTACATTCACAACTCCCAGCACGCAAGAGCGTAGTAAGAAAGGGAGGACGAGCTTTCGTGGGGGACTGGTTGTGTGAAGAAACTCTCGGCTTCATATTCTCTGCTTTAGATCTCGGACAGGTGTTAGTCGCTCAGTCCAGATTTCTACCGCTAGAACTGTTGTGTTTTTGTTTATAACAGCTCATCGCTGGTGGGTTGCAGTGACAAGCACCCAAAAAGTGAATATTAATTAATCACACGTGGATAGAGAGTGACAAATTTCAATATGTTGGATATAAAGCAGAAATGAGTGAAAGCCGTCACTAAAATGGATGAAATCGAAGGTAAGTTTGAACATATGACTGGAGACGTTCCCTAGCGTTTGGCTTTTCGTGGCAAGGCGCTGTGCCACTGAGTACGGGTTCGATCCTGCTTTGGTCCATATTTTTTTTCTGTTGTTGATTATTTGTCAATTTTTCCGAGTGCTGTAAACATACCTCTTCCCCTGAATTGATTCGTTGAACATTTGGTGTGACCCTGAACGTGTACCTTCCACTGAGGTGTTACTGTGTTGGTATGGGAACATCTGTCACTCATTGTCAGCTGCTGGAGGGCATGAGCGCTGAGTTGGAAAGTTTGTCGAGGGCATGTCGGTTAAAAAAAAATAATGGAGAGCAGCGGAAAGGAGGGGGGGGGGTGTTGTCGTTTCCCATCGCGGTTTTGAAAATAAGGATTGGAGGAGGGTACTAACCGTACTTAAAACATTGGATGAGTCAAATTGAGAGAGGTACTATTCTATCTATCTATTGACCTTTCGAGCCGTAACCGGCCCATAGGGCGTAGACCAAGATACACCTTCTCCTATATGAATTTTTGTTCTAGCAGTTTTCTTTTAAAGATATTTTATCAAATCTCGCCATCCGTCTCTGTTCTGTGCAAGCAGTTCTATCTCATACTAATATCATACTAATCTCAATATTATATAATACTATATCATTGTCATTATCTTCGTCAAGTATTAGTATATTAATATGTTTATACTAGGCAGGTTGTGGTTCACGAAGTGTGCACTTTGAGAAAAAAAAAAACATGTATATCTTGTGTTCTTTTTTCTGCGTTCACAGTTAGTCACCTTGACTTCAATTGTTTATCAAAGGTGTTAATAGGCGTACAGTACGTTGCGTCGTTGTTTACACTAACTGATGTTTTCGCATTTCCACGTGATAATGAATGCACCTGACCTCAGCATGTCTTGACCTCTAAGTTTTACAAATAGAGTTGTGTATGTTGCGTGTCAAAGTCTCGATTATTCCATCAATAAACTGTCATTGTGTACCTCTTGGTTGTGGACTTGACTGGTTCATTGCTACCTGTTGTTATTATTATTATTATTATTAACCTTGAAGTGTACGCCCCCCTCCCCCCACTACTACTGGCTCCTTGCTACCAGCATTACCGCAGCACTCCAATTATTTACCTGTTCCCCTACCTGTTATTAGCACACCTGGCAAATTGCGTGTTTACATTCAGTAATATCAGTTAAATGTTTGGATTTTGTGAAACTCAACCACTAGGGTAGACTAACCCCCAACACGACATAGTCACAAGACCCATCACGGTATTACATCACACGATGCACATAAAAACACACAACACACACACACATAAACACATAGAACGAACGATTCGCCTTCTCAGGCCTACTCATTTTAATCCGGATTCCAGGTCAAGTGATCTCTCTCCTCCCCCCCCCCCCCCGACAAACATCATTATCATGTGTAGATGTGTTGGTCAGATTCCGTCACTACCATCTGTCTGGCCGGCATAACTCTAACTTTTCGATAACAAAAATAACTGGTCACAACGACTTCGCATTAACACTCACTCGTAAACAATCAGTTATATGGAGAGAGGAGCAGACCTAGATGAAAATGGGTGATATCATCAGTAGCAATGACGTTGATAAACATCAACAAGGCAGACATTCGTATCGGTCATTCACCCAAGGTCAGTTTTATTTTTTCTCTGGACGCTTAGAGGTAACAGGCCTGCTGAAGCTTAGAGCTACATTGTTGAAGTCGAACATATCATTTTAACGTAATCTTTATTCAATAGTTACCGAGAACATGTTTACTGGTAGGCAGCTTCAAATATGAAAACAAAAATATTCCTTGTTTTTGTTTGTTTTAATTTACGCACGCATGCACGCACGAGAACCTGGTCGTGCTGTGGTTAGGGAACTCTCCATGCGACCTGAACGTTCTAGGTTCAAATGTCAATTTCAATGTGGCAAACTTGTTTTTCCGACCAGACATAACTGTCTGGGTCTACCTAACTTGTTTAATGTTTTCCCCTACGTTTCGACACACCATGCGTCATGCCGATCTCTGGCATGTACATTTTAGTCGCACGGTACGTCACTCTCAATTTGATTAGTGCAGTGTCATCAATTGATTTTTTTTCTTCGAATTTTTGGAGCATGTTAAAAGACACAACAGCCTACTGAAAGTAATATTGAAAGGAAAAATACAAGGTAAAAGAGGCAGAGGCAGACCAAGACTAACATGGACGAGTAACATCAAAAGATGGACAAGTCAATCTATGACAGCCTGCACCATCAAAGCAAGAAACAGAGTAGAATGGCGATCCATGGTAGCCAACCTTCGTTGCGGAGAAGGCACTCGATGATGATGAGTGTCATCAAACCATATTCTTGTTATATGTCTTGTATCATGATATTGGTGAAATTGGATTCATTGTTTAATTATCTAAATATTCATATATAATATGTTGAGTGTTAGATACATGTAAAGTAAAAAAAAAAAAAAAAGTAAAATACCCCGGTCACGCCAAGTGGCGTATAAAAAAAGTAAAGTACCCCCCGTCACGCCAAGTGGCGTATAGGGAAATATGGTGTTAGTGACCCTATATTTTACAGACCTTCAGCACATGATTTTTGGGGTAATGTGGTCGGTATTACGCCCGTGCTCCAAGTGGCGTATAGGGAACCACAAATCGTACAGACCTTCGGCACATGATTTTTGGGTAATGTGGTCGGTATTACGCCCGTGCCGCTTTGCTTTCCCAGAAGAAAAAAAATCCGGTACTTATTAAAGGCTGGGTGAACCCGGAAGCCGTCGGTTGGGATCGAACCCTACCTCTTGTCCTTTGTAGTCCAGTTCACTAACCACTGAGCTATCGCGGCTCCCAGATAAATGTAAACATATCGATTAATATTTAAAACCATGAACAATTTTATCTCTGAAATCTCTAACACTAAATTGATACAAATCTTCAACACTGAAAGAGTTAACGAGATACGAACTAAACCGATCCCTCTGGGAACAAAGGCAGCGAGGCAATGGAAGCGGCCACCTCAGCCTCATGAAGCTGAGTCTTAATAAAATAAAGTCGCGTCAAAGTACATAAATTATTTCATTTCGGAGAGTATCGTCCCCTTCAGTAATATTGCACTTCTTCGGATGAAAGAGATGGGAGTTAAGATGGACACAGCCAGAAATGAGAAACTTAGTGGCCGTGTAAGAAGACTTATCAACCAACATAGAACTGGAGTGGTCAGTCGCTGGACACTGAGGGAATTGCTGAGGAGGGGATTTGAGCACCTATGGACATGTTCGGAGTGCAATGATGATGACCTGCAAATAACTCAATATTGCACTTTGCTCTATGGTTCTCTAATCTGTCATTACTGCAGGAAGAAAAAGAGAAATAACTCGAGGGTGAAGTCCTGATCCTAAACCCTAATATAATTTTTTAGAATTTGAAAACCGCTGTGATATTGTGACGACGACAACTAATAGGCGATCACTCCTTTCTCTTAAATAATGTATGTTCATAAACTGGGAAATTACCAAATGCGATCACAACAATAAGTTTTTACGAAATGACATTTGCTATGGGTTTACCTGTAACTTTTACATTATGTTCATAAAACGCTATCACGCTTTAGAACTAGATCTACCCCAAAGATTTAGAATAAATTCTATTATCCCAGTTTTGCCTCAACGGCTGCTTACATAACTGTCTGTCATGCTTACATAACTGTCTGTCATGATTACATAACTGTCTGTCATGCTTACTGAACTTGTCTGTCATGCTTACAGAACTGTCTGTCATGCTTACTGAACTTGTCTGTCATGCTTACACAACTGTCTAGCATGCTTACACAACTGTCTGCCATGCTTACACAAATATAAATATCTGACATTCTCACAGAACTGACTGGCATGTTTACACAGCTGTTTGCCATGCTTACAGAGCTGTCTGACATGTTTACACAACTGTTTGTCATGCTTACAGAGCTGTCTGACATGTTTACACAACTGTTTGCCATGCTTACAGAAATGTCTGGCATGTTTATACAACTGTTTGCCATGCTTACAGAGCTGTCTGACATGTTTACACAACTGTTTGCCATGCTTACAGAAATGTCTGGCATGTTTTATACAACTGTTTGCCATGCTTACAGAGCTGTCTGACATGTTTACACAACTGTTTGCCATGCTTACAGAACTGTCTGGCATGTTTACACAACTGTTTGCCATGCTTACAGAGCTGTCTGACATGTTTACACAACTGTTCGCCATGCTTACAGAGCTGTCTGCCATACTTACAGAACTGTCTGGCATGCTTACAGAACAGTCTGCCATGCTTACAGAACTGTTTGCCATGCTTACAAAGCTGTCTGGCATGTTTACACAACTGTTTGCCATGCTTACAGAACTGTCTGTCATGCTTACACAACTGTCTGGCATGCTTACACAACTGTTTGCCATGCTTACAGAACTGTTTGTCATGCTTACACAACTGTCTGTCATGCTTACACAACTGTTTGTCATGCTTACACAACTGTTTGCCATGCTTACAAAGCTGTCTGGCATGCTTACACAACTGTTTGCCATGCTTACAGAACTGTCTGTCATGCTTACACAACTGTCTGGCATGCTTACACAACTGTCTGTCATGCTTACACAACTGTCTGGTATGCTTACAGAACTGTTTTGCATGCTTACAGAACTGTCTGGCATGCATACAATACTGTATGTCATGCTTACAGAACTGTCTGGCATGTTTACACAACTGTTTGCCATGCTGACACAACTGTCTGGCATGCTGACACAACTGTCTGGCATGCTGACACAACTGTCTGGCAAGCTTACACAACTGTCTGGCATGCTGACACAACTGTCTGACAAGCTTACATAACTGTCTGGCATGCTGACACAACTGTCTGGCATGCTGACACAACTGTCTGACAAGCTTACATAACTGTCTGGCATGCTGACACAACTGTCTGGCAAGCTTACACAACTGTCTGGCATGCTGACACAACTGTCTGGCATGCTGACACAACTGTCTGGCATGCTTTCAGAACTGTCTGCCATGCTCACGGAAATGCTAACTTTACGTGTCATAAAATCACATGCTCTCACAGCGGTTTGTTTACATTTTAAGAGCTTATTACCACTACAAGAAGCTACCAGCCTCAGTGACGTTCTGCATTTCCTCTACAACATAATTAAACACTGGTAGTGTGACGGAGCCTCTATTTTCTATTTTGAGTGTAAGAGCTTCAGGTCTCCCCAAAGTACTCGACCTAATTTATTTTAATCGGAAACGAACAATGAACTTTCCTAGATAGGTTATCTGTGAGGTTCTCGGCATATCAAATAAGCTACACGTTCAAAATAGGCCGTTGGTAAACGCTGTATTTGTTCGTATAGAGCTGTAGTTTCAAACTAATGTCTCGCAACATATAAACTCGTAGCGAAAGTAACAAGTAAGTAAAGAGTTAAGGAACATGTGAATTAATGGTGTTAGTATATCTACTGTCGTCTCAAATCTTAGATGACCTTGTTACACAACAAACCCATACCACAAATCTTAGATGACCTTGTTACACAACAAACCTGTACCACAAATCTTAGATGACCTTGTTACACAACAAACCTATACCACAAATCTTACATGACCTTGTTACACAACAAGCCCATACCACAAATCTTAGATGACCTTGTTACACAACAACCCAGACCACAAATCTTGCATGATCTTGTTACACAACAAACCTATACCACAAATCTTGGATGACCTTGCTACACAACAAACCCATACCACAAATCTTGCATGACCTTGTTACACAACAAACCTAGACCACAAATCTTGCATGATCTTGTTACACAACAAACCCATACCACAAATCTTGGATGACCTTGCTACACAACAAACCCATACCACAAATCTTGCATGACCTTGTTACACAACAAACCCATACCACAAATCTTGCATGACCTTGTTACACAACAAACCCATACCACAAATCTTGCATGACCTTGTTACACAACAAACCCATACCACAAATCTTGGATGACCTTGTTACACAACAAATCCATACCACAAATCTTGGATGACCTTGTTACACAACAAATCCATACCATAACTCCTGGTTTAAATCTCGTAGTAGCATTATACAAGTAGATCTACTCCTAGAACTTTTGCAAAATATAGGCTAGAGCTTCTCACATTCTGCTCGGTACAATTCCATACTTGTGTAGGAACTGATCCAGTTAGTAAATTCTTGTATTTTAATTACAGTTTCACCTGTGTGTTAGATAAAGGTTATTTTAGTTGCAATTTTCACCTGTGTGGTAGATAGAGGTTATTTTAATTGCAGTTTTCATCTGTGTGGTAAATAAAGGTTATTTTAATTGCAGTTTTCACCTGTATGGTAAATGAAGGTTATTTTAATTGTAGTTTTCACCTGTGTGGTAGATAAAGGTTATTTTAATTGCAGTTTTCACCTGTGTGGTAGATAAAGGTTATTTTAATTGCTGTTTTCACCTTTGTGGTAAATAAAGTTTATTTTAATTGCTGTTTTTCACCTGTATGGTAGATGGTTATTTTGGTTGCAGTTTTCACCTGTATGTTAGGTGAAGGTGCATGAGAGGTAACTCTTTAAGGATTGACATCTCTTTACCACTTTCTGGTGTGAAATATTCTATTTTTTAACCTTTTAACCATCACCCATTTACTCTTTCTCCCTCTCTCGCTTCACTTCCCCTTCCCATATCTCCCTTTCATATGTCGAGGGATATACAAGGTTCTAGTTTTTTGCCCTTCTGGCAACCTCACCCATTGTTAATTGATGTTGTTGTAGTGTTTATCTGATGTTGCCAGTCCATCTTCCTCGATCAAAAAATAAAAATAAGCAATACAACTATTTCCAATCACTATGAATCCGCTGTCTACCATTCCTTATATTTCTCAAATTAATTTTTTTAAAAATCAAATAAATAACGACAACAAACAGCTGTGCTAGTTTCCTTATCTTCCTATTTGTATTATTGTGTTAACGTCTTCTTCTTTGTTATTGTAATCATCATCATCATTGAGTGCCGTCTCCGCATCGAAGGTTGGCTACCATGGAACGCCATTCCACCACTCTGTCTCTTGCTTTGATGGTTATTGTAATATTGCGTCTTGAAACCACGCCCTCGATTTGTGGCCAATCAAATACACACTAATCATTCACTGCTTATATTCAGCAGCCTCATCTTATATCGGGTAGAATGGTTTATCTGAAACCACGTGTCTTTACCCACTTTAATTCTACAGTTCTAGAACATCGTCCCTGATGATTGAAAAATATGTCAAATTAAAATTATATTCGTGTTGAACGATCTTATTTTTTTATAATTAAAAAAAAAAAAAGTAAAGTACCCCCGTCACACCAAGTGGCGTATAGGGAATATGGTGTTAGTGATCATAAATTTTACAGATCTTCGGCACATGATTTTTGGGGTAATGTGGTTGGTATTACGCCCGTGCCGCTTTACCTTCCCAGAAAAAAATCCGGTACCCATTAAAGTCTGGTTGAACCGGAGGCCGTCGGTTGGGATCGAACCCAACCTCTTGTCCTTTGTAATCCAGTTCACTAACCACTATCAGCTATCACGGCTCCCTATTTTTTATAATATCTCTAAATTAATGTATACTTACTTATTTATACTACTATTTCTTTAAATTGATTTATATTTCCTTACCTTATCTCATAAAACTACTTTATAATTTCCATGATCTCTTAAAGTTTATTTCGATTTCTTTACATTATCTCTTAAAATTGATTTATACTTTACATTATATCTTAAAATTGATTTATACTTTACATTATATCTTAAAATTGATTTATGCTTTACATTATATCTTAAAATTGATTTATGCTTTAAATTATATCTTAAAATTGATTTATACTTTACATTATACCTTAAAATTGATTTATACTTTACATTATATCTTAAAACTTATTTAGATATATTTATATATTCATAATCTATTAAAGTTGATTTATACATCTTTACACTGCCTCTGAAAATTGATTCTTTATATGATCTATTGAAATAGATTTATACTTTAGGTTATCTACTAAATTTGATTTAGTTTTCTTCACACTATCCTATTTAAAGTTGATTTATACTTCTTTCTTTGTCCTAAACCGATGAAGTATTTATTTAATGCCCGATAGTTTTATGAGAAATCGCTTTGATTTGTATTGAAGCAAATTTATAATGTTGCTCTAGTTGTAGATCACACAGTAATGTACTTCACGTAATCATCTACTGAGCGACCTGTCGGCTTGTCCAAGTTCTGTAATGTTGAATCTAACAATTAACTCTTATGTCTTCCAAGTAACGCTCACATCGACGCTTTTGCCTTTAGCTTCCCAATAACGCTCTCTTCGTCTTTGGCGAGATCGAGTTGTTACCAATCTTAAGTCAGATAATTCAGTTCAAATCAGCAAAATAATCAGGAAGGGCAAAGAGTTATTCAGAAGAGAGATATTCAGATCCCTTTCTTTCTTCTTTTCTTTCTTTCTTTCTTTCTTTCTTTTTCTTTCTTTCTTTCTTTTTCTTCTTTCTTCTTTCTTTCTTTCTTTCTTTCTTTCTTTATTTATTTCTTTCTTTCCTTCCTCCTTCCTTCCTTCCTTCCTTCCTTCCTTCCTTCCTTCCTTCCTTCCTTCCTTCTTTCTTTCTTTCTTTCTTTCTTTCTTTCTTTCTTTCTTCACTAGCCTTTCGCCGCCATATGGTTCGCGGTTTTTTGCTTTTCTATTGTCCTCTTTTGCTGTTGTACATCTCAGTGTTTCTAATATTCCGTTTATCGACCTTTTTCTTGTTCAGCTTCTTGGTCTGGTGTTCTCGTATCGTTCGTTGTTAGCTTACATTAGACTTAGTTCTTTATGCCTTATCACATGCCCGAATCACCTGATCTGTTATCGCTTTATGTATTCAATTGATGGTTCCTTTCCTGGTCTTTTTTTATTCGTAACTCCATATTTCTGATATTATCTCTCAGGCTGTATTGCTGTCATGCACCTGACACACTTAATTTCTGTGGTGGTTATTTTTCAAATAGCTCTTGAGTCTGTGGTCCATGCCTGGCACTGGTAGCACAACATTGGGATAAATCTAGTATTATAAATAGCTTGCTTCGCTTCTAACGTTACTTCTTTGTTGGATAGACGTGTCCAATAACTTGACAAGCTTTGCTACATCTTGCATCCTTTTCTGTTGCTTGCATGTTGTTGTATGTCAGGGTGCTACCTAAGTATTTGAATTCCTTCACTTGTTTTAGGATATTGCCATGTATCGGCATGTTGATGTTTTTGTGTTTCTTTTGATATCGTCAGTACTTCAATCTTGTTCATGTTGATTTTAATATTACGTTGTTTTTCATCGGATAATTCAGATCAAAATAATCAAACAAAATATTTCTCGATTTGAAAAGTTAACTACTTTAAGAGCACACACACTTTCGATCGCACTCAGCACCGCCTCGGTTCATAACTTGAGAACTGTTGCCCGTTGGCCTTGGATATTTTTACTCAGACCAGGAACATTCACATTTAAATTGCTATAGGAAGGCCTGCTGGCCTTTCCGTCAGCTGAACCGGATATATGGAGCGCGATATAACTGCTCTGTTCACAGCTTCTTTGTCTGCTCATCGCACGAGCGATCTCCTAAGGCAAGGACCCATTGACAAGGTGTAAAACACACAACAATCGCCTCATTGTTCTGATCAGCTTATCTGGATAAATCACGGAGGTGTCAAACTTTGTTTAGCTTCAGACGATGTTACTCTCTGATATAAGTTCAAGTGTTCCCTTCTGAAAGCGGAGACACTCACGTTCTTTTATAACTTCTATCATGCCTGTCATCATCTGATTAGGTATGTTGTGTCTCCTGCATAATCTTCTGTTTTATTATATTATGCCTTATTTATAATATTATATCTTATTTATTGTCCTGTGTCTTGTTTATCATTTGGTATCACGGAGCCATTTTTTGGCCATGTAATGAGAAGACAACAACTGGAACATATTGTAACAACTGGGACAATTGAGGGACGAAGAGATAGAGGAAAGCAAAGAGAAAAAATACAAGACAGCTTAAGAGAATAACCTGGCAGAAGGTCAACAACAGAAATGATAAATAACTGTCGAGATCGAAAATTGTGGAGAGGCATGGTCACCTACGCCAGCAGGCCCGGTACTTGATGATGATCACGGAGCACGAGCTAAACGATTAGCCATGAAGAGCGACACAAAGCTGGTCAGAACCTCCCTTTTAGACTCAAGGATAAATATCGAGTTGCGTTAAGGCATTCGAAGTGAGGATTGGCGTAGTTCCCGTATTGGTGAAAATCTATTGATATATAAGACCTAGTGTTGTAGTGGTGGGATCTGTTGATACAGAAGATCTGGTGTTGCAGTACCTCTTGCGTTGACATGACACACCATCTCAGCTAGAAAATAGGAAATAAAAAAAAGCCGTTGCAAGCCGCCACGTCACCTTTTTTTGATTAAAGAGCTAGTAGCTGGTATTGACCTCGTGGCATTAAGCTCACTGTTGTCATCTTATTTCCTATTATATTGTGTCCTTTTTATCACCTGACATCTTCTTTAGGAGTTTACATTTTATTAATTATATTGTGTTTTATTATTATGCTCTTTCTTATTTATTGTCTTGTGTTGTATTTTAATGGAAAGTATGTCAAGTAACATTTTCATCGAAGCAAAATGAAGTAGTAAACGTAACTGTACCAGACCACAATCACTTGGGTTTTGATAAGTGATAGTTTTCTTCCTCTCTGTTATTACCCTGTCAGACTCAGATAGACGCTCATTCTATTTCAGCTAGGACGTCTAGAGAGCGCAAGGGTAGAATTGAACCATTTTCACTTTTACCCTAATCCATTGCACTAACCACGAGCAACTGACTCTTCATGGTTTTATAATACACTCGGACTGAAGATGACGCACATAAAGCGGAAGTCATAGTGCGTCACTTGAATACTGAAGAAGAACTAGTTGAAGAAGAAGCTAGTTCTTGTTTCTTAGTTTTTTCTTAGTCCCATGGTTGGAGCCTTCCCTAGTCATTGTTCTACGTAGCATTTCTTTTGGTCTGCCTTGTTTTTATTATCATCATCATCCTCAAGTACCGGGCCTACTGGCGTAGGTGATCATGTCTCTCTACAACCTTCGATCTCGACAGTTCTTTATCATTTCTGTTGTTGACCTTCTGCCAAGCCATTCTCTTAATCTGTCTGATATTTTCTCTCTTTGCTTTCCTCTATCTCTTCGTCCCTCAATTTTTCCAGTTGTTACAATATATTCCAGTTGTTCTCTTCTCACTACATGGACAAAAAATGATGATTGTTTCTTCCTAATATTGGAAATTAGCTCTCTTTTTGCTTTGACCTCTTTCAGAACGTTTTCATTACTCAGTTTTTATTATACCAGATGGATTCCAGTTGAATGTCTGCTGGGGAAGACTTTCTTCATCCATTCTAAGCACATGACCGATGTATTTCCGAAGCGTTTTCTTATAGAGCTCGTCAGGATTCTTGTCCAGCCTCTTCAAATAATAATAATAATAAGTATGCACGCAGCAGTATAAACTTAGATTCACGCAGAATAGAGTAGCTTGTTCATGTCTGCTTATTTCACGAACTCGTAAATTGAACAGAATATATTCGACATTTGTTGCACCATCTACCGGACACTTTGCCTGTAAGTCTACCAGTCAATGTTATTGACATTACCAAGCTCCAATCTGTTCTGTGTTGTACTTCCTGTCAGGGCCCTCGGTTGAAATTCTAGGAAACTTCGATTAGTGAATAAATAGCTCGAGGTGTCGTTGTGACACGCGTCTTGATTAAACTTGAGACTATGATTGGTTGGTTAGTTCGTAAGCAGAACCAAGCCTATTCGAAAATAAACTGCATTCCAACAATCTATATCGTCAGTCATAGGAACTTGTAGGAAAATACAGGTTATATGAGACACTCGAAAGTCACTGGGCTGAAAGTTATCAACGACTTATAGCTGCTGGTTGCGTCGGGATTAGCGGTAACAGCTTACCCAAACCACACCTCTACTTCCCGCTGTGCCTCAGGAAAAATACAAACTGGAGACTAACCAATGTGGCCAAACGAGTGAAGGGCAATCCGATAATCAACAGTTTTTGTCGAAGTTTAATATGTTAGGCAGGAAGGCGGAAAGTATAACATTTTTGTGTAAACGACAAGAAACCACACCTACACCTATTTAACGATTTTAATTGAAGACTGAGGAACATTCGTTGGGCGAGCGAAGAAAAAGTTGAGTTTATTTAAAAAAAAAAAATAGCGAAGTTTGAGTTGTTTTCCTATTTCCCATTCTAATTACGCAGTCTACTTCACCCATACCCACCACTAACGTTAAGATTGGGTTCAGGGCGTGGTGGTGAAGTTTACGTTCCTATAAAAAAAGTAAAAGTGCCCACGTCACGCCAAGTGCCGCATTTGGAATATGGTGTTCTATCTATTGTCCTTTCGAGCCGAAGACGGCACATAGGGCAGAACCATAATCTCAAAGCGAACCTTGCATGCCAAAATGGCACATATTGCAGAGATCACCACTTCTAAAATCTATGGCTCTGTTTCCATAACAATACTTTTTACAATGACAGCTTGTCAAGCCATCGATCATCTCCTTAGTCGCCTCTTACGACATGCCTGGAGGTTACGTGTCACTATTATATGGTGTTAGTGACCATAATTTGTGTAGACCTTCGGCACATGATTTTTGGGTAAAGTGGTCAATATTACGCCAGTGCCGCTTTACTTTCCCAGAAAAAAAATCCGGTACCAATCAAAGGCTGGTGAACACAGAAGCCGTCGGTTGGAATCGAACCCAACCTCTTGTCCTTTGTAATCCAGTTCACTAACCACTGAGCTATCGCGGCTAGCACACAGAATATACTCCATCATAAAGTTCATCATGAATGATGGAGGTGAAGGGACACATCGTTGTTTCCAGGTACAAGTTAGACCTTAGGGCGACTGAGAGGACTGATCAGTAATTGGAATAGTAGCCGACCTACACGAACTTTCAACTATTATAGCGCTATTTTCGTTCTGGTTATTTGGTTATGGAAGGCCCCGGTATCACTGCACACGAATTAAAATCCACAATTATTTTCGTTCTGTTAGAGGGGACTAAGCAGTCATGACGTTGGAGCGGGATGAGGTCGACACTGGTTATCCTGAATGTTGATTCCGAATTCCTTCTTTCTTCAAGATATTATTAGCAGCCGTTGTTTGTATTAGTTGCCAAGATTACACTTTCTTTGCTCTAAATGAGAGAGAGAAGAGAGAGAGAGAGAGAAGGGAGGGAGGGAGAGGGAGAGGGAGAGAGAGAGAGAGAGAGAGAAAGATGAGATGCAGACAAAAACAAACAACAGGAGGTTGCCGGGACAAGATTTTGAGCCCTGGACTCAAATAACATTTCGTGGGCAAGAGATCTCCATGTTCTCAAATAAACAAACACCGTTGGATCACATGTGCATCTGTGTGCCTGTTTACTTGCGGGGCTTATGGTTATTGTTATTGCTCTTAGGTCTTCAGTGAGATTGCTAGGCGTTTAAGAACATCAACTGTTCGTACAGTTGGTTCTTGTTTTATTTCAACCAAAATTTCATTGAACTTGATTCTTAGCAGCTTGTAGATAACGTGTGTTGGGAAAGGTGAAGGAGTTGTAGATAAGTGTGTTGGGGTAGGTGGAGGAGTTGTAGATGAGTGTGTTGGGGTAGGTGAAGGAGTTGTAGATGAGTGTGATGGGGTAAGTGAAGGAGTTGTAGATGAGTGTGTTGGGGTAGGTGGAGGAGTTGTAGATGAGTGTGATGGGGTAGGTGAAGGAGTTGTAGATGAGTGTGTTGGGGTAGGTGGAAGAGTTGTAGATGAGTGTGTTGGGGTAGGTGGAGGAGTTGTAGATGAGTGTGATGGGGTAGGTGAAGGAGTTGTAGATGAGTGTGTTGGGATAGGTGAAGGAGTTGTAGATGAGTGTGTTGGGGTAGGTGGAGGAGTTGTAGATGAGTGTGATGGGGTAGGTGAAGGAGTTGTAGATGAGTGTGTTGGTGTAGGTGGAGGAGTTGTAGATGAGTGTGTTGGGGTAGGGGGAGGAGTTGTAGATGAGTGTGTTGGGGTAGGTGGAGGAGTTGTAGATGAGTGTGTTGGGGTAGGTGGAGGAGTTGTAGATGAGTGTGTTGGGGTAGTGAAGGAGTTGTAGATGAGTGTGTTGGGGTAGGTGGAGGAGTTGTAGATGAGTGTGTTGGGGTAGGTGAAGGAGTTGTAGATGAGTGTGTTGGGGTAGGTGAAGGAGTTGTAGATGAGTGTGTTGGGGTAGGTGGAGGAGTTGTAGATGAGTGTGTTGGGGTAGGTGGAGGAGTTGTAGATGAGTGTGTTGGGATAGGTGAGGAGTTGTAGATGAGTGTTTGGGATAGGTGAAGGAGTTGTAGATGAGTGTGTTGGGGTAGGTGAGGAGTTGTAGATGAGTGTGTTGGGATAGGTGAAGGAGTTGTAGATGAGTGTGTTGGGGTAGGTGGAGGAGTTGTAGATGAGTGTGTTGGGGTAGGTGAAGGAGTTGTAGATGAGTGTGTTGGGGTAGGTGGAGGAGTTGTAGATGAGTGTGTTGGGTAGGTGGGTGAGTTGTAGATGAGTGTGTTGGGGTAGGTGAAGGAGTTGTAGATGAGTGTGTTGGTGTAGGCGTAGAACTTGTACATGAAGTGTATTGGGGTAGGTGGTGAGTTGTTAATGAAGTGTTTTGGGTAGGTGAAGTAGTTGTAGATAAGTGTGTTGGGGTAGGTGGAGGAGTTGTAGATGGAGTGTGTTGGGGTGGTTTAGAAGTTGTCGATGACGTGTATTGGGGTAGGTGGGTGAGTTGTAGATAAGTGTTTTGGGGTAGGTGAAGGAGTTATAGATGAAGTGTGTTGGGGTAGGTGAAGCAGTTTATAGATGACGTGTGTTCGGGTAGATGGAGAAGTTATAGATGAAGTGTGTTGGGGTAGGTGAAACAGTTATAGATGAAGTGTGTTGGGGTAATGGAGGAGTTGTAGATGAATGTGTTGGGGTAATTGGAGAGTTGTAGATGAAGTGTGTTGGGGTAGGTGAAGCAGTTATAGATAAGTGTGCTGAGGTAGGTGGAGGAGTTGTAGATAAGTGTTTGGGGTGGTGAAGGATTTATAGATGAAGTGTGTTGGGGTAGGTGAAGGAGTTGTAGATGAAGTGTGTTGGGGTAGGTGAAGGATTTATAGATGAAGTGTGTTGGGGTAGTGAAGGATTTATAGATGAGTGTGTTGGGGTAGGAGGATTTATAGATGAAGTGTGTTGGGGTAGGTGAAGCAGTTACAGATGAATGTGTTGGGCAGTGGAGGAGTTGTAGATGAGTGTGTTGGGGTAGGTGGAGGAGTTGTAGATGAAGTGTGTTGGGGTAGGTGAAGATTTATAGATGAAGTGTGTTGGGGTAGGTGAAGGATTTATAGATGAAGTGTGTTGGGTAGGTGGAGGAGTTACAGATGAAGTGTGTTGGGGCAGGTGGAGGAGTTGTAGATGAAGTGTGTTGGGGTAGGTGGAGGAGTTGTAGATGAAGTGTGTTGGGGTAGGTGAAGGATTTATAGATGAAGTGTGTTGGTAGTGGAGGAGTGTAGGAAGTGTGTTGGGTAGGTGAAGGATTTATAGATGAAGTGTGTTGGGTAGTAAGATTTATAGATGAAGTGTGTTGGGGTAGGTGAAGATTTTAGATGAAATGTGTTGGGGTAGGTGGAGGAGTTTGTAGATGAAGTGTGTTGGGTAGGTGAAGGATTTATAGTTGAAGTGTGTTGGGGTAGGTGAAGGATTTATAGATGAAATGTGTTGGGGTAGGTGGAGGAGTTATAGATGCAGTGTGTTGGGGTAGATGGAGAAGTATACCAGTATGTAACAGTATTCAACCATGATAGTCTCACTCCAGTATTCAACCATGATAGTCTCACTCCAGTATTCAACCATGATAGTCTCACTCCGTATTCAGCCATGAGAGTCTCAGTCTAATATTCAGCCATTATATTCTCACACCAGGGTTCAACTATGATTACTTTCAATGTACTTGTTGTTTTGTGTCTTGTCATCATATTACCAGTTGTATTTCTGGAGAAAGTACTATGTTGTAATGGCATTTTTGTTAATGTAATCAACTTGCTTATAACCAACATAGTAAAAACACAAAAGTAATGTACCCCCTTCACGCCAAGTGACGTATAGGGAATATGGTGTTAGTGACAATACATTTTACAGACCTTCGGCGCATGATTTTTGGGGTAATGTGGTCGGTATTACGCCCGTGCCGCTTTACTTTCCCAGAAAAAAATCCGGTACCCATTAAAGGCTGAGCGAACCGGAAGCCGTCGGTTGGGATCTCTTTGTAGTCAGTTCACTACTCACTGAGCTATCGCGCTCCTTTAACCGACATAGCGTACACTGAAATTTATTTGTTTCATATTTTGTAGCTACATATGAGCTGACCTGGAAACAGTCAAAATGTGACAGCATACGAGGTCAAGGACAGAATAAGAATAAAGGACTGCAAATTGTCTTTTCCATAGATCTGACATTAAAATGAGGAACTAATAACAACAATAATAATTCAAAATCTGTATACATTTTATTTGTTCCGTTTATAATTCGAAATGTTCTTTGTTTTGTTGATAGGTGGAGACTGTGTGGGATGGGGATGCTTTGCTCCCAATACTCCCCTCCAATAAATGCCAATGCAGCCCAATGATGAACACTACTTGTCAGGCGTTCAAACAAATAACAACGTCATTTTTTGGGCCATTTCAGGTCATTAGGCTTTAGCCAGTCCTGGAACATCTGTCTCTCACACGCTTGTGCTAGGTCAGAGGTTCTGAAACTGTAGCCCATGGGACTAAGTCGTCATATTCTATTACGGGTTAGTTAAAATAGAAATATAGTAGATGGCTTAAGCGTTGGGCATAGATTTTAGGACGGTAGTTTCCTTCGTTAACTGACTTGCTATAGTCGATCCAACTGTAAAAATATTTACCGGTTTCGCAGAGTTTTGAAAGATACCAACAAGGAGAAATGTGACTGGACTTTTCCCAGATATTTTAATATGGCATTCGGAGATGGAAATCCTTCACGTGAATTTGATAACTTAGGTTTCTAGCCCTCACGGATACCGACAACTTGAAGGATGTCCCATGTACATTCGCGCACGTTAAAGAACCATTGACGGTTAAAATCGAGAAGAGTAGATAATCAAATTTAGCCGCTACTCGGGAAAATTGTCCGCAAAAACCTAACAATACTGTGGGTTGTCCGCAAAGACCTAACCATACTGTGGGTTGTCCACAAAAACCTAACCATACTGTGGGTTGTCCACAAAAATCTAACCATACTGTGGGTTGTCTACAAAAACATAACCGTACTGTGGGTTGTCCACACAAATCTAACATACTGTGGATTGTCCGCAAAACCTAACCACGATGTAGGTTGTCTGCATAAATCTAACCACGGTGTGGGTTCCGTGCCGCGCTACGGAGTTGCACTCATGCCAACCAGAGTTCTCCTCACGTTTTCTCGAGATTCTCAGGGAGGATGTCGCAGCAACTATGGATTCGTCCGGTGTACTTTGATGGTGATCCTTACAACAACAACAGCAACAACAACAACAACAACAACAACAACCACAGGTTTCTTGTCTTTAGTCACAAAGTTGCAAATTATGCGGTTGCTGACGCGCTTCCTTTCCACTTGTCTTGTACATTAGAAGTACTAACCACATTGCATGGCATATAACCATTTACACAGCATGCCCCAAATCTGACCCACACTGTAACATTTGCCGCCACTCTACTTGTCTTTCTGCAATGTCTATCACATTATATTTCCTTAAAGGTTTCTATTGTAGACTATAGATAGACTATATTTCTTCTGCTTCTGGCTCTTCTCTTCTTCTTCTCTGCCTTTTTCTTCTTCTGGCTCTTCTCTTCTTCTTCATCTTCTGGCTCTTCTCTTCTTCATCTTCTCTGCTCTTCTCTTCTTCTTCCTCTGGCTCTTCTCTTCTTCTTCTCTCCCTCTTCTCCTTCTGCCTCTTTTTCTTCTGCCTCTTCTCCTTCTGCCTCTTCTTCTTCTGGCTCTTCTCTTCTTCTTCTTCTGGCTCTTCTCTTCCTTCTTCTTCTGCCTCTTCTCCTTCTGCTCTTCTTCTTCTGCCTCTTCTTCTTCTGCCTCTAC
Source organism: Megaustenia siamemsis (assembly GCA_032433765.1). Lineage (NCBI taxonomy): Eukaryota > Metazoa > Mollusca > Gastropoda > Stylommatophora > Ariophantidae > Megaustenia > Megaustenia siamemsis. The sequence continues at coordinate 45,449,859 of JAVIAB010000088.1, forward strand.
TTCTTCTGGCTCTTCTCTTCTTCTTCTTCTGCCTCTTTTTTTTTCTTCGTCATCCGTTAAGTGGGCGTAGATACGCTGTGTCGCTAGTTCAAATCATATCTGCGCTTTTAGGCCCGACACATCCGCACTCGCTATGGATGGATTTGTTTCACAATTTTTGTTTGCTCAGTGGTCATTTTTGGCTCTTTTCGACTTTTGAACCGCTAAGTAAAGTTTTTTAACGTGCGCAATTGTACACGACATCCTGTTTTTTTTACTTTTACTAAGAGTGCGCTAGACATCGGATCCCCCATTACTCACAAACAGGAGAGGAGAAACTCTTGATAAAACCTCGGATTCAATTTTCAAAATTTGCTGAATTGAACCTGAGACCTTCCCAACCAGGGTCTCACGCCTTGACCACCCAGCCCCATTTGATACTTTCGATTACTGGGCTTTTCAGCTCAAGTGTTTAACCATTATGTTCAGACATATACATCGTGTATACTCTTTTAGTATTCTGCAGACTTGATACATTTTCAGAATATTTTACTGTCTGTGGGATTATCATCATCATCGAGTGATGTATCCACATGCGAGCGCCATTCTACTCTGTCTCTTGCTTTGATGGTGCAGATTGTCATAGGTTGACCTGTCCATCTTTTGATGTTACTCGTCCATGTTAGTCTTGGTCTGCCTCTGCCTCTTTTACATTGTATTTTCCCTTCTAATATTACGTTTATTAGGCTGTTGTGTCTTTAAACATGCCTCAAAAATTTCATTTGTCTTGTTCTAATTGTGTTTAGTTGTTCTCTTTTCATTGTTAGTTGTTTTAAAACTTCATCGTTTGTTTTCTTTTCTTCCATCCAATTCTACCTATTCTTCTATATATACACATTTAAAAGGCTTTAATTTTCGGTTCTGTTTTCTAGTATAATGTCCATGTTTCTACACCATATAGGAATGTTGAGAAGACATAACATTTTGCTATTCTTAGTTTTATCCCTGGTGTTATTTGTTTGATGTTGGTATATTTTTCATGGCATTAAAATTACTTTATGCCATACCCATTCTTGTGTTTATTTCAGTTGTACATTTTCCATCACTGGTTATAGTGGGATAACAAATATTGTGGTCTGTGGGATAACGAGAGATTAGTGGTAGATCCAAAAGTGGGCTAGAGAATAGTGTCTCTACACAGGAGGTTAGAAACGTGTCCGTAAACAAGAATGATAGAGAAAAGTGTTTCTAAACTTGGATACACGAATGTCAACATTCTATCACACATGTAAATAAAAGAAATGTACAGAAACTTTTCAGTAAACATGGATGTACATAAACTTGTCGTTTTACCAGTAATATCTCTCTCTCTCTCTCTCTCTCTCTCTCTCTCTGTCTCTCTCTGTGATCAAGACTCAATCAGAGTAGGATTCCAGACTCTCTCATGAAGTCAGCTGTCTGTTTAAGTGAATCGATTGCCCCATATAGTTTCTCTCCAGTGAGGTGGGTGTGGACCACAAGCTCTTCTCAAGACTGTGCCAGTAATATGAAGAAACTTGTCAGTTATCAGTAATACGAAGAAACTTGTCAGTTATCAGTAATATGAAGAAACTTGTCAGTTACCAGTAATATGAAGAAACATGCCTTTAAATTGGGATGAAGAGAAACTCGTCAGTAAACATGAATGTAGGGATCTACAAACTGTGATGTAGAGAAACGCAAGGGATCTACAAGCTGTGATGTAGAGAAACGTATTAGTAAAGAGGGATTTGTATTTATATGTCAGTAAACAAGGATGTAGAAAAGCGTGGAAACAAACCTGGATAATCATGTCAGGAAATGGAGAAAAGCGTGGAAACAAACCTGGATGATCATGTCAGGAAATGGAGAAAAGCGTGGAAACAAACCTGGATGATCATGTCAGGAAATGGAGAAAAGCGTGAAACAAACCTGGATGATCATGTCAGGAAATGGAGAAAAGCGTGGAAACAAACCTGGATGATCATGTCAGGAAATGGAGAAAAGCGTGGAAACAAACCTGGATGATCATGTCAGTAAATGGAGAAAAGCGTGGAAACAAACCTGGATGATCATGTCAGGAAATGGAGAAAAGCGTGGAAACAAACCTGGATGATCATGTCAGGAAATGGAGAAAAGCGTGGAAACAAACCTGGATGATCATGTCAGGAAATGGAGAAAAGCGTGGAAACAAACCTGGATGATCATGTCAGGAAATGGAGAAAAGCGTGGAAACAAACCTGGATGATCATGTCAGGAAATGGAGAAAAGCGTGGAAACAAACCTGGATGATCATGTCAGTAAATGGAGAAAAGCGTGGGAACAAACCTGGATGATCATGTCAGGAAATGGAGAAAAGCGTGGGAACAAACCTGGATGATCATGTCAGGAAATGGAGAAAAGCGTGGAAACAAACCTGGATGATCATGTCAGGAAATGGAGAAAAGCGTGGAAACTAACCTGGATGATCATGTCAGGAAATGGAGAAAAGCGTGGAAACAAACCTGGATAATCATGTCAGGAAATGGAGAAAAGCGTGGAACAAACCTGGATGATCATGTCAGGAAATGGAGAAAAGACCGGAAACGAATGCAACTAATGATAGCACACATGGATGCAATGAAACATGTTGTCTGCAACGAGAGTCGAGAAATGCAATGATAACAGTCAAACACAGGTTGCAAATAGTCACGTTTAATATCAAAGTGCACAAGAAATAATGACATAATTTGGAAATCTGACGTGACATATGACAAACGTCAACTCTCATTTGTCATTTGTCTCCACAGTATTTATTACTAACCTCATAGATGAGTCAACATACCATCCTTCCCCACCCCACACCTACTATGAGAAAAATGAACGAAATATAACCCTCCTGGCCTAACTGTTTGTGATTGGATGTAATTTCAGTCAGCCAATTAAACTACAGAGGGAAAGGTCAAAGGTAATTGGACTAGAGAATTAAGTGGTTTACTTTGGAAACTTCCAGAGTGTGACAGGAAGTGATTTACTCTTATTGTCTTTGTGGTAGGGGCTGATATTATTTGCCACCAGTGTTTGTGCAGCCGTTCATGTTCAATTGTTGCTGTAACTATGTCAACCTTGTATGTGTTGTTTAACTGAGTTATTGATAACACTAATCCTTCCTTCCTTCCTTCCTTCCTTCCTTCCTTCCTTCCTTCCTTCCTTCCTTCCTCCTTCCTTCCTTCCTTCCTTCCTTCCTTCCTTCCTTCCTTCCTTCCTTCCTTCCTTCCTTCCTTCCTTCCTTCCTTCCTTCCTTCCTTCCTTCCTTCCTTTCCTTCCTTCCTTCCTTCCTTCCTTCTTCCTTCCTTCCTTCCTTCCTTCCTTCCTTCCTCCTTCCTCCTTCCTTCCTCCTTCCTTCCTTCCTTCCTTCCTTCCTTCCTTCCTTCCTTCTTCTTTTCCTTCCTTCTTTCCTTCCTTCCTTCCTTCCTTCCTTCCTTCCTTCCTTCCTTCTTCCCTTCTTTTACTTCATTCCTTCCCTTCCTTTACTTCTTCCTTCCCTTCCTTACTTCATTCATTCATTCCTTCCCCCCTCCCTTCCTCCCTTCCTCCCTTCCTCCTTCCTTCCTTCCTTCCTTCCTTCCTTCCTTCCTTCCTTCCTTCCTTCCTTCCTTCCTACGTCTTCCTTCCTTCCTTCCCTTCTTTTACTTCATTCCTTCCCTTCCTTTACTTCATTCCTCCCTTCCTTCCTCCTCCCTTCCTTCCTTCCTTCCTTCCTTCCTTCTTACCTTCCTTCCTTCCTTCCTTCCTTCCTTCCTTCCTTCCTTCCTTCCTCCTTCCTTCCTTCCTTCCTTCCTCCCTCCCTCCTCCTCCCTTCCTCCCTCCCTCCCTCCTCCCTCCCTCCTTCCTTCCTTCCTTCTTCCTCCTTCCCCTCCCTCCCTCCCTTCCTTCCTCCTCCCTCCCTTTCTCCCTTCCATCCATCCTTCCTTCCTTCCTTCCTTCCTTCACTACTACATCTCTTCATCACCTGGTCTTAAATGTATATTAATAGTCGTAGATTCACCGAGTTTTCGTTAGGACAAATTGCGGCTCTCTTATGTTTTTTTCGACAAAAGTCTTCGACGTCATCAGTATATTTGTAGTTACCGTGTTGCCTTCCCACTTTGATTTATATTCACTTGGTCAGGCTCGTTATTCTCTTTAGTCTCTTTCGAGAATCACAGAACTGAGGTGGAATAGGGTCTGCATCTTGATGAACTGTTGCTGGTGATTCTGCGCAAGCAATCAGCTATGAGTCGTTGACCACTTTCAGCCTGTGTGCCATTTGCCTTCTCTATACTGCCTTAATTTACTAAAAATATAAAATCCTATAACGTAGCCTAGAAATGATAGAAATACAGCAATCATAGTAATAGATTGACCAGCGAGGAGGTGAAGAATGGCCAGCTGTTACAACATAACTGATGAAAACAGGAGGCTGACCAGAAACGTTTTCTTTGAACTTCACTTTCCTTTATTTTTTCGCGATTAAGATCTCAACATCAACGGGTTGAGACGGGCCTTTAACTCTTTTATCCATACAGGTGATATTATAAACTACAGTTATTGTTTTTCCTGAAAATAGCTTTAAATAATAAACAGAGTGGTCGAATAATCAATCTATTCGATTCATTGGCGTGGAGAATTCTATAAAGTACAGATTTTACACAAGTAATGTTTATTAATGGACATAGTAAAATTTCCTCATTATTATATAGCAGACACATTGTGAGAAAAGTCGGAGCATTTGCTTACAACAGTTAAAATACAAGGAAAGAAGGATCGCGGACGACAAAGAGAGAAGATACTAGATATTTTTGGTTCCGCGGCACGGGAGACAGTTAACAACAGAATTGATACGATGTAATAAGAATTATGGAGGGACATGATCGCCAACGCCAGCTGGTATAGCACATGGTGATTGTTATATAGAGCTAGTTACGACACATGGAAGTGAATTCTGGGCAATGGGACAGTAAACAAAACAACAGTTTCAGATCTCAGTTGTGTGGTCTTATAGAAGAATATTAAGAAAATATCACGGGTAGGTAAAAAAGTTAACGACCGCGATCAAAAAGAGATAGTAATTTTTTTTCTTTTTCGTTCGCCGGCTTTTAACTCTGACGAAGTCCCTAGAGACTAGGAACTGAATTTTGCGTGTTAATCCGTTTTTCCCTGGCAACCGTGTGCACAGTTGTCCTCGCCGCACAGGCAGATAACTCCGTCTTCGGAGGTACTCATATTTTTTCCGTCTATGAGTAATTGACGTTTCAATCCGGGCCTCGCTGCTGAGACCAGGGGTGGTTGTCGCAGAGAGAAATCATACATAAAAATCTCAACCGGTCCAGCCGGGATTTGAATCCACAACCTCTCTGTCTCGAGGCGGCGTCTTGCCTCGAGACCAACCAGTCCCCCAGATAGTAATATAGCTAATTACCCAACAAGTGGTAACAGTTACACTCCTTTTGTCCATGTGATGAGAAAAATAAAGCTGCAATATATAGTAACAGAAAAGGTAAATGGAGGGATAGATAAAAGGAAATATAGAGAAACTAAACAGCTTCCGAACAGCATGATATGTAATAAACAGCTGATTTGTAACGGTAGAAAGTTATGAAGAGACATGATCGCTTATGCCAGCAGGGACGGTACTTAAAGATGACATAGGCCTTCAGGCCAACTTTACGTCAAATTGGACATGTTTGCGTTTTTACAAAAGGTATTAGTGTCAATATTTACTCTTTACACGGTAATTCAAAATGACTGTTACCAGGCAGGGATAGGTCAAACCTTTTAGTAAATATTGTTTTTGAGGATCGATAGTTTTCCACTTTTCTTTGTTTGTTTTTGGTTTGTGTCTATTTTTTGTTGAGGGGGCTCTCTGTTCAGTCTCACTTGCTGTGTCTTCTAGGTTGTATCAGAGATCATGTTATTTCTGTTTGTTGGCAGATTGAGCTGTTGCCTTCGATGGGGTCCTTGTCTGGTGGGGTGATCTTGATGGGTTTTCTACGTGAAACTTTGAGTTGTTACAATTTGTTTCTGTGGCAGGAGATCCCTTGTTGGTTGTTAGCTCTCTTGAGATTTGTACATGAATGTCTCCTGTGATATAATATCCCTTGTTTGTCGTTGGCTCTCTTGATATTTGTACACACTTTCTCCTGTTGTATGAGATCGTTGTTGATTGTTGGCTCTCTTGATGTTTGTACATGAATGTCTCCTGTGTATGAGATCGTTTTGATTGTTGACTCTCTTGATGTTTGTACATGAATGTCTCCTGTGGTATGAGATCGTTGTTGATTGTTGCTCTCTTGATGTTTGTACATGAATGTCTCCTGTTGTATGAGGTCGTTAGCTCTCTTGATGTTTGCACATGAATGTCTCCTGTTGTATGAGATCGTTGTTGATCGTTGGCTCTCTTGATGTTTGTACATGAATGTCTCCTGTTGTATGAGATCGTTGTTGATTGTTGGCTCTCTTGATGTTTGCACATGAATGTCTCCTGTTGTATGAGATCGTTGTTGATCGTTGGCTCTCTTGATGTTTGTACATGAATGTCTCCTGTTGTATGAGATCGTTGTTGATCGTTGGCTCTCTTGATGTTTGTACATGAATGTCTCCTGTTGTATGAGATCGTTGTTGATTGTTGGCTCTCTTGATGTTTGTACATGAATGTCTCCTGTGGTATGAGATCGTTGTTGATCGTTGCTCTCTTGATGTTTTTACATGAATGTCTCCTGTGGTATGAGATCGTTGTTGATTGTTGCTCTCTTGATTTTGTACATGAATGTCTCCTGTTGTATGAGATCGTTGTTGATCGTTGGCTCTCTTGATGTTTGTACATGATTCTCCTGTTGTGAGATCGTTGTTGATCGTTGGCTCTCTTGATGTTTGTACATGAATGTCTCCTGTTGTATGAGATCGTTGTGACTGTTGGCTCTCTTGATGTTTGTACATGAATGTCTCCTGTTGTATGAGATCGTGTTGATTGTTGGCTCTCTTGATGTTTGTACATGAATGTCTCCTGTTGTATGAGATCGTTGTTTGACTGTTGCTCTCTTGATGTTTGTACATGAATGTCTCCTGTTGTATGAGATCGTTGTTGACTGTTGGCTCTCTTGATGTTTGTACATGAATGTCTCCTGTTGTATGAGATCGTTGTTGATCGTTGGCTCTCTTGATGTTTGTACATGAATGTCTCCTGTGGTATGAGATCGTTGTTGATTGTTGGCTCTCTGATGTTTGTACATGAATGTTTACTGTTGTATGAGATCGTTGGCTCTCTTGATGTTTGTACATGAATGTCTCCTGTTGTATGAGATCGTTGTTGATCGTTCTCTCTCTTGATGTTTGCACATGAATGTCTCCTGTGGTATGAGATCGTTGTTGATCGTTGGCTCTCTTGATATTTGTACATGAGTGTCTACAGTGCTGTGAAATTCAGGTATCAGGATGCTGAGTTTTGGCACGTTTGTTTCTGTGATAAGACATCTCTTGGGCCTTGACAGATTTTATTTTTTTTTTGAATTAGTTGAAGAAACTATTGCGTGGCGACAGCACAAGAAAACACTTATGTTCTTGTTAATTTAAGACATACCTTACTAACATAGTCTGACACGTCCGGTAACTCTTCTAGAAATATTTATTTACGTTCTACTTGTTTGCAGACATTGGCTGTCTAGTTATTTCCCCTTGTCATCTATCATCTTTAATCTTATCCTGCTCAAATGTTTGACAGAGTTGGGAGGTCATTCACCGGCTATGACATTTATCGAAGTGGTGTATTTTTAGATGTAGAGCATCGACATTATCTTCTCGTAAACTTGATCATGCTGCAACACGAATATCACTGTGTTGTTTTGTTGACATACAGCAGCAAACTCAGCAAAACTGATATAATCATAGCAGTTATCAGTACCTGTTCTGTGTTGCTTCAAACAGTGCGTATGTTTTTTTTTTCCCATGTTTGATAAAAGTAACATTTGGTTATCATTGTGGATATGCGTCAGAAGAATGACAGGAAACAGCTTAAGGGACAGAGTAAGAAACACTGACCTGAGGAAGAAACTCGAAATTGAACCAGGCATCGAATACATAAAGAAACAACAGATAAAATGGTTCGGACACATAACAAGACAAAAATAACTAACACTGACTCAAAGAGCCATAAACAAACGCTTCGAAAAAGCCAGAGAAAGAGGAAGACCGAGAAAGAGATGGATAAAAGGAATACTAGAGTTACTAGGAGGGATAACACAAAAGAGGCCAACAGAAGAGCAAAGGATCGCAGATTGTATCTCCCTCGACGCCAACGGCAATAGAGGAAGGATAGTAGAAGAAGGTTATCATTTTGCATGTGTCATCTCCCGTAATGTTGATATACTGTAACGTGTTTATAGAAAAACAAATGTTTGTCTCTGTCCTTGTCTTAGCGTCATTATTATAATACTCTCACATTGTGCGTTAGCATTTCCATCTATACAACACAGGCAAGTTTCATCACAGAGCACGAACTCCATAGTATCTGTGTGGCCCCTCCCTATAACACTACCCCCTTCCCTCCAGCCAGACATGTCTGTACGTCTATATATGTACACGCATCTGTGTGTGTGTGGTGTGTGTGTGTGTACATGTATTTGTGGGCCCTCAAATACTTTTAAACATCGTCAGCGTTTTTTGCAGTCGAGGTAAGCTAGGCACCGTCCCCCACACTCGCATATTTTTAGAACCCTTCACATGGTCCTAACCAGCAGGGTATAATTACAGCTACACCCGTGTGACTCTCCCTTTCCCATTCTGACCACGATCCACGACACAGGGAAGTCATTTTTTTTTTTTTTTTTTTTAACCAATTTCGATTATTTTTTGTTTGGATGTCTCATTCATTACTAGTTAGCTATGTAGGATTAGTTTTATTTACTGACATATCTGTGTGCGCGTGTTGTTTGTTTGTTCCTGCTGAAGGCCTATTGAGCCGAAACGTCGTTCAAGTCTGTGTCGTCTGTCAATCACGTAGAGCTTTTACCATACCATTTTTTATATTTTTAAAAAAAATTTCCCTCACATTTAGCTTTACTGCAGATTCGCATCTTTATGCATTCATTTTTGCATTTCTTTGCCTTAACCCTCTCCACCCATACAGTGTGTCATTTAATAAAGCTGCTTCATTGTTTGTTATGAAGATTGAAGGAATGTCACTTTTCTTTTCCGAGACCTGGTTAAATAATTAGTGTAGAAATTATCACTTTTATTTGTGAATGGTGTCCCTGGCAGCGGCATATAGCATACTATGTTCGTTATTAATCTGCATTGCATTTTTTGTACGTTTAAGTGTTAGGCTTAAATATCTATATATTACCATGCCTGCTGGCGTGAGTCTCTTATTCCATGTCTCGCCATATGTTTTTACAGTGGCAGACAGTTCCAAAGTTGTGCTCTTGCCCGCCATCATCACTTTTGGTTTTCTATCCACGGTTGTAGGCCGTGTCGTAGGCCGTAGACAACCAATGCACGGAATCATTGACTTGTTCTGTCTCCCTGATAGCGTTTCGAATGTAAGGTCCCGGCCCTTGTTCCCCCATTCGCCACAACAACCTGAGTTTCGTCCTTTTCTCTACACCGAGTTACTATCTCTTACATCGAGTTTCTCTTACACCGAGTTACTTTCTCTTACATCAAGTTAGTTTCTCTTACACCGAGTTAATTCTCTTGAACCGAATTATTTCTCTACACGAGTTAGTTTCTCTTACACCGAGTTAGTTTCTTTTACACCGAGTTAGTTCTCTTACACCGAGTTAGTTTCTCTTACTCTAAGTTAGTTTCTCTTACTCTGAGTTAGTTTTCTTGAACCGAAGCTCAATATTGTTGAAGTTATAGATCATCATGTCTGACAGTTCACTGTTGGGTCTTGTTCTGTTCATAACACTACTGTTGAGCCATCTCTGTTGATTGTTCTTTACATTCCATTATCTTGATTCACAACACAAAACATCGATGAAGATTTCCATCGACCTTGATATCTTCAGAAGCTCTAACTTTTGTCATCAAGCACAACCCATTTCTGTTCTACGCATCATATTCATAGAATCACTGAGAAATCATTCGTGGAGAACTGTTTGTGTATCTAGCCGTTACTATTGCCTTATAGTTACTGCCACCACTCTAATCGTCACGCTGTTTGCAGTCTTTGCCAATTTACCGCTACTTTCCTTGACAAATACCCACCAGGCCTGAGCTGTGAAGTCCCACAGGCCCCGCCCATGCCGAACAGTGGACACATCTGTGACTACATCAGCCACAAAAGAATTCTCAAAAGTTAAGCTAAGATAAGGCGTTTACAAAATAGCAGAATACTAGGGCCGATCAAGAAAAGGTTATTGATGTGTTGACGCTGAAGGAAAAATAACGACAGCAGAAACGACCAGAAAACTAAAGATCAAGGGTTTAAACTTTTGAGAAATGAAATAAACATTTGGACCAGCAATGTTCAACACACGCACAAAAACACTCCTTGATTTCAGACAGAGATTTTGGAATCTAGTTATAGAATCAACCAGTTGGTTAGCATTTTCAGGTAAAACAGCAGTATTTTTGTTCTCACCTTCTATAATACCTATCGCAGGAATTCCATTTCATATTTTGATGATCATAAATCGATGAAAAGAGAAATTAATCCGTACCTGGCATGATGCATGTCACAGTCTGTTCAGGTGTGGTCAATTCACCATCTGTCGGTTGTGCACAAATAAGATTGGCTGAGTCACTATATGTATCACAGATGCATGCACTAATGCCATGTCCTCATGAAAGTTGAACATATGTTTTCGATATGCCTTCATCTTTGAAATGAGTTTCGATTATTTTGAAGCCAGTTACTCAGTAAATAGCAGTGGATTTCTCATTTCTCGCCGAAGGCGTGCTGACATGCACGGGCGAGTTGTTAGTTTCACTCTAGCACAGAGTGCAAACAGATTACAATTATACTTAACAAAATATTGTAAAGAACATAACACAACGTGACGTAGCAGGGCTAGTGTAGTCCTTCTCTTGGAAAGAATAAGACTAATATAAGTTAATCTTCCAAAAGATATCAGCAATCCCAGTTATCACCCTCGTGTACTATTGGGAGTGCCAGATAACAACAAAAGGGAATATATCAAAACTATCATGCTTTCCCCCACTCATGCAACCTACATCATCTTCGATATCGTCATCATCATCATCAAGTTTTCCCAGTTGGAACTTGGCTCCTATGACTCTAACGTTGTGCATCTCCTGCGCAAGATGTCCAGCTTCTGCAGCAGTCAATCCTAGCTCGACTGTGATATCTTGCAACCACCTTATTCTAGGTCTTCCTCTTCTCCATTTACATGGAATAATGCCCTTCATAATTATCTTATCTAGCCCATTATGTCATGTTACACAACCACAATAGATTATTTTTATGCAACCTACACAGGGAAGGGTTTAGCCAGACAGGATGTGCAGCTGTGAGGGGATGCGTGATAACATACGTGATAACAGGCGCGTTGGTGGAGATAGGTCACGCAGTGAACAGTTAACTTGCAGTGCAGTCCTGCGAGAAGGAAAAGGAGAGACAGGCAAAGTACAACATGCAACGGCAGGGAAAAATCGAGATGAATAGAGTCGGTCTGTCCAAGAGTACTATGAGAATGCTGGCTAAGTACTTTAGTAAACGGAAAACGAGTTACCTTACAAGCCGGTTTAGGGCGTACTGACCTATCTGTCTATTGTCCTTTCGAATCGACGACAGCATAGAGCGTTGGATTGACTTAATATACATACGTATACACATATGTGTTTCATCAATGAGCATTTGAAGTCTCTGGGGAGGTCTAGTCTGACAAAGGCCAGCTTCATCTGTGTGCTAGTGTGCGCGGGTGTATGGGATAATCAGCGTGCTGGCAGGCATGCAGTTTAGCTGATGCCCATTACTGAATGGACCGCTATGGCCTTCTGAATGCCCTCAGGGACGCTAGACAAAAACAAACTCCAAACTGACACAGAATCCCCAGCCATGAACAGACTGCACGAATAATATGTCAAGATGAGAGATACCAGAATAGTGCGCTGCGCAGGAATCTAAAGAAAACTAGCCAAACAACACAATTCTTACCTTATTGTTATACATGTTGAGGGATATACTTCGAAGGAGATCTGAGCAGTTATAAATTTATCTGACGTGTAACGATTTAGCTTTTAAGCGTAAGACTTTCAACAGGGACGCGTCACACGTCCCTGTGGGGGCCTCGTAAGCCTAGTTTGGAAAACCACCCGACTATACTACCGACGTTCGGAGAACCCGTGTTCGTTCCTGCTGGGAGCAGTGTGAGTTGTACTCGTGGTTGGAAAAAAAAAGAAAATACCTCCACGGTCGACCCAGCCGTTGGCAGAAATGGGTACCAGGGTATTACCCTGGGAAGATGAGGAATGTCGCCTCGCATCTGAGTTTCGATACTTGAGGCGACACTATACAGAAATCTCAGAAAATTTCTGAATAGGCGGCCGAGCACATATGGGTGTAAACTCGCGTGCTAAGACGCCGGTTCAAGTCTCGTACTTTACCTTTATGTCCCTGTTCTAGACGATCTTCTCAGTGTTTCTCCTAGTCGATCTCGGTTTCCTTTGCCCGCTTTTTTTCCAATTGAGGGCTTGCTTTGATATTCTTATTATCTCTTTTCATCAGAATTCCGAATATGTCCACCTTCTATTCTCTTGATTATAGGTGTCATTGTTGTATGCATGATCATTTTTCTAGACTTTGCGTTAGTTTTGAATTCATAATTGGTATAAATAGTATATTCCTCAGGCATTTGTTGTCGAATAAATCTAATTTTATATTTTTTTATTTGTTTTTACAGTTTTTCACTTGCATAAGTAAAAGGTGAATAATATATTTTGGATTTGTAGCCATCTTGATTTTCATATTTTATTAGGCACCTGAAAGTCATTGCTGCCTGTGCTATTTCGATTCAAATTT
>JAVIAB010000088.1:45462955-45523072 GCA_032433765.1 Megaustenia siamemsis
CTATGACCAATAAAGGAAGTAGATGTTATGTACACACATAATAGAAGATATGTACACACAAAATAGAAGTTTATGTCAACAAAATTGACCACAGAGACGTGACTTCTGATGAAATAAAAAGTAGAGTCTAGCGTATCTTCTAGAACTGCGGTTTCCCTCGAAATGAGCTGAGCGATGACGGAGTTTCCACGATTTGTTTAAATAATCTGCAAACTTAATGGTAATGAGATTATTCTGAGACAAACAACTGAAGTCTGTTACGTGAGGGGAAGGTAGGACGCTGTGTTTATTTAATAAAGAAAGTGTAGACAACCAACATAAAGAAAAGAAAAATAATGCAATGTTCATACCAGTCTTTGATATGGGTTATTTTATGATAAGTTATGTTAGCATCATCATTACTGCACCCCAGACACATCCATGGGTGCTCAGACTTTCTCCTCGAAATGGTAAATACCTCAGAGAAAAACCGTGACCCACGTAAACATTTCTGGTGCACGGCCTGGGATCCTTGTACGGATGTGATGTTACTGGTCGTACTTCAATGCGTGAAACTTAACTTGAGGATTGTTGTTATTGTTATTGTTATAGAAGGCCCCGGTATCACTGCAAACGAATTAAAATCCATAATTACTCAACCGTCCGTGCCAGTGGAATAATCCGAATTACTAACTCATCTCCCAAACAAAGAAAAGTAGCTGTAGACCCCGTCATAGCAGTCTCAGCACACGCCAAAAGACATAAGGCGAAACCGCACAGAAAGTGAACACAGCCAACTGTTCCTTGGCATACGATATCATCATTCATCGTAAACAATCGGAATATCGAAACATGATCAAAACGGATGAAATACAGCTCACAGTGTGCACAGAGCACTTAACTCAGTAGCTGCTGCAACAAGCCGGACTTGGAATATGAGGAAACTGCAACAAGGAACACTTTGCAGACATAACCTTCAATGGTTCCTGCCGCCTATCCACCATATTGACCGGAAATTCACGTCCTCCTGAAAATGTTGATCATCATATTTTTTTTTTAATTTATAGCGCTGATGATGTTAGAACATTGTTTTGACTCCAAATCCGAAATTGAGAGTAAAACTATCTCATGTGTTATACGTTGTATGTTGTCAGATCTGACAGGCCGTATAAGAGATCCCCACTCCTGGCTCATACGAAATGATGTGGCACACACATGCACACACTCATTCATTAAAAAACACACACGTGTACACAAAGATACTCATACACAAACACACGCTCACTCACAGACATACATAAACATACTCATACATACGCACTCATACAAACTCTCTCATACTCACACAAAAATACATACACACACACGCACACTGAAACACACACTCTCACACACACATACACTCACACACATAATCACATTCATTCAAATTACAACATTTAAAACATTCCTGGATGACATATTTCAAATATGTGTGGGACATTGACAAGTGAAAGTAAACCCGGGCTGTCCAAACAGACAAATCGTCATCATCTGATAACGGCAGCATCGCCGGGTCTAAATGTTTGCAATTTCAAAGAAAGACTATCGTTCAAAGCCCACCAGATGCGGTTACAAGTTTTCAAAAACAGGAAAAATTGATCCGTGATTGTTGTTTCTTTTCTTCCTCTTCTTTTTTCAAATGGCATTAACCTCCCCTGACTATTAAGTAGTGAGATCCGATCCCTTTCTTGTGTAGTGGGATCCGATCCCTTTCTTGTGTAGTGGGAAATGCTCCCTCTCTTGAGTAGTGAGATCTGATCCCTTTCTTGTGTATTGGGAAATGATCCCTCTCTTGAGTAGTGAGATCTGATCCTTTCTTGTGTAGTGGGAAACGATCCCTCTCTTGATTGGTGGGATCCGATCCCTCTCTTGTGTAGTGGGAAATGATCCTTCTCTTGAGTAGGGAGATCCGATCCCTCTCTTGTGTAGTGGGAAATGATACCTCTCTTGAGTAGTGGGAAATGATCCCTCTTTTGAGTAGTGAGATCCGATCCCTCTATGTGTAGTAGGAAATGATCCCTCTCTTGTGTAGTGGGAAATGATCCCTCTCTTGTGTAGTGGGAAATGATCCCTCTCTTGTGTAGTGGGAAATGATCCCTCTTTTGAGTAGTGAGATCCGATCCCTCTCTTGTGTAGTGGGAAATTATCCCTCTCTTCAGTAGTGGGAAATGATCTCTCTCTTGAGTAGTGGGAAATGATCCCTCAATAGTGTAGAGGGAAATGATCCATCTCGACGAAAGAAGAAACATAAGAAAGAAGAACGAACATACTGTACATATATACGAACATATTGTACAAAGATAGTCAGAACTAATGTAGAAAAGCAAAGGAAAGATGGTTAAAACAAAAATGTTAAGAAATGGAAAAACAACAAAAGAAAGACTCAAAACTTATGCACAATCAGTTAAATGATTTAACAAGAAGAAAAGGAGTCAAAGTTTCAGGATGTGTGAAATCAAAGGAAGGAAATATCATAATGGGACAGGAGAAGACAATGGAAAGATGGACAGAATATATCAGTCAACTCTATGATGATGAAAGACCAGAATTAAACAATTCAAATGAAGACACAGGACCACCAATAATGCAGAGTGAAGTAGAGGACACAATTCAACACATGAAAAGAGGCAAAGCTCCAGGTCCTGACATATAACAATAGAAGAGATAATGCATTAGGAGAGCTGGGAGTACAAGTCATAACAAAACTACTCAATGACATATAAAACATGGACACATACCAAAGATCTACTAAAATATATCTTTATAGCCATACAGAAGAAGTCAGGCGCACTGATTGTGAGGATCATCGCACTATTAGTCTCATGAGCCACATGGCGAAAATATTACTAAAATCATCACGAGACGTGTAAGGAACAAAATAAAACCAGAAATAAGTGAGGAACAATGTGGATTTGTGGAAGGAAATGGCACCAATAATGCAATATACATCGACAGAACATTGATAGAAAGATCTATAGAGATAAAGAAAGATCTATGTATGTGTTTTATAGATTACACAAAAGCATTTGACAAAGTAAAGCATGTGGAAATAATCAATATGCTGGAGAAATTAAACATTGATGGCAAGGATCTGCGAATCATAAAAAAACATGTACTGGCAACAAACAGCAGCCATACAAATTAACAACCAAACAGGGCAATAGTAGACAAAAAAGGAATTGAAGTCAACGGTCACAACATTAATAATTTGCGATATGCGGATGATATAGTCTTAAAAGAATATCGAAGAAACAATCATCACCAGCATGCAGCATTAAAAAAAACAGGACAAATTTGAAACAAGTGCAACGCGTAAAATACTTGGGCACAATAATAACATCGAATGGAAGATGCACCGCAGAAATAAAAAGCAGAATAGCTCAGGCCAAAAACAGCATTTCAGAAAATGAAAAATATCTTATGCAACAAATCTATATCAATAGAAGTGAGAAAGAGAGTTCATCGGTGCTATATAGAACAAATTCTGACCTATGGAAGCGAATCATGGACAGTACACAAACAAATGAAAAGACGATTAGAGGCCACAGAGATGGGGTTTCTCAGAAGAATGTTGAAAGTTCCCTATACAGCTAAAAAGACCAACGAGGAAATTCTCAAAGAGGCCAACATAAAAAGGGAACTCCTAAAAAGCATCAGAAAGAAACAATCAACATTTTGTGGGCATATCATGAGAAGAGGAAAGTTGGAATATTTCGTCACAACCGACAAATGAAAGGAAAAGAGATCGCAGTCGACACAGAGAGAAAATACTAGATAGACTGGTGTCATGCCATGGAAAACAGTCAACAACAGAAACTGATACGATGCACAGTAGATATAAGATTGTGGAAGGACATGATCGCCTACACCAATCAGTATGGCACATGATGATGATGATGAATGTTAATGTGACATATTTAAGGCAGGGACCAGCGAGTTTGTGAAGGTAATTTATGCTACTTCGGTGTACCAAAACCATCCAGACCCTGCTCCACCTCTCCGCAGTGCCTCCAGTAACAGATAACCTGTCTAGTCTGCATGGATCGAAGAGGGAAGACAATCCGGTACTCAAAAATGCCGTGCTGAAGTCGGATGTGTTGGACCGAAAGGCGCAAATATAACAGTTATACTGCAAACCACAACACAACGCAGACACGTCCACTACGTCCTTGTAAGGGCGGATGATGAAGAGGAATATTCTAGTCTACTACGATACTCTAAAATACTTTAGTTATCGGGCGAATGCAACCAACAACGAACCAACCAACCAATCAACCAACCAACCAACCAACCAACCAACCAACCAATCAACCAACCAACGAACCAACCAACCAACCAACCAACCAACCAACCATATACAATTGTATTTGAAAATAATATTATATCTTCTTATATAAATTCGTGCCATTTTTTTTCCGGATCCTGCGGTGGTAATAGCGGTCTTAAATGTGACAGGCACTTAGGATCAACTGGTTAGCACCGGCGGCGCAGGTAATGTCAAAGTGAATTCAGAGCGATCAGAGCCAAACAAAGCTATTTATAATGTTATCTTTCGTGCTATACTTCTCTGGCAGTGACCATATCTCTCACGAGCTGATTACGAGTGTCAAGTTGTTACCCCTGTTATCGTCTTAGTTGTTAGTCTATGTCATCGGCTTATGCTGCTTTCCTTCTTGTCTGTCTGCCTGCCTGTCTATCTGCCTGTCTGTCTGTCTGTCTGCCTGCCTGTCTGTTTGCCTGCCTGCTTGTCTGTCTGCATGCCTGCCTGCTTGTCTGCCTGCCTGTCTATCTGCCTGTCTGTCTGTCTGTCTGTCTGCCTGCCTGTCTGTTTGCCTGCCTGCTTGTCTGTCTGCCTGCCTGCCTGTCTATCTGTCTGTATGCCTGCCTGCCTGCCTGCCTGTCTGTCTGCATGCCTGTCTGTCTGCATGCCTGCCTGCTTGTCTGTGTCCATTCGTTTGCCCGCCAGCCCGATCGAGCTTGCATCTGTCTGTCTCAGCTGCCTGACTGGTAATTGATTGAACCATCTCCTCATCATCATCATCGAGTGCCATCTCCGCATCGAAGGTTGGCTACCATGGAGCGCCATTGCTCTGTCTCTTGCTTTGATGGTGCAGGTTGTCAGAGACTGATTTGTCCATCTTTTGATGTTACTCGTCCATGTTAGTCTTGGTCTGCCTCTTTTACCTTGTATTTTCCACTCCAGGATTACTTTAGTAGGCTGTTGTGTCTTTAACATGGCCCACAATCACATTTGTCTTGTTTGAATTGTGTTTAGTAGTTCTCTTTTCATTTTTAGTTGTTTTAAGACTTCATCGTTTGTTTTCTTTTCTTTCCATCCAATTCTACCTATTCTTCTATATATACACATTTAAAAGGCTTTAATTCTCTGTTCTGTTTTCTAGTATAATGTCCATGTGTCTGCACCATATAGGAATGTTGAGAAGACATAGCATTTTGCTATTCTTAGTTTTATCCCTGGCGTTATTTGTTTTGAAGTTAGTATGTTCTTCATGACATTAAAATTACTTTTTGCCATTCCTATTCTTTTGTTTATTTCAGTTTTACATTTTCCATCACTGGTTCAACCATCTATCCATCCATTAATACATCCATCCTCTGCCTGTCTATCCTCCTCCTCACCCGCTCTCTCCCTCTGACGTTGCTTAAACTCTTACATTTTAAAGTCCAATGGATTGCCACTGCCCCAGTAAGAGCATGTACTTACACAAATGTCACACATTGCTACTAGCCACGTCAATGTGCGATTGTTTAAGTAAACAGAAAGACAAATATTTGTAGAGACAGCGGATATTGCCACCTGTGTGTTAACGATTTCACTCATTTTTTTTATCACATTGATGTTTAGTCAGCTCTACCAATCTTCAAAAATCAAAAGTGACATGAAACCAATAGCTAGAAGGGAGAAACTCAATTTGTATAATATAAATGAAATACGATAGTCGGTCAAATGTTTTGCTCTTTAGTAAGGAGTCAAGGTACGCATTTGAAAATCGGTGTCAAAGTTCAGTCCTTCATAACATGTTCCCCTTGAAGGCGATGCACTTCTCATATTGTTTCTTCATCTTCAAGCTGTTCTGATTGTAGATATAGGCCTACTCTATCTGGGCCCCAAACAGGTCAACAATTTACACTAATTATTAAAAAGAAATTAAGTTTGGCGCAAAAAATGAACACTGTGCTAACAATGACAAGACAGATATCCACACATATGTCTAGATATATTCATCATCATCATCGAGTGCCGTCTCCGCATGCTTTTCTTATCACTGTAAAGCTGTAAGGAAATTATTGGCTGTACTTTTTTTTCCTTCTACCAATGTCAAACATGGACATTAACTCCTTAAAAGAAAGAAATTAATGGAAGCGGCTCGTCAAAGTACAAAACTGAACGCAGAAGTGAGAAATAAAGAGGAGCAGAATATAAGGAGATATGAGCATTGATGACACGGGATAAAGCGAAGAGAAGAGAAAAAGAAGGCGACGAGAAAGAAGATGATTAAAAAGAACTAAGAAGAAGAGTAGACATAAAAAAAATTCTGCATCTTATCGAGAAACACAAAATTAAAAAACTTTATACCACATCATCATCAAATACCATGTTTGCTGGCGTAGGTGATCATATCCCTCCACAACTTTCGATCTCGACAGTTATTTATCATTTCCATTGTTGACCTTCTGCCAAACCATTCTCTTAAGCTGTCTGGTATCTTTTATCTTTACTTCCCTCTATCTCTTCGTCCTTCAATTTTCCAGTTGTTACAATATATTCCAGCTGTTCCCTTCTCATTACATGGCCCAAAAAAAATGATGATTGTTTCTTCCTAATATTGTAAATTAGCTCTCTATTTGCTTTGGCCTCTTTCATAACTTTATTACTCTTCTTATCAGTCCATGGTATTCTCAACATTCTTCTGTAAAACCACATTTCTACAGCCTCCAGTGATTTTCTTGTCTGTTGTACTATTGTACATGATTCACATCCATATGTTAAGACTGTCTCTACATATAAGATTTAAGAACTCTTTTTCTTGTTTCTAGTGTCAAAAATGAATTGCACAGTATCTTCCTCATTTTTTGGAAAATCGCTGTTGCCTGTTTATACCACAGTTTTTTGGGGTTTTTTTTTGCAAGCAGAATAGCACTACATTTACAAACAGAATGACATACATTTACAAACAGAATAGCACTACATTTACAAACAGAATAGCACTACATTTACAAACAGAATAGCACTACATTACAAACAGAATAGCACTACATTTACAAACAGAATAGCACTACATATACAAATAGAATAGCACTACATTTACAAACAGAATAGCACTACATTTACAAATAGAATAGCACTACATTTACAAACAGAATAGCACTATATGTGGAAACAAAATACCACTACATTTACAAACAGAATATATTTACATTTACAAACAGAATAGCACAACATTTACAAACAGAATAGCACTACATTTACAAACAGAATAGCACTACATTTACAAATAGAATAGCAGTACATTTACAAACAGAATATCACTATATGTGGAAACAGAATACCACTACATTTACAAACAGAATATCACTACATTTACAAACAGAATATCACTACATTTACAACAGAATATCACTACATTTACAAACAGAATATCACTACATTTACAAACAGAATATCATTACATTTACAAACAGAATATCACTACATTTACAAACAGAATACCACTACATTTACAAACAGAATGCCACTACATTTACAAACAGAATAGCACTACATTTAACATTTACAAACAGAATAGCATTACATTTAACATTTACAAAAAGAATAGCATTACATTTAACATTTACAAACAGAATAGCATTACATTTAACATTTACAAACAGAATAGCACTACATTTAACATTTACAAACAGAATAGCATTACATTTAACATTTACAAACAGAATAGCATTACATTTAACATTTACAAACAGAATAGCATTACATTTAACATTACAAACAGAATAGCACTACATTTAACATTTACAAACAGAATAGCATTACATTTAACATTTACAAACAGAATAGCACTACATTTAACATTTAAAACAGAATATCACTATTTGTGGAAACAGAATACCACTACATTTGCAAACAGAATATGACTACATTTACAAACAGAATACCACTACATTTATAAACAGAACATCACTATATGTGGAAACAGAATATCACTACATTTAAAAACAGAACATCACTATATGTGGAAACAGAATACCACTACATTTATAAACAGAATATCACTATATGTGGAAACAGAATACCACTACACTTACAAACAGAATATCACTATATGTGGAAATAGAATACAACTACATTTACAAACAGAATATCACTATATGTGGAAATAGAATACAAATACATTTACAAACAGAATATCACTATATGTGGAAATAGAATACAACTACATTTACAAACAGAATATCACTATATGTGGAAATAGAATACAACTACATTTACAAACAGAACATCACTATATGTGGAAACAGAATACCACTACATTTACAAACAGAATATCACTGCATTTATAAACAGAATACCACTACATTTATAAACAGAATATCACTATATGTGGAAACAGAATACCACTACATATGCAAACAGAATACCACAATAAACATGAGCAACGAAGTGAAAGAGCAGGGGAAACAAGAGGAAACCCCTGCCCAAAAAAAGGTGGATTAGAGAATATTGTAGAAAACTTCACATAATATTACAATTTTTACAGTAAACGGCAGAAGTTTGTCAAGATTCCCCCCCCCCTTTTTTTTTACCCCTTTTTTTTTTTTTTTTTTGGTGGTCCTAGTCTTGACTCTATCTCAAGACTAGGACTGAAGTTAGATAGGAGTCTATCCAAGTAATCGTCTTGCATGTGTGTCTTGTCTGTCTTACTGATGAAGGCCTGTGGCGAAACGTTTATAATTGTATACTGTCTCTTATGCAGACTACAATGCTCTGGGGTTCACTCAGCCTCTGAAAATAGGGAACCAGAGATTTTTCTGGGAAGTAATAGCGGCTGGAGTGATACCGACCACATCACCCAAAAATGGGCAGTGGTTATAGAACAATATGGTTTCTAATACCATCATCATGTGCCGTACCGGTTGGCGTAGGCGATCATGTCCTTCCACAATCTTATATCTACAGTGCATCGTATCACTTCTGTTATTGACTGTTTTCCATGCCATGACACCAAGCTATCTAGTATTTTCTCTCTTTGTCATCCGCGATCTCTCTTTTCTTATTTTGCCTGTTTAACCAAGTATTCAAACTTTCCTATTTTCATGATGTGCACGAAAAATGTTGATTGTTCTTTCTGATGTTTTTTAGGAGCTCCCTTTTGTGTTGGCTCTTTGAGAATTTCCTCATTGGTCTTTTTAGCTGTCCAGGACAGCTGCTAATATCATATATTACTAATACCATATATTACTAATACCATATATTACTAATACCATATATCACTAATACCATATATCACTAATACCATATATCACTAATACCATATATCACTAATACCATATATTACTAATACCATATATCACTAATACCATATATCACTAATACCATATATTATAAATACCATATATCACTAATACCATATAGCACTAATACCATATATTACTAATACCATATTCCCCATAAAGCTAGCAAAGCGTGGAGAGAACATTTACTTACTTTTTTTTCGCTTCTATTCAGTATATCTGCTTCATTCAATTTCGTATTTACTTTTCCACGTTCCAAGCAGTTTTATAGCGGTCCCGCGCGATATTATATAAGTGTGCCTTTCTCCGTTTATTTTTTAAACCACAACCCTACGAGGGACTAGTCCAGGATTGAATATTATAGTACAACTTCCTGGTTCCTTATCTGAACTTCCATTGACCCTAGTCTATTTCTTGTACCTTACCTTAATGTCGACATTTAAGTGTTAGCGAATCAGACTGGACAGTATCATTAAGTTAAAGTGTAAGTGTAAGTTAATTACGATGACGGCTCTATATTCAGCCTAAAGTCATTAACTCATTTCTGCCGGCGAGATTGTTGAGAAATCTGCAGAAAAGTAAGAACATTTAGAGTAAAGAGCCCCCGTCACGCCAAGTGGCGTATAGGGAATATGGTGTTAGTGACCATCAATTTTACAGACCTTCATCACATGATTTGTTGGGGTAATGTGGTCGGTATTACGCTCGTGGCGCTTTACTTTCCCAGAAAAAAATCCGGTACCCATTTAAGGCTGGGTGAACCCGGAAGCCGTCGGTTGGGATCGAACCTTACCTCTTGTCCTTTGTAGTCCAGTTCACTAACCACTGAGCTATCGCGGCTCCAAGAACATGTTAAATGAATACAAAAACTTGTTTCTGTTTTTCTGTTTTTTTTTTTTTTTTTTAAAGAAATGAAAACCATTATCAGAAACACTTTTTCAGAGAAACAGAAGGTCCGCACTGGAGTTTTTTTATTGACCTGACGTCATATACGACCTTTCTAGGAAAGGTCAAACTGTTATATTTAGACTACGATCTGAGCACTGTAGATATATATATATATATATATATATATATATATATATATATATATATATATATATATACATATATTTCTGTGAAAGTGGAAATAATTATATTTGTTGTCTGTTTGGCCAATTTGGGAGCCGCGATAGCTAAGTGGTTAATGAACTGGACTACAAAGGACAAGGGGTAGGGTTCGATCGCAACCGACGGCTTCCGAGTTCACCCAGCCTTAAAATGGGTACCGGATTGTTTTCTGGGAAAGTAAAGCAGCACGGGCGGAATACCGACCACATTACCCAAAAATCATGTGCTGAAGGTCTGTAAAATATAGGGTCACTAACACCATATTTCCCTATACGCCACTTGGCGTGACGGGGGTACTTTACTTAATATTTTTTTTATTTTGTTGAACATATTCTCCAGTCTGTTCTACTCAGACAGAGACTCATTCTGACCTACTGACACGGCTAGGAATTGTACTATCTTTGGCTCAGTGGAGGAGGTACAGACCACAATGGATTCTATTGCTGAAATTAGCATCAATATCGGAAATTCCCAATAGAAGAGAACACGGTAAAAATAGCCCTTCTTGTATGTCTAGGTGGTCCAGCTGTTTAATTCTTGTTATCACGACCACACCGTTGAAGCTGTCACTTGTCAACATAGTTCTGTAGCTGGTATAACTCAACAAAGCAACACAAGACTGCCACCATGTGGGAATCTATAGCTAGTCTCCATTACTCTCTTCAGCAGACTCGACAACAATTCAAAGGGCGTGTATCCAGGGTGGCAGAGCTAACAGTTCCTGCATTATAATGTCCGCTGTACTCCTTTTGAAATACTATCTTTTACTTCATTTAATATTTTCAATTGGAATTTGACCGTCACATTTAAATCTTATGACATTATCTCAGTAATAAATAAATGCCAGTAACAAATAATTATAATAATAGATAATTACCATTAACATATAATTATTCTATCTATCTATCTATTGTCCTTTCGAGCCGAAGACGGCACATAGGGCAGAACTACAATCTTAAAAACAGAAACCTTGCGTGCCAAAATGGCACATATTGCAGAGATCAATGCTTCTAAAATCTATGGTTCTGTTTCCATAACAACGCTTTTACAATGACAGCTTGTCAAGCCATCGATCAATCTCCTTAGTCGCCTCTTACGACATGCCTGGAAGGTCACAGTGTCACTATTCTTTACTTCCCACATAATGAGGCCCGGTAACACACGGGAGAATAATTATTAGTAATAGATAATAGCAAGAAATGTTCACACGCATAACAGTTCAGTGCAATTTACATATACAGTAATCCCTCAGTTATCACGGTTAATAGGGACCAGAACCGGCCGCGATAAGTGAAAAACCGCGAAGTAGTGTCACCCTCATTTTTAACATACCTACATTTTTTGTGTATGTATAATATCAATAAGTGTATATGAAACCATATAAGTGCATATGTTATCATTAGAACATTAAAGAATAGTTTCAAACATGTAAATAAAATATTAATAGTATAAATAACATACATAAAATAATGTTTTTTTATAATAATTCCTCAATTTGAATTTTTGAACAATCCGCGATGTACTGAGGTCGCGATAAATGAACCGCGAAGTAGCGAGGGATGACTTTATTTCTCTCTAATATTTCGCATTCAGGAGATAAATTCTCATTCTTCTCCTTTCTTTCCTCATTTACATGTCAACGTAATCTGTCGTCTTTTGCCTTTTGTTAGCCTCTGCTGCTGGTATGTTTCCAAGTGTTTCTTCTTCTTTTCTCTTTTCACTGATACCTAAAAGGTGTCGTGGCTATAACATTTGTCGTTTTTGAGCTGCACGAATTGTCTGAATTAGTGATTTTCCTTTGTTGTTACATGTCTCTATCACTGCATCTATCCATCTTCTTCTGGGGCTTCCACTAGGTCTTTTTCCTTGCATTCTCGAGAAGAACGCCCTTGATGGTGATGGTGAGGATTCATTCTGACCAGGTGGCCAAACCATTTAAGTCAAGTGTTTCTAATATATCATAATCCCTTATTAAAATTAAAATATATTATTTATTATCAATACACATATAATCGTTACATCGCATAATCCTGGCCAAAAGAAGATAGATGTACGGAAATGGGGGGGGGGGGGCATTGTCAGCTTGGCTCGTAGTTTAAGGTGGTAGTAACAGCGGGACTTCCGGTGTGTGACTGTGCTGGCAACACGACACAATTTTCGATGGGAGTCAGATTTATGTTATAAGTGAATTTCAATGCCCGTAGAAAAAGAAATTCAAGCGTTCTTGTGCTATTTCAAATGGATTTTATATGTGATTTATATATCATTGTGCTATTTCGATATAACGAACACAAACGAAAATGTCAAAAAGCGGGAAATCTACAACAACACAAAGAAAACAATCAGAACGTTTATTAATAGGCACTTGGAACATCTGCGGATTAGGGGATAAAAGTACAGAAATAGTTGAATTTATGAAGAAAAGAAATATAAAAATCTTAGGATTAGCTGACACAAGGAAGAGAGGTAAAATCATTAAAGAAATACACCAAAGCTACACACTCGTCACGAGCGGAATTAACAACATGGCGGAAGTAAACAAACACGGGGTCGGTTTCATTATCGAAAGTAATACTGCCAAAAATATACTAGAAATAGATTACATCTCGGAAAGAATTATAGTATCAAATTAGCAGAAAAAGGAGGAAATACCACTTATATTCAAACATATGCTCCATGCAACGACACATATAGTGAGGACAGCAAACAAGAATATTTTGATGAACTATCAGCCACAATAAATAAAGTCAAAGATGCAGAGAAATTATTTGTACTAGGAGATTTCAACGGTAGAGTAGGACAAAGGAGAACACCATGGGAATTATACCTAGGACCATTTAGTGATATTAGAACAGAGTGTAACAGTAACGGTGAACACCTACTAAATATTTGTGCAGAACATGATCTATATAACAAACACATTTAATCAGCACAATCATAACCAAATACTTACTTGGTATAAATGGAATGACACGGACAAGGCCTCCCAAATCGATTTTATTTTGACTAGAAGACATCAAAGGAGGGACATAACAGACTCAAGATCTATACCAAATGCAATATTAGATCTGACCATAAGCCTGTTTTACTATGGCAGAAAAAATGGGTTAGGAAACTACAGATGACAAGACCTCAAGCACAAAGAATCGATCTAAAAGCAATAAAGAATGTAAACATACAGAAAGAAATAGAAGAATCCGTAACCAACAAATACCAAACCCGAATACAACCAACAAACATAGAAGAAGCATGGAAACAGTTTAAAGAAGGTCTAATAGAGTCAACACAAGAGAAATGCGGTCTGAAAAATATAGGAAAGAGCAGAAAGAAACTTACAAGATGGTGGAATGAAGTAGTTAAATCAGCAGTGAAACACAAGAAAGACAAGTATAAAACGTGGCAGAAGACAAAAACAACAGAAGACTACAATCACTATAGACAAGCCAGAAATGATAGCAAAAAGATCCTAGAACAAACAAAAGCAGACTCATGGAAAGCATTTGGTGAAGAATTAGCAAAAACATGTAGAGAAGAACCAAGAGAATTTTTCAAAAGTGTAAAAGCAATGAGAGTAAGAAATAATGATTATAACCCAACCACTATAATAAACGACAAGAACGGTAGACCAATCAGCAGCAGGAAAAACATAATAATCAGATGGAGAGAATACTTTAAGGAACTATTAAACCAGGGAAATACAAACGGAAATACAGAGTTTAAACATAGGCAGTATGATGAACAGGAACCGAATATACTAAAGCAGAAGTAGAATGGGCATTGAAACAGAATAAAAAGAACAAAGCAGCTGGTATAGATGGAATAACAACAGAAATGCTACTAGCCTGTAAGGAAACAGCTATAGATTGGCTTACTATCATATTCAATATGGCTTGGGAAGAAAGAAAAGTCCCAGACGACTGGCAAAAAGCTATCATTGTCCCATTTTGGAAGAATAAAGGAAGTAAAAGGGAGTGTGAAATGTACAGAGGAATATCCCTATTGAGTCAAGTTGGTAAAATGTTTGCTAAAATATTAGAGAGGAGAGTAAGATACATAATAGAACCTCAATTAAGTAATAATCAATTCGGATTCAGAAAAGGCAAAAGCTGTACTGATGCTATATTTACATTGAGACAACTATGTGAAAAAACAATAGAATATGACAGAAACCTAAATATAGTGTTTATAGATCAGGAAAAGCGTTTGATCGTGTGGACAGGAACAAACTTTGGCAAACTTTAGAAACATACGGGGTAGCAGGACAACTACTAGAAAATATAATAGCACTATATAAAAACAGTCAAAGTGCCGTCAGAACATCGGAAGGTCTGTCAGAATGGTTTCAGGTTACAACAGGAGTAAGACAAGGATGTGTCCTCTCACCACTCCTCTTCATCATATATATGGACAAAATAAATCAGGAAACAACCAACAACAAGGACAAATCAAATAATAACATAGAGGTAGAAAACTCCAACATCAATGAGCTACTCTTCGCAGATGACCAATGCCTAATATACGAGGATGAAAACCTGCTACAACAGCATTTAACATCTCTAGATAAAAGCTGCACAAACTACAGTATGAAAATTAACACAGCAAAAACAGAGGCTATAAGAATAAGCAAATTAAGACACCCATTAAACATCAAGATCAAAGACAAAGATATAAAACAAGTAGAGGAATTCAAGTATTTAGGCACAATGTTCACAGAAGATGGAAAATAGACAGAGAAATTGACATGCGAATACAAAAAGCAAATGCTGTCACATACCAGCTTTCACCATTGCTAAGACATCCAAACATTTCTATGCCAGCTAAACAACAAATGATAAATAGCATCTTCATACCAACTTTGTGCTATGAAAGTCAAACATGGACCCTTTCTAAATCACATTTAAGAAAGATCAATACATGTGAGATGCGATGCTTGAGAAAAGTAACAAACAACACAAGAAGAGATAGAATACCAAATGAAACCATAAGAAAAATGGTAGGAACAAAACCCTGCCAAGAATATATAGAACAACAACAACTTAAATGGCTTGGCCACCTGGTCAGAATGAATCCTCACCAATCACCATCAAGGGCGTTCTTCTCGAGAATGCATGGAAAAAGACCAAGAGGAAGACCCAGAAGAAGATGGATAGATGCAGTGACAGAGACATGTAACAACAAAGGAAAATCACTAATTCAGACAATTCGAGCAGCACAAGAACGACAAATGATATAAACCACGACACCTTTTAGGTATCAGTGAAAGAGAAAAGAAGAAGAAGTAACAGCGAAGAAACAGTCTGAGAGATAAGATCAGAAATGAGAACTGAAAAAGAGCTAGGTATAGCCCCGCCACTGACTATATAAAGAAACAACATATAAAATGGTTTGGCCACGTGGCACGGCAGAAAGATCAAAACACAACACAACAAGCCCTCAGCAAACATTGTGAGAACACGAGACCTAAGGGCCGACCATAAAAAGGATGGGCTGACGGTATAATAGAAGCACTAGGAAATATAACAACAGCAGAGGCCAAGAGAGGGGCAAATACCGTAAATGACATCTCCCCTCGACGCTGAAAGGTAAATGAGGAAGGAAAGTGAAAGAAGAAGAAATAATAGCGAGGACTAGCAGTGTTACTCTCCACAGTCTGTGATCTGTGAAGGTGAAACGCTTAGTTCAAAAGTACAAATAAAAAGTCAGGTCAAATCTTCCTTTCATGTTTGCTTACAGGAATGGAATAAGTTGATGGTGACTATAATTTTTCGTGGCCAGCGACGTCTGTTTGGGTGATGCCGTAAGTTCCAAGGCAACTTTTCACATGAAAGATATCTTGGTACCAATTTGTAGATTTGCCATAGAATATATACAGAAAAAACAGATAAATGGTTGGTGACAAGGCAGAAAGATCAAACACAACACAACGAGCCTTCAAATAAACGTTGCGAGAACACCAGAACCAAAGGCCGACCATGAAAAAGATGAATTGACGGAATATTGGAATCACTAGGAAACACACCAGCAGAGGCGGGCAGAAGAACAAAAGACCGCAAGTTATATCTCCCCTCGACGCTGAAAAGCAAATGAGAAAGGAAAGTAGAAGAAGAGTTTGTAGATTTTTATCAATCCCAGAGCCTTGTCGATTGGAAACAAATCACATCTCGAAATTGACATCCTTCATATCAGCGACGGCTCTTTTGTCCAGTGAGGTTAAATATATGTTTTGTGTTTTTGGTTGGTTGGTTGATTGCGTTCGCCCGATGACTAAAGTATTCTAGAGTATTCGTAGACTGTAGAATTCCTCTTCGTCATCCGCCCTTAAAAGGACGTTAAGTGGGCGTGTCTGCGTTGTGTTGTGGTTTGCAGCATAACTGTTATATTTGCGCCTTTCAGTCCAACACATCCGACTTCAGCACGACATTTTGAGTACCGGGTTGTCTTCCCTCTTCGATCCCTACTCGCTTGACCAGACTAGACAGGTTAATCTGTTACTAGAGGCACCACGGAGAAGTGGAGCAGGGTCTGGATGGTTTGGTTCACCGATCCTGGCGCAAGCCATCAGCTGTGGGTTGCTGACAACTTCCAGCTCTGGTGCTGGGAGGTTAAATATATGTTTCGTGTTTTTAAACACATCCCACTTAGTATAATGAAGTTAAATATATGTTTCGTGTTTTTAAAACACATCCCCACTTAGTATAATGAAGTTAAATATATGTTTTGTGTTTTTAAAACACATCCCCACTTAGTATAATGAAGTTAAATATATGTTTCGTGTTTTTAAAACACATCCCCACTTAGTATAATGAAGTTAATATATGTTTCGTGTTTTTAAAACACATCCCACTTAGTATAATGAAGTTAAATATATGTTTTGTGTTTTTAAACACATACCCACTTAGTATAATGAAGTTAAATATATGTTTCGTGTTTTTAAAACACATCCCCACTTAGTATGAGGTTAAATATATGTTTGTGTTTTTAAAACACATCCCCACTTAGTATAATGAAGTTAAATATATGTTTCGTGTTTTTAAAACACATCCCCACTTAGTATAATGAGGTTAAATATATGTTTTGTGTTTTTATTACAATCACACCTTGGCACAGCATGACAGTATATACCTTTAACAGAACTTTACTGGTCATATCATTGTCTGAGTAATCCAGTGTTGTACGAGCTTGTCCACTATGACAATATATCTAAAACTACAAACCTTCATTGCATCATTCATACATATTTATATTACACGACAGGGGGACTGGTTGGTCTCGAGGCAAGACGCCGGCTCAAGACAGAGAGGTTGTGGGTTCAAATCCCTGCAGCACCGGTTGGAATTTTTATTTATGATTTCTCTCTGCGGCAACCACCCCTGGTCTCAGCAGCGAGGCCCGGCTTGAAATGTCAATTACTCATCGACGGAAAAAAATATGAGTACCTCCGAACTCGGAGTTATCTGCCTGTGCGGCGAGGGACCCCTGTGCACACGGCTGCCAGGAAAAAAATGGATTAACACGCAAAATTAACTTCCTAGTTTCTAGGGACTTCGTCAGAGGTGAAAGCTGGCGAACGAAAAAAAAATATGACACGACTTTCATTATCTAGGGTTACAATCTCCATTCAAAATTCATTGCAAACTGGTTCATGTTTATCACATCATAGTTTCTTTGCTGAAGAGCACTCGACAAGTTTACCATAGGCTAAAAATGTGTACCAGGTTCTTACAGTTAAAGACAAAATGCACTGAGGAATATAAACCTGCAAATATTATTACATAATAGCAATCTGCATTCAAGTGGGCTCACTGCTCGACCTTCCTACCTGTTGTGTTATCATTTACGGTGTTAGTTTAACAATGTATATGCGGAATTGCTGTGTTTTTTTAATATAGAGTTATCTTAAAACATAATTTGTGTATATGATTGTCTTCCAATTTGTATTAAATTCCTAGCTAACATCTGTAATATGGTTTCCTAGCCGCCGTCTGTTACATTATTTATGGGCAATATATGTTAATTGGTTTTCTAGCCATCATCTGTTATATTTTTTCCTGGTCACAGTCTGTTAAATGATTCATTACTAACATCTGTTATGTTATTTCCAGACTTCTGTTGTATGATTTCGTAACAAACATACGTTGTATGATTTCGTAACAAACTTCTGTTGAATGATTTGTAACC
Source organism: Megaustenia siamemsis (assembly GCA_032433765.1). Taxonomy (NCBI): domain Eukaryota; kingdom Metazoa; phylum Mollusca; class Gastropoda; order Stylommatophora; family Ariophantidae; genus Megaustenia; species Megaustenia siamemsis. The sequence continues at coordinate 45,481,796 of JAVIAB010000088.1, forward strand.
ATCTACTTTGTTTGATTACCTGCTCAACATTTGTCATATAATTCCTGGATGCTTGCTCCTGGCAGTCTACATACTTGCCTCTCTAACATATCAGTCTACATACTTGCCTCTCTAACATATCAGTCTACATACTTGCCTCTCTAACATCTCAGTTTACATACTTGCCTCTCTAACATCTCAGTTTACATACTTGCCTCTCTAACATCTCAGTCTACATACTTGCCTCTCTAACATATCAGTCTACATACTTGCCTCTCTAACATCTCAGTTTACATACTTGCCTCTCTAACATATCAGTTTACATACTTGCCTCTCTAACATCTCAGTTTACATACTTGCCTCTCTAACATATGAGTCTACATACTTGCCTCTCTAACATCTCAGTTTACATGCTTGCCTCTCTAACATATCAGTGTACATACTTGCCTCTCTAACATATTAGTGTACATACTTGCATCTCTAACATATCAGTTTACATACTTGCCTCCCTAACATATAACTTTGCACACTTGCTTCTCTAACATCTCAGTTTACATGCTTGCCTCCCTAACATATAACTTTGCACACTTGCCTCTCTAACATATCAGTTTACATACTTGCCTCCCTAACATATAATTTTGCACACTTGCCTCTCTAACATATCAGTTTACATACTTGCCTCTCTAACATCTCAGTTTACATACTTGCCTCCCTAGCATCTCAGTTTGCACAATTGCCTCCCTAACATCTCAGTTTGCACAATTGCCTCCCTAACATCTCAGTTCGCACAATTGCCTCCCTAACAGCTCATTTTGCACAATTGCCTCCCTAACATCTCAGTTTGCACAATTGCCTCCCTAACATCTCAGTTTGCACAATTGCCTCCCTAACATCTCAGTTTGTACAATTGCCTCCCTAACATCTCAGTTTGTACAGCTGCCTCCCTAACATCTCAGTTTGTACAATTGCCTCCTAACATCTCAGTTTGCACAATTGCCTCCCTAACAGCTCATTTTGCACAATTGCCTCCCTAACATCTCAGTTTGCACAATTGCCTCCTAACATCTCAGTTTGCACAATTGCCTCCCTAACATCTCAGTTTGCACAGTTGCTTTCCTAACAGCTCATTTTGCACAATTGCCTCCCTAACATCTCAGGTTGCACAATTGCCTCCCTAACATCTCAGTTTGCACAATTGCCTCCCTAACATCTCAGTTTGCACAATTGCCTCCTAACATCTCAGTTTGTACAATTGCCTCCCTAACAGCTCATTTGCACAATTGCTCTCTAACATCTCAGTTTGCACAATTGCCTCCCTAACATCTCAGTTTGCACAGTTGCTTTCCTAACAGCTCATTTTGCACAATTGCCTCCCTAACATCTCAGTTTGCACAATTGCCTCCCTAACATCTCAGTTTGCAGAATTGCCTCCCTAACATCTCAGTTTGCACAATTGCCTCCCTAACATCTCAGTTTGTACAATTGCCTCCCTAACAGCTCATTTTGCACAATTGCCTCCCTAACATCTCAGTTTGCACAATTGCCTCTCTAACATCTCAGTTTGCACAATTGCCTCTTTAACATCTCAGTTTGCACAATTGCCTCTCTAACATCTCAGTTTGCACAATTGCCTCTCTAACATCTCAGTTTGCACACTTGCCTCTCTAGCATCTCAGTTTGCACAATTGCCTCCCTAACATCTCATTTCCTCTCTAACATCTCATTTCCACTGTACTGATTTAGCCCGAATTAATGGACACATTTTCCAGGAACCAAAACCATCTTTTCCCTGGACATCCCTTAAATCTTATACCTACGTGGTTCTTTCCCCTTTCTCCTTCCACAATCAACGCTCCCCCCCCCCCCCCACTCCCCCTGCTCCCCACCAAAGACTGCAGCGTTATTCAGATTTATGTTATGACCTCAGTGACCTCACCTAAAGGTCAAGCTTTGTGTACGGCTATTGTTATGTTTTTTCTGACCTGTGTATGGCGGGAAGAGCACAGCACTCCTGTTAGTAACAATGAACACTGCATCAGGAATTCCGGCTAGAATAAACTACTGCACGCCCAATTAGCTAAAGTACGTTAATACGTGTCCTGTTCCTGCTCAGCTGTAGGGTTTAACTGCATGCTAATTACGACCTAGTAGTTCAAAGATCAAACGACGTTATATAAACGGTTTGCAGATGTTATGTTATTATTGTTCTATGATGTTTAACACTGCTCTCACATCTTAGATTTAATAATGTCCATCGGATTTACTGTCATACGTGATGTGTGGCAACAAGAATATATGGGCAAGGAACATCACGTGCATAAGTAGGCACAATTCTTGTGAGTGACTGCGTGTGCTGTTCTTTTCTTTTCTTTTCTTTCGTTCCTTCTTTCTTTCTTTTCTTTCTTTCTTTCTTTCTTTCTTTCTTTCTTTCTTTCTTCCTTTTTTTTCTTTTTTTCTATGTTATTGCGTTATTTACGGGTTATCATCATTGCACTCGAAATAATGATTCCTTCAAATCAGGCTTCACTGGGAACTGATGATTTCAAAGTCAGGGGTACTGATAACATATGGCTTAAAATTCAATTAGAACAGAGCTACTTATGGTTGTGATGCCTTACCTCACCGCTGCAGCAAACTAACAACACATGTTATATAATACTGCGCCCTAGCTTGAATCTTTAGCTTGTGAAATAGTCCACATAATAATTTCTTCCTTCTGTTTAGCACATCAAAAACAAAACAAACAAAAAACCGCTAATTGACGTGGAATGATTCATACGGTCTGTACCTGTAGACCACATTTGATTCACAGACGCAAGGGAACAAAAAACATGTCTTAAGCTATTTCGATTGGAGTAAGGGGAGTTAACTGTTGCAGGAAGTAAGGTTAGATACGTATTACGACGCTGTTCCGTCAGTCGGTAAGACCAAGGCCGTGGGTTGATAATTTAGTGTGTTTACACGTCTAGTTTGAGAGGGAGGGAGAAGTAAGAGAAGAGATGAGAGAAAGTTACAAGGACGATAGTTTCACATACACATTATTGAATTTATTTGTACTTCGCGGTCACGTACTGCAGTGTATACTACGAATTGTTTCCGTTTGGGGGGGGGGGTGTGTCAGCTCTCCATATATTTTGGAAAATTTGTCTAATCTGGTAAAAATTTGGGTAATGTGGTCGGCACTATGTCAGTACCGTTTTCCATCCCAGAAAATAGTCCCCGGCATTTGATAATATATTAACATAGAAGCTATAGACAGAGGTCGAACTTAGCTTCCAGTGCTCAGTTGATCAGTGGGCGATTCCCATTTCTTTGACACCACCGGTCCCAGCAACTATTAAAGTATTTATCTTGATCGTTTTCTACTGTTCTGCTGAACGTCTTTTTGTTTGTTTGTTTGTTTGTTTGTTTGTTTGTTTGTTTGTTTGTTTAGAAAGATGCAGCTTATGATGAACACTTCCGAGTTGCTATAGCGACTATCACCAACGACACGATCTCTATGCACGGTGCCAAATCCGAATTGACTAAATGGTCGGTGAGCGTGCCCCAAGAAACGCTGTCCCAACAATTGATGCCAGGTCTCCACTTCGGTGATACATACAACCCGACCACAGTCCATTTCGGGGCGAATTTGCAGGCGAACATACATCACATATCTCATCCCTATTAGGGTCTGTGTACGAGTCCCTTAAGAGGTAGGGTTCGATCCAGGCTTAAATGCGTACAGGATTTTTTCTGGGAAAGTAGAGCGGCACTGGTGTAATGCCGATCACATTACCCCAAAAATAATGTGCTGAAGGTCTGTAAAAGTTATAGTCACTAACACCTTATTCCCTATACGCCACTTTGCGTGACGGGGGCTCGTTACTTTACTACTATTCCACTGCAGTAAACGGCCGTGACCTACAGAACGACGTTTCTCCACATGGTGGCGCGTTCACTCTGTGGTCAAGTCATTGTTTCCGCAAACCATAATCCAAACCAGAAAGAATCATTTTGAAAACACACAGCAGCAAAAAATGCCAATCCCAAGAGTTGGCTGTTCCCTGCTTTTGGCTTTTTGTTTCAAGGCGCTGTACCAAGGAGTACGGGTTTGATCCTGCTTCGGACCATATATTGTTCTTTGTTTGTTTCTGTTCTTGTTTCTTTGTCATTTTTTCCGAGTGCTGTAAACATACTTCATCCTCTGATTGATTCGCTGATTATCGCCTCGGATGTTTCCCTCTATAATAATATCATTTATTGTTATTTGTCTCCAGTCTAAACCACTGGAAACTACTATTCGTGCTGTTTCGTCCTAAATGTTTGTCTGCAACGCAAGTATTCAGCCATACCCTATCCGGGAGATACTTGTCTTAACAGGAAAAACCAGATACAGAATTTATTCTCGAGCTGTGATCGCAGTACTATGCTATAGTCATGAGAACACCTGCGTGAAAGACATCGCCAATGATGGCTAATTTTTTAGTTAGCCGAGTTGGCAGCGTTCCCTAGCGTTTGGCTTTTTGTTTCAAGGCGCTGTGCCAAGGAGTACGGGTTCGATCCTGCTTCGGACCATATTTTGTTCTTTGTTTCTTTTTCTGTTGTTGATTATTTGTCATTTTTTTCCCGAGTGCTATAAACATACCTCTTCCTCTGAATTGGTTCGCTTATTATCGCCCCGGAAGTTTCCCTCTAGAATAATATTCATTTATTATTATTTGTCTCCAGCAAAAATTCTCACCAGTCCTGAACCTGATTTAACAAGTTGGACATCTCACTATAGCTCCATCGAAGACCTTGCCAAAAAAAAAACAAAAAAAACTTACTAAAAGATACCTAAGAAAATATTACACATTACACAGATAACAATGTAGGCAACTAAAGTCAGAGCTCTGTCAAGAACGCTCCCTATTCAAATGATGGTGCTAGATGAAAGTGAACACAGCCAGAACTTTGATGTCGTTAAGTTTAAATGCTACATACCAGCTCCAACATACGAATGTGGACGTTTTAAATCCACCCACTTCTTAGATATGAAATTAAATGCTTCTGAAATAAATGTCTGAGAAGAATCTAAAACATACGTTGGTGAGAATATACTTTAAACTATAGAATAAGAGACGAAACTATGCGTGTCGTGCTTTATAGGAGAATGGTGTTGGATATACAACGGTCATGTGCTGAAGTACAGCAGGTTCTATTTGAAGTAGGACAAGTTGTAACAGGATGCATCTTGTAAACCTAAGACAAACAGACCAGGATTTCGTTGTGTCCCGGCCCGCACTATTTACATTCTAGTGAAGTCTATGTACACATGTCTGCTAGACTGTATACATTTTTGTGCTCATCATTATTCCGATGGTAAAGACTTTGTACGTCTTCTCAATGGTGAAGTTTATATTTGCGCACATTTGTAGTTCAGTGAATTGTATGAGTACACACCAGAGACGGGCATTCAGAAAAGGACATGGAGGTTATGACTCCTCTGTGTTTTATCTGAACACATAACACAAATTCATTGCAGCTCAATGAGCTAAAATGTCTGTGTACAACCAGCCACCATATTCCAAGTCTGTCGTGATGTAGATCAAGTAATGCAAAATGTTACTAAAAATAACTTTCAATTTTTATGTATGTTTGTATGTAGATGAAACCTACCACAATCGTGGCGACATTTATGTAGATGAAATCTTCCACAATCGTGGCGACATTTATGTAGATGAAATCTACCACAATCGTGGCGACATTTATGTAGATGAAATCTTCCACAATCGTGGCGACATTTATGTAGATGAAATCTACCACAATCGTGGCGACATTTATGTAGATGAAACCTACCACAATCGTGGCGACATTTATGTAGATGAAACCTACCACAATCGTGGTGACATTTATGTAGATGAAATCTACCACAATCGTGGCGACATTTATGTAGATGAAATCTACCACAATCGTGGCGACATTTATGTAGATGAAATCCTAACAATCGTGGCGACATTTATCGACCTTGCAACGTGAATGAGAACTAGGTGGACCATTTCTGCAATCACGCCCCTAGTTTCCATGACAACAGTAGTTCAACTAATGAGATGCTTTTTCTCTCTCTGTCGTAACATAGACTCGTAACGAGGCCAGTTAACCTAATACCACCTTAAATCACTGCGCTGCGTCATATTATCAAATAACTTGAACAAAGGGTAAGATTTGTTAACAGCAAAATCAGGTTTTTCCCCACAATTTACAGTGTAAATAACTAAGACATTATTGTGTAATTATGATAATTTAGTGCAATAAAGCAGAACCTATTTTATATAGCTCAAATTGTCGTCATTTTTATGTCGGAAATTACCAGGTTAAAGGTTAAACTAAAAATCTCGGTCTACTCAAGTTTCGAACCCGCTGCTGGTACACACCCTTTGTAATAGGCTGACGTTGATTATGCATAACTTACTTAACAATCTTCATGAAAGTTGTGTGCGTACACTTTTTGTTGCTTTCTAAAGTTCATGTGTACGCACATTTTGTAGTTCTGTGAATTTAATGTTTGTTCCTTGACAGTTTAATGAAATTTACAAACCACTGTCATAATGTCATTGCTCTAGTACTCTTGTCATTCGATTCGTTGCAGTCGTCTTTTTACAATCTCATTGTCGTAGTCTTCTTGTCAATTTGTGTTGTAGTCTTCTTGTCAATATTTGTGTTGTAGTCTTCTTGTCAATATTTGTGTTGTAGTATTCTTGTCAATATTTGTGTTGTAGTCTTCTTGTCAATATTGTGTTGTAGTCTTCTTGTCAATATTTGTGTTGTAGTATTCTTGTCAATATTTGTGTTGTAGTCTTCTTGTCAATATTTGTGTTGTAGTATTCTTGTCAATATTTGTGTCGTAGTATTCTTGTCAATATTTGTGTTGTAGTATTCTTGTCAATATTTGTGTTGTAGTATTCTTGTCAATATTTGTGTTGTAGTATTCTTGTCAATATTTGTGTTGTAGTATTCTTGTCAATATTTGTGTTGTAGTATTCTTGTCAATATTTGTGTTGTAGTATTCTTGTCAATATTTGTGTCGTAGTATTCTTGTCAATATTTGTGTTGTAGTATTCTTGTCAATATTTGTGTTGTAGTATTCTTGTCAATATTTGTGTTGTAGTATTCTTGTCAATATTTGTGTTGTAGTCTTCTTGTCAATATTGTGTCGTAGTATTCTTGTCAATATTTGTGTTGTAGTATTCTTGTCAATATTTGTGTCGTAGTATTCTTGTCAATATTTGTGTCGGAGTATTCTTGTCAATATTTGTGTGTAGTCTTCTTGTCAATATGTGTGTCGTAGTATTCTTGTCAATATTTGTGTCGTAGTATTCTTGTCAATATTTGTGTTGTAGTCTTCTTGTCAATATTTGTGTTGTAGTATTCTTGTCAATATTTGTGTCGTAGTCTTCTTGTCAATATTTGTGTTGTAGTATTCTTGTCAATATTTGTGTTGTAGTATTCTTGTCAATATTTGTGTTGTAGTATTCTTGTCAATATTTGTGTTGTAGTCTTCTTGTCAATATTTGTGTTGTAGTCTTCTTGTCAATATTTGTGTTGTAGTCTTCTTGTCAATATTTGTGTTGTAGTCTTCTTGTCAATATTTGTGTTGTAGTCTTCTTGTCAATATTGTGTTGTAGTCTTCTTGTCAATATTTGTGTTGTAGTCTTTCTTGTCAATATTTGTGTTGTAGTCTTCTTGTCAATATTTGTGTTGTAGTCTTCTTGTCAATATTTGTGTTGTAGTCTTCTTGTCAATATTTGTGTTGTAGTCTTCTTGTCAATATTTGTGTTGTAGTATTCTTGTCAATATTTGTGTTGTAGTCTTCTTGTCAATATTTGTGCAATAGTATTCTTTTCACATAGAATGGCTTGGCAGAAGGTCAACAACAGAAATGATAAATAACTGTCGAGATAGAAAGTTGTGGAGAGACATTATCACCAACGCCAGCAGGCCCGGTCCATGAAGATGATGATGATCATGATCATGACGATGATGATCATGATGATATTTGTCACATTCATTTGTCAGAGTTTCCTTGTCACAATCTATTTGTCGGAGTCTTCGTATCACAATATATTTCTCGGAGTCTTCTTGTCACAATCTACTTGTCGGAGTCTTCTTGTCACAATCTACTTGTCGGAGTCTTCTTGTCACAATCTATTTTCCCGCAGTCTCCTTGTCACATTCTGTTTGTCACAGTCTTTTTATCATAGTCTCCAGAAAACAAATTGCCTGTTTGACATTGCTCCTGACCGCTGAGTGTCAAGGTTGCTGAAGGTATAACAATCCTAAACTAATAAATGACGCCATCTTGAAACATCACTTTGCAAATCAAACTGGTCACACATCCTCCTTATGCAATGGACAACTCCACATTGCTCAGTTTTTTTCCCCAACACCCCTTCAAGCGTGGGCCACAATTCCAATAATCCTCACCCTCGCCACACCCTCGCCTTACCCTCGCCACACGCTAGCGAGATCATTGAAGACGTTTCTGCTCAAATGCACGAAACTTCATACACCGGCGAAGACCTTGAAGAGTAGAACATATTCTTCTTGTTCTTCTTCTTTCCTTCCTCATCTGCCTTTCAGCGTCGAGGGGAGATATAATTTGCAGTCTTTTGCTCTTCTGTTCTCCAATGCTGCTGTTGTGTTCCTAGTGATTTTAATATTCCATCGATCGATATTTTTCGTGGTCGACCCTTGGATCTGGTGTTCTCACAACGTTTGCTGAAGGCTCGTTGTGTTGTGTTTTTATCTTTCTGCCTTGTCACGTGGCCAAACCATTTTATCTGTTGTTTCCTTATATATTCTATGGCGGGGGCTATTCCTAGCTTTTTTCTCAGTTCTTCATTTCTGATCTTATCTCTCAGACTCTCAAACGTGCGAAAATCAAACTTTGCCACAGCGTCATCCTACTCCACAGGTCAGTATTTAATACAATCATGTCCTTATTGCAGCAAATGCATGAAGTCTAGAACAAACCTCATCAGCCATCTCCGAACTCACTCGAACAGCAAACGATCATAGTTCGATCCTCACCGTCACGGAAACAATGCTGAATGGGTCGGTAGTGTCTCTACTTATCTTGAGCATTGCTTATTTAGTTTAGGGGAGGGGCAGTTCAGTACAATGCTCTATACAGATTACTTTCCATCGCTAATAAAAAGTCAGGTACCCTTTTCAGCTAGTTTTCCTGGAGCTTGATGATGTGCGTTTCGAAATGTCATGTTTAGCATCAAATGTATCCCTCTGCGGCTTCGCTAATCTATCTTCTAATGCAGTAATTGCTTGAAATTTGTGCAGAATAGTAATTACTGAATGCTTAAGGGCGGAAACGGAAGATTCCGTTCAGGTATGTTCAACGCAGCGGTTAATTGGAATCTAAAGGTGCGCTGCTTTTTTACAACAGCGAGCATTGAGTTAGAAGTGTGCTTGAAAAATCCAATGGCGCAGAATTACACGGGTGTTGCAGGTAGGAAATCAGGTAGTTGGGCGTGAGAATATTCATGGAGAAAGTGTTTATGTGAGAGATCCTGTGTAAAGGTATAAGTCAGTAGTAGTATTATAAGAACATCTGGGCATCTCTTATTTCAATCACATAAGGTTTAGAAAAAAAATGTTCGTGATAACAGGGTACAACAAACAAAGGGCGTACATGATGATCTTTTGTCTATTGTAAAGAAACGCAGGATAAATGGTTAGCCACATATCTCGATCACTCATAAAAACCATTCTGCAGAGAACCGTGAAAGGAAAAAACAATGTGTCTCTCTGGACACACAAAGGGAGGAAAGAAGGAAGAAAGGAAGGGAGCGAGGGAGGGAAGAAAATTAAATAAACAAAAGAAATAAGAAATTACTGGAATTGATATAATAGAACTCCGTTCTTGTCGACAGATGAAGCAAATATGCATGCTGATAGGTCATATACACTTAGCTCGCTGATTATGTACACCTTTATGCAGTCCTTTCAATCGAACCATCTTACTCGTACCCAGCATGACTGCATATTCCATGAACCTTATTCTCTACACCTTCCATAACAACTTTAAATAAATGATCCTAGAGGGCATTCATTATATCTTCCTGGTCAAACTCTAACGTCCTCACTACTGACGCACTCTAAGCAAACCTATAAGATCTTTTCTTGCATGAATTTCTGAGTGTCAGTAAAGCCACACGATTTTGTGAGGATTTAAAACTACCTGATGAAAGATCCATTGATGTTACGATATGCAGTCAGAGACAGGTAGAAAGATACAAAAAAGACAGAAATAAAAAAAAAGCATTAAAGTAAGAAAGAAAGAAAAAAAGAAAGAAAGAAAATGAAATAAACAAAGAAGAAAATAAAAGAGAGAAAGAAAGAATGAAAGAACGAAAAATAAAGGGTTAAGAAATAGAACGAGTAATAACGTTATAAAGAAAGCTAATGCTAGAGAGGAGAGGAAAAATGATAAAAATAATTAAAGGTAAGAGAGAGAGAGAGAGAGAGAGAGAGAGGAGAGAGAGAGAGAGAGAGAGAGTCTTGTTGATTATATTTCAGCGCGACGTGAAGGTAACGTGAGCTAGGCGAGGCAAATGCCGAGAATTTGTTATTTACTGGAAGACATAACAAAACATATTTTGAGTTATGAGGTGTGTATGTGTGATTAATCAATCGCTATAACAAGGAATATAATCATACCATTCTCTCTCTCTCTCTCTCTCTCTCTCTCTCTCTCTCTCTCTCTCTGCGATTAAGACTCAATCAGAGTAAGATTCCAGACTCCTCCCTCCCTTCCTTCCTTCCTTCCTACCTCCCTTCCTTCCTATCTTCTTCTTTCATCATGTAACCATCAAGTCCTTTGATCTACATTGCAACCAGGTCCCTTCATGTCTTCTCGTGAGCTGATGAAATTAAAGCTTGCCGTTTCACTTCTATTTTCTTCTACATTCTTTAGTTGTTACACGTTTTCTTCTTTCATTCACATTTCGAACTAGGCAGACACACAGGCAAGGACTAAATCAGATAAATATGAAACCAGCAGTAAAGACCCTTTTACAGCTTATACCACCAGGGCAACAGGCAGAGAGAAACAACTCTCCATGGTAGCCAGCTATTGAAATAGAGAAAGTACATACAGAAACTGCAAGAAATAATGAGCATACAATGAGAGAAAGCAACATTGAAACTTACAGCCTTAACATAAAGAAAACAGAAGTACCGGTCATATCGATGAAACAAACCCTTACCATCATCGGCATAAAAGTCAGCGGGACGCCTCTGAAACAAAAGTCTCAAATACGTGGGCACAGTAATGTCAGGCTGAGGATGCGCCACAAAAATAAAGAGGATAATAGCCAAAGCCTAAGTGGCATTTCAGAAAATGAAAAACGTTTTGTGCATGAAGTTAATGTAAATAGAAGTGAGAAAGAGAGTTCATCGATGCTATATGGAATCAATTCTGATATATGGAAGCGAATCATAGACAGTAGACAAACAAATGAAAAGGCGATTAGAGATTTTAGATTTTTTTTCTTTTTCAGAAGAATTTTGAGAGTTCACTGGACAGCTAAAAAGACCACTTCTTAAAGAAGGCAACGCGAAAAGAGAGATTCTAAAAATCATTATAAAGAAATATGTTTAGGCATATCATGAAAGAGGAAAGTTGGGATAATTTGGTTACAATTGGAAAAAAAACAAGGAAAGAGAGAACGTGGACGACAAAGAGAGAGAATACTTAGTAGCTTAGTGTTGTGACACGGTAAACAGTCAACGACACAATTAATATATCGCACTGAGGGCAGATAGTTGTGGAAGGACGTAATCACTTACGTCAGCCGGTACATTACATGATGATGATGATGATGATGACGACTAGAGAGTGATAATGATTCACCATTGTTTGCCTTATGCCTTTAGCGTGATTGAGCCTGTGTAAAGTTAGTTTGCATTTTGTCACTAACTCAAGCGTTCTGGACATGCATTGATGTAATGCCTGATTCAGCTTTGAATCGCTTCATGTGTAACATAACCAAGGTAGAATATACTGGATTTTTCTATAGAACCTCGTCTCAATGGTTTGTTTTGGTATCAGTAGTTCTGCTTTTACGAAATACGTCTTGCAGGTGTTGTAAACAAGAAACCGTGCTCAAATGTTCTACGTTTATTGATCCCGTCTCACCTTTCATGAGCTATCTATGTACGTGCTATAGATTGTTACAACGCACAGCCAACCAATGAAAAGTTTTTGTTTATTTCCATGAGCGTACAATGAAGCCAATCTATGCTTGTTTATTTTTTTGGTCTTTGACAGCTTGTCTATTTTATGCTTTGACTTATTTCATAGCATCCTCGCTAGTTCTACAGACTCTTCTTTAATATGTGTCAAACCATTGTTATTTATCAGCACTCTTTTTTTTTTCAATTGCATTTGACATGATGATAATGTCAACAACATCATAATAGACATTGCACACCTCTTGCAAGCTTTATAAATGAAGTGAAAATAATAATTACCTCGTGGAGCAAACCGTTTGTAAATAGTTCTGGTCATACAAAACAGAACAGTCTGTGTAGATATTACATGGGGATACAAACAGAACAGTCTGTGTAGATATTACATTGGGATACAAACAGAACAGTCTGTGTAGATATTACATTGGGATACAAACAGAACAGTCTTTGTAGATATTACATTGAGATACAAACAGAACAGTCTGTGTAGATATTACATTGAGATACAAACAGAACAGTCTGTGTAGATATTACATTGGATACAAACAGAACAGTCTGTGTAGATATTACATTGAGATACAAACAGAACAGTCTGTGTAGATATTACATTGGGATACAACAGAACAGTCTGTGTAGATATTACATTGAGATACAAACAGAACAGTCTGTGTAGATATTACATAGAGATACAAACAGAACAGTCTGTGTAGATATTCCATTGAGATACAAACAGAACAGTCTGTGTAGATATTACATTGAGATACAAACAGAACAGTGTGTGTAGATATTACATTGGGATACAAACAGAACAGTCTGTGTAGATATTACATTGAGATACAAACAGAACAGTCTGTGTAGATATTACATTGAAAAACAAACAGAACAGTCTGTGTAGATATTACATTGAGATACAAACAGAACAGTCTGTGTAGATATTACATTGAGATACAAACAGAACAGTCTGTGTAGATATTACATGGGATACAAACAGAACAGTGTGTGTAGATATTACATGGGGATACAAACAGAACAGTCTGTGTAGATATTACATGGGGATACAAACAGAACAGTCTGTGTAGATATTACATGGGGATACAAACAGAACAGTCTGTGTAGATATTACATGGGGATACAAACAGAACAGTGTGTGTAGATATTAATGGGGATACAAACAGAACAGTCTGTGTAGATATTACATGGGGACACAAACAGAACAGTGTGTGTAGATATTACATGGGGATACAAACAGAACAGTGTGTGTAGATATTACATGGGGACACAAACAGAACAGTGTGTGTAGATATTATATGGGGATACAAACAGAACAGTGTGTGTAGATATTACATGGGGACAAACAGAACAGTGTGTGTAGATATTACATGGGGATACAAACAGAACAGTCTGTATAGATATTACATGGGGACACAAACAGAACAGTGTGTGTAGATATTACATGGGGACACAAACAGAACAGTGTGTGTAGATATTACATGGGGATACAAACAGAACAGTGTGTGTAGATATTACATGGGGACACAAACAGAACAGTGTTTGTAGATATTACATGGGGATACAAACAGAACAGTCTGTGTAGATATTACATGGGGATACAAACAGAACAGTCTGTGTAGATATTACATGGGGATACAAACAGAACAGTCTGTGTAGATATTACATTGAGATACAAACAGAACAGTGTGTGTAGATATTACATTGAGATACAAACAGAACAGTGTGTGTAGATATTACATGGGGATACAAACAGAACAGTGTGTGTAGATATTACATGGGGATACAAACAGAACAGTGTGTGTAGATATTAATGGGGATACAAACAGAACAGTGTGTGTAGATATTAATGGGGATACAAACAGAACAGTGTGTGTAGATATTACATGGGGACACAAACAGAACAGTGTGTGTAGATATTACATGGGACACAAACAGAACAGTGTGTGTAGATATTAATGGGATACAAACAGAACAGTGTGTGTAGATATTAATGGGGATACAAACAGAACAGTGTGTGTAGATATTAATGGGGATACAAACAGAACAGTGTGTGTACATATTAATGGGGATACAAACAGAACAGTCTGTGTAGATATTACATGGGGACACAAACAGAACAGTGTGTGTAGATATTAATGGGGATACAAACAGAACAGTGTGTGTAGATATTAATGGGGATACATGTGTGTAGATATTACATGGGGATACACACTGTATCTCAGTGGTTCACAAACTGTTGATGCCTGCCCCCCACCCCACCTCCTTTCCTGCTGATCATATACTGACTGCGCCCCCCTCCTTTCCTGCTGATCATATACTGGCTGCGCCCACTTCTAGTCACTATCGTATAAGTCGGGTAAACTCTTTATTTATTGATGGATAGTTTACTAATTTGGTACAGAAATGAAGTTCAAATTTAATGTAGCCACAACAAAAACACACTTACAGTATGCCCATTTTTACAAGTTTCATTTTCAGAAATCTTCACAAACACACAATCATTACACTTGCTCAGATAATACATCAACTCACCCCAGCCTGTTTGTAGCCGAGAAAAGTAGTTCACTTTATCACTTAAAGTAATCTTTGCAGTTAAAAATCTGCATAACAAATTACCAAAGTAAAATTCTCATAAAATACCAGAAATCCGCCAATAATAATAATTATAATATCATTAACATCAGTAACAACAGCAATATTAGCAAAAATAATAGCAATAACATTTTTAATAAAAATATTAATTAAATGTTTCTAACTAAAGAGAGATACATAAGTAGGTCAATCAGGTGAGAAAAAACATAATTTGTATAACTGAATCTTCCTGATCTAGAACGATAGCCACGTCCACGTTTAGAATAGATGTTACCTGTATCATGAGGATGACGATGATGCTTTTGCTGCGTCTACATTTTGCGTCTTCTCTTATATTGCCATACTGTTTTGTACGCGTTGTCTCTTTTCAATTACAATTACCCCGTTTTACAAATACTCACACTTTCTGTCTACAGCAGTAAAGTATTAGAAATCAGCCGATCATTGAAATGATATTAACAACCTCGTCAATTTCCCACCGAGACCCTGGCCAGAACTGCTGAGCTCATGCACTGTGTCGAGATTGTCCCTGTGTGATAGTTCGGAAATCGAATTGCTAATTTCCAGTGTAAGAGTACTGTGATGATTATTCAATATACTCAAATGAGAATATGACCTTGCAGTTACGTACTACAGATGTGTGCAACAGTCGCTGGAGAAAACGATGAGTCATAGATGCACAGCATGGTTTTTGTAAGTCGGGAATGTGCGATCGTGTCTGCGTTGTGTTTATTTATCAAAATAGTCATATTGCACAGACGGTTCTCAACTTGTTTTGGCTTGAATCAACTTGACTCACACTTTGTAGCTTCCGATGGAAAAAGGGCTGTAACCACACTCTGCCAACGGATTCGGTTCTGTGTTATCTTCTCAAATTGAGCCAAGATTTGCACACAAATAAGGCTTAAATGGAGGTTCTTGCTGTTGATTGTGTTAGCCTTGAAGCTGTTATAAAAAGGAGGGGAAAAAGGCGCAAGCTGTGACATCTTGGGGTTTAGCAAACTCTGAAATTTTCTCCTTATTTTTAGTACCGGTTCCATGTTCCCGTTTCGATCCATTTTTTGTGTCAAATAGTTAGTACGTTCTTGGGTCTTCAGGAGAAGGAACAATATGGTCTTGATGATGATCACTGATAATGACGCTACCATTCATTTGGGAATCGCTGAATGTTTTCAGCTGACTCACCGCTTGCGTCTTTGACCCAACTCCAGGGAAGATTACTTTCTGAGACGCAGGAAAGACTAATGTAACCTCAATTTGGTGGAAAAAAAGTTCTGAAATTGGAACGATGATGATGATGATTTTCTTGACGATGACGATGATAATGAAGATAATGATGACATTTTTGAAGATGATAATAATTTTGATAATGGTTGCTGTTGTTGATGATTATGATAATGTTGGTGACAATAATGATCATTTTGATAATGGTTGCTGTTGTTGATGATTATGATAATGTTGGTGACAATAATGATCATTTTGATACGGTTGCTGTTGCTGATAATGGTGAGAATGTTATTGATTATGATTATAATGTTGATGATTATTATGATTTGTATGATGTTTGCTGTTACTTTTGATGATGATGATGACCACAATGATAATAACGTTGTTGATGTTGATGATGGTAATGATGACAATGTGTTTGATAATGATATTGATTAAGATGATGGTGGCAATGATGATGCTATTGTGTTGATGATGTTGACGATGGTACTGGTTGGTTCCAGTTTTTTTACTGCTTGTACACACAGAGTGGTTCCCGTAATCTACTAGCTGTGACCACTGACTGGTTCCAGTAATTTGTTAGTTGGGCATACTAACTGGTTCCAGTAATTCGCTGACTGTACACACTAACTGGTTCCATTAACTTGCCGGTTGTTCATACATCTAACTTTCACTGCAAGTTGTTCCTAATTGATCGACCTTGCATTCGAAATTGGTGTTGTGTATGGCCTAGTCGATGTCTACCTTGGGTCGACTTCTATTAGTCGCTACCAACGGCAGACAAAATGGTTTCCAGTGAGACAAACAGTGTGCTGAGTAGATAATATTATCATAAATTCTGCAGCGGGATGATGAAGAACTCATCATCATCATTGAGAGCCATCTCCGCAACGAAGGTTGGCTACCATGAAGCGCCATTCTGCTCTGTCTCTTGTTTTGTTGGTGCAGGTTGTCATAGGCTGGTTTGTCCATCTGTTGATGTACTCGTCCATGTTAGTCTTGGTCTGCCTCTGCCTCTTTTACCTTGTATTTTCCCCTCAAGGATTACGTTGATTAGGCTGTTGTGTCTTTTAACATGGCCCAAAAATCGCATTTGTCTTGTTTGACTTATGCTTAGTAGTTCTCTTTTTTTAGTTGTTTTAAGGCTTCATCGTTTGTTTTCTTTTCTTTTCTTTCCATCCACTTCTTTATGCTGTTGTTATCTTGGTGTCTGACCAGACATAGGGCACTCTTTATGCTGTTGTTATCTCGGTGTCTGACCAGATATAGGGCGCTCTTTATTCTGTTGTTATCTCGGTGTCTGACCAGACATAGGGCGCTCTTTATGCTGTTGTTATCTTGGTGTCTGACCAGACATTGGGCGCTCTTTATGCTGTTGTTATCTCGGTGTCTGACCAGACATAGGGCGCTCTTTATGCTGTTGTTATCTCGGTGTCTGACCAGACATTGGGCGCTCTTTATGCTGTTGTTATCTCGGTGTCTGACCAGACATAGGGCGCTCTTTATGCTGTTGTTATCTCGGTGTCTGACCAGACATAGGGCGCTCTTTGTGCTGTTGTTATCACGGTGTCTTACCAAACATAGGGCGCTCTTTATGCTGTTGTTATCTCGGTGTCTGACCAGACATTGGGCACTCTTTGTGCTGTTGTTATCACGGTGTCTTACCAAACATAGGCGCTCTTTATGCTGTTGTTATCACGGTGTCTTACCAAACATAGGGCACTCTTTGTGCTGTTGTTATCACTGTTTCTGGCCAAACATTGAACACCTTGTGTGTATCTCCTCTTGTTGCACCTTTTTAACAGTTCCTCAGTATAGAAAACTACACCTCGCCGTACAGGCAGATAACTCCGTCTTCGGAGGTACTCATATTTTGTTCCGTCCATGAGTAATTGACGTTTCAAACCGGGTCTTATAAAAATCTTAACCGGTTCAGCTGGGATTTGAACTCACAACCACTCTGTCTCAAGGCCGGTGTCTTGCCCTGAGACCAACCAGTGCCCCAGGAGTCTTTTTATAGTAATATTGACCTCAAAAACCGTCTCCATTAATCTCTATCGTAGGAAATTACTTGGGACTCAACCGCCATTTCCAGACCCGTACATTTTAAAATGTTATTTTCCCACACTTTCTCTGTTAACCTCTCCTTCTCTTCCTTTCACATTTCCTAGAAGAATGGTCTTTGCTTGGACAGACGCGCGATAAGTGGCCAAACTATTTTATTGTGAGATAAGCACATTATATCATATATTATATTATATGTAATACACTAAATATGAGAGGCGCTAGTAGAGCTGCTATTTTATTTTACACTTCTTCACAATAAGCAAAAGAACATCGTGTATTCCAATTGCTTGTATACTTTTGCGAAAATTATTATAATATAACACGATCTAAGTAAGAAATATCCAAAATCGTATATAAAATATCCGTTTGTTAATGAACAAAATATGCAATACTTATATACAGCATGTTCAGGTAGTCTAAAAGACAAGCATAACTCTGGTTGAATATGCATATAAGATGTACAACACGGATCTAATTTGGTGTAATGGCCACATTTAAGCAAACACATAACTTACAAATTGACATCAAATCTGAATAGACGAATATACAGTTACGCTTTTCAAGGGTAATACTAAATACATATGATGAATATTGAACAGTCTGAGTTGAGGTACGTTAAAGATTAATTCTAGCGAAGCGATGGTTTCAATATAGGTTCGTTTATTTTTATTTGTTTGTGAAGTGATCTGTAAGTTATGTTTGTGGGGTGATCTGTAGATTATGTTTGTGGGGTGATCTGTAGATTATATTTGTGGGGTGATCTGTAGATTATGTTTGTGGGACGATCTGTAAGTTATGTTTTTTGAGTGATCATTAGATTTTGTTTGTGGGTGATCTGTAGATTATGTTTGTGGAGTGATCTGTAGATTATGTTTGTGCAGTGATCTGTAGATTATGTTTGTGGAGTGATCTGTAGATTATGTTTGTGGAGTGATCTGTAGATTATGTTTGTGGAGTGATCTATAAGTTATGTTTGTGGGGTGATATGTAGATTATGTTTGTGGGGTGATCTGTAGATTATGTTTGGGAGTGATCTGTAGATTATGTTTGTGGAGTGATCTGTAGGTTATGTTTGTGGAGTGATCTGTAGATTATGTTTGTGGGTGATCTGTAGGTTATGTTTTTTGGGGTGATCTGTAGATTATGTTTGTGGAGTGATCTGTAGGTTATGTTTGTGGGGTGATCTGTAGATTATGTTTGTGGGTGATCTGTAGGTTATGTTTGTGGAGTGATCTGTAGATTATGTTTGTGGAGTGATCTGTAGGTTATGTTTGTGGAGTGATCTGTAGATTATGTTTGTGGGGTGATCTGTAGATTATGTTTGTGGGGTGATCTGTAGGTTATGTTTTGGGGTGATCTGTAGATTATGTTTGTGGAGTGATCTGTAGGTTATGTTTGTGGGGTGATCTGTAGATTATGTTTGTGGAGTGATCTGTAGGTTATGTTTGTGGGGTGATCTGTAGATTATGTTTGTGGAGTGATCTGTAGATTATGTTTGTGGAGTGATCTGTAGGTTATGTTTGTGGGGTGATTTGTAGATTATGTTTGTGGAATGATCTGTAGGTTATGTTTGTGGGACGATCTGTAAGTTATGTTTGTGGAGTGATCTGTAGATTATGTTTGTGGAGTGATCTGTAGGTTATGTTTGTGGAGTGATCTGTAGATTATGTTTGTGGAGTGATCTGTAGATTATGTTTGTGGAGTGATCTGTAGGTTATGTTTGTGGGGTGATCTGTAGATTATGTTTGTGGAGTGATCTGTAGGTTATGTTAGTGGGATGATCTGTAGATTATGTTTGTGGAGTGATCTGTAGGTTATGTTTGTGGAGTGATCTGTAGGTATATTTGTGGGCGATCTGTAAGTTATGTTTGTGGAGTGATCTGTAGATTATGTTTGTGGAGTGATCTGTAGATTATGTTTGTGGAGTGATCTGTAGGTTATGTTTGTGGAGTGATCTGTAGATTATGTTTGTGGAGTGATCTGTAGGTTATGTTTGTGGGTGGTCTGTAGATTATGTTTGTGGAGTGATCTGTAAGTTATGTTTGTGGGGTGATCTGTAGATTATGTTTGTGGAGTGATCTGTAGGTTATGTTTGTGGACGATCTGTAAGTTATGTTTGTGGAGTGATCTGTAGATTATGTTTGTGGAGTGATCTGTAGGTTATGTTTGTGGAGTGATCTGTAAGTTATGTTTGTGGAGTGATCTGTAGATTATGTTTGTGGAGTGATCTGTAGATTATGTTTGTGGAGTGATCTGTAGATTATGTTTGTGGGGTGATCTGTAGATTATGTTTGTGGAGTGATCTGTAGGTTATGTTTGTGGGTGATCTGTAGGTTATGTTTGTGGAGTGATCTGTAGATTATGTTTGTGAGTGATCTGTAGATTATGTTTGTGGAGTGATCTGTAGGTTATGTTTGTGGAGTGATCTGTAAGTTATGTTTGTGGGGTGATCTGTAGATTATGTTGTGGAGTGATCTGTAGTTATGTTTGTGGGTGATCTGTAGATTATGTTTGTGGAGTGATCTGTAGATTATGTTTGTGGAGTGATCTGTAGGTTATCTGTTTATGTGGAGTGATCTGTAGGTTATGCTGTATGTTGTGGAGTGATCTGTAAGGTATGTTGTGTGAGATTCTTTAAGGTCTTTAAGTCAGGGTTGTTGGTTAATCCTGAAGTTATGCTATGGTAATTGGAAATCATCATCACTGCCACTCAGACACATTCCTACATGCTCCGATCTTCTCCTCAAAATGTTTGGCAACACGCAGCGAGTCTATTTATAAATCAATGAAAGCTTCTGATAGTATCACAGAAACATTTGTATTCTTCTCTCAGTAACACACTAAGAATTTCTCAAAGTGAGGGACAACGAAAAATAGGCAGACATGCTGAGAACAAGGAAAAAGAAAGAGAAATATAACAAAGAAAAACGAGAAAGAGATATGGAGAGAGCGCGTGCTAATTAATTCCAGAGCAGGAGGAAAATAAGAAATAGAAACAAGTAATTAAAGTTAAGCATAGAAGTATGCAAAGAGCACATAAGTAAACAATTTTTAAATGAGTAATTCGAGTTTGAAAAGAGTATTCTCTATCAATCATTATCTTCTTGGAGAAATTCGCTGTCCACAAATATCGAGAAAATAGATGTCAGAGAGCTAACTTAAGAAATATGAGGTATTGTTTCTTTCTCATCTTTCTCTTCTATCTTTAAACTCCCTGTCCAGCATAGATCTTTAACAAACACTTTCAACTCCCGTCCAGCATTGATCTTTAACAAATTCTTTCAACTCCCCTAGAGAGCATAGGTCTTTAACAAATACTTTAAACTCCCCGCGGAGCATAGGTCTTTAACATACTCTTTCAACTCCCTGTCCAGCATAGGTCTTTAACAAATACTTTCAACTCCCCAAGAGAGCATAGGTCTTTAACAAACACATTCAACTCCCCGCGGAGCATAGGTCTTTAACAAACACATTCAACTCCCCGCGGAGCATAGGTCTTCAAATGACACGTTCAACTCGCTGTGGAACATAGATCTTCAACAAACACTTTCCAAGCGTCCTGTTTGGTGAAATTCTCTTAAAATCTCCCGTGTCTTCTCCATCTTCTTCTCATCACAGCTTCCATGTGCCCCCTCCAGATATATTTTGGCTTTTACCTTTGACTAGTACCTGAGGGTTCCTAAAAAGAGCCATTCGTGTATACATGGAATTACCTTCTTTCCTGTTCTTTTGATTTACCCATTGTGTTTGTGTTTCAGAAGTTTCCATATCTTATATTTTATAGTGTGGGGGTATTCAGTCCCATACCAAACCCTCTTAGTCGCCTGTTACAGCATGCCCGGTGAGAGAAAGTACAGTATTCTTTACTCTCCTTTCAGGTTCTGGTAGATCACAAGCGATACGAGTACAACACCTGACAAATTACGAGGAAATGAAGAAGCGGACAGGTTGGCTAGCTGCGCTATTGTTGAGGACGGTCAACCAATGGATCGGGTGGACATCATCACTGCCCTCCGGGAAGTGGGAAGGACACAGGGCTTCGACAACCATGAGTCCATTTCACTTCTTCGGATGAAAGAGATGGGAGTTAAGATGGGCACAACCAGGAACGAGAAACTTAGTGGGCGTGTAAGAAGACTAATTAACCAGCAAAGAACTGGAGCCGTCAGTCGCTGGACACTGCGGGACTTGCTGAGGATGGGATCTGAGCACCTATGGATATATTCGGAGTGCAATGATGATGACCCGCAAATAACTCAATAACTCAATAACCTGACAAAATAATAAGCCCTTGAGTTAGGAGCAGTAAATACGTTCATATAACAGGCAGTCGTCACCGGCTGAAGGAGAAGTCGAAGATAAAAACAACATAAATTTTCTTTTAAAATTATAATTTCCCCTAAAGTTACAAATCTGAAACAACCAAAAACATGTTGTGCGTCCGCCTAATGCAACGCGAAAACAAAATACATGATATAAACGATACACAAATCCAGGGTTTTTATTTGAATCGTAATGGTTCGGAACAACGGAAAAGTAAACATCAAGATAGTATTTCATTTAACCTCTGTAAATAAAGTTCTAAGAACATTTTGGCTAAACAAATAAGAAACCAAGTACTGTACAAAGTAAGTAAAGTAAAGTAAAGTACCCCCCGTCACGCCAAGTGGCGTATAGGGAAATGGTGTTAGTGACCCTATATTTTACAGACCTTCAGCACATGATTTTTGGGGTAATGTGGTCGGTATTACGCCCGTGCTGCTTTTACTTTCCCAGAAAAAATCCGGTACCCATTTAAGGCTGGGTGAACCCGGAGCCGTCGGTTGGGATCGAACCCTACCCCTTGTCCGTAGTAGTCCAGTTCACTAACCACTGAGCTATCGCGGCTCCTACTAATTTTTAGGGAATTAGTAAAACCCAGGTGTCCTCGCCAGGATTACGAACCCCGGCTACTGTACAAAGGCTGGAGCTAAAATAAAATAGTGATCATAGGGAAACTATTTCACTTATAACTGACTAATATATATAATATAATAACTAATAACTAATAGTCATGAGAAAACTTGCGCGAAAAGACATTGCCTAAGAAGCTATTTTTTTTAGTTAGCTGAGTGGCAGTGTTCCCTAGCGTTTGGTTTTTCGTGGCAAGGCGCTGTGCCACTGAGTACGGGTTCGATCCTGCTTTGGTCGATACTTTTTCCTGTTGTTGATTATTTGTCAATTTTTCCGAGTGCTGTAAACATACCTCTTCCTCTGAATTGATTCGCTGATTATCGCCTCGGAAGTTTCCCTCTATAACAATATTCATTTATTATTATTTGTCTCCTGGTTATGAACTGGTCTGCTGAAGATAAGTCGTCAGATTTTATTCCTCTCCTCCACAGCTAACGGTTTCTAGCTTATATCTGATCACGAGACAATGGCTGCGATCTCCGACTAGTACAGTCACTGCCAAGAAGAAAAGGAATGGCAAACTACCTTCTTATATTGCCTAGAATAATCATGACAAAGCACACCTTAATACGATGCACTGTGGATAGAAGATTGTGGAAGGACATGATCGCCTACGCCAACTTGTATGGCACATGCTGATGATGATCTGATCACGCTTTCCGTTTCTTTGAAGTCGATAATTCTTCACATCCGCACAACCTCATTTCACGGAATTCCCCAAGTTGAGAAATTGTGTTGACGAGCTCGACTTCTGTGCTTGACGTATTCGACCGCACATGTCTTGTGATTCCAAACGATTTCATTTGAAAAGAGAGTGCACAGTCACTTCCTTACTCGTTTCCTTGAAAAATAAAAACACAATGAAAACAAGCAAAGCAATCTTGTCCACTGAAGAAATAACTGATAAAATGATTTGGCCACGTGTTAAAACAGAAAGAGCAAAACACAACGAACATTTCACTGCAAGATGTGAGAACATCAAATTCAAGAGCCGACCACGAAAAAAATTAGATTGATTGAGTATTAGAAACATTAGGAAACATAAAATATATCTCCCTACGACGCTGAAAGGCAAATGGGGGAGGAAAGAAGTTTTCCCAAATAGACTCGGAAACACTTTAAATGTAATGAATGGAGGCGGTATTTAACCATCGATCTAACCAACCATTAACTTGTGTACAATTCAGCGTTTACCTGAAAGGGACAAAACACATCTGAATTAGCCCTCAGAGCTACATGATTGGTTTGCTAACAGCTAACTAATCAAATGCGAACGAAATCACTCCACGGTAACAGAGTTACGTACCTTGGAACTACTTTTACAGTACAGTGTGTACATAGTGTGTGTATTACGCAAGGTGTGTTCATTGATGTGTATCATACACATGCAATGAGGCACCAGTAGTTGTGGCTATATTTGAGCGACAGCACAGATCGATACCAACAGTTAGTTACCAAGTGATCTAAAACTTGGACTGGAATACTGTTCTCGTAGACCAGTTTACATCACGGTTTTTTCCCTAGACTATAAAACCGTTATACAGATTCATTAGCCTTGTTTGCTTCAAGTAATGCAAGGAAATGTCAACTATAGCACGATGTGCACTTTTGTAAACAAACTTGTTGCGTACGTGGGACGTACATATATATATATATAACATAAACACTTACTTACATACATATAATATACAACATTATATATGATATATATATATATTATTATATTTATATTAATATAACATACAACATTATATATGATATATATATATATTATTATTAATATATTATATTAACATTAATATAATATATTAATATCTTAGTGTATGTCTGTCTGTGTGTGTCAAACAACCAGGCCTCGCTTCTGTCTATTCTTCTTTACTTTCATTTCCAAAAAAAGTTTGTTTTTTTTTCATTCTACAAAGATAGGTTATCACACTGTATCCAGTTTGTCTCTATTTGTGCCCAAAAATGAGATTATCATCCATTCTTTTCTTAAAGTAAGCCGCGATAGTTCAGTGGTTAGTGAACTGGACTACAAAGGACAAGAGGTAGGTTCGATCCCAACCGATGGCTTCCGGTTCACCCAGCCTTTAATAGGCACCGGATTTTTGTCTGGGAAAGTAAAGCGGCACGGGCGTAATACCGACCACATTACCCCAAAAATCATGTGCCGAAGGTCTGTAAAATTTATGGTCACTAATACCATATTCCCTATACGCCACTTGGCGTGACGGGGGTACTTTACTTTTTTTTTACTTTTTGTTGAAGTCATGCTTCAGATTTGAGACCTGTGTGCAGGTCACATGCTTGCAGGACCTAGTCTGTTGGAGGTCGTGGTGGAGGTCTCAGATCTCTATGCAGCTCACATGTTTACAGGATCTATCTATCTTTCATTCGCCAGAAGTATTGTCTATATCTGCAATGTTGTTTCCTGTACACATTTTACTGTCTTTTGTCATTCTTGCAGTGATCCATATAGTCTTGTTTTTAGGGTTGTATCTATGACCCAATAGATTTTCCTCAGTCTACTATATTCAGACTTCTAAACAAAAAGACACATGAGATTTTTGGGCCATGTTAAAAGACACAACAACCTACTAAAAGTAATCTTGGAAGGGAAAATACAAGGTAAAAGTGGCAGAGGCAAACCAAGACTAACATGGACGAGTAACATCAAAAGATGGACAAATCATCCTATGACAACCTGCACCATCAAAGCAAGAGACAGAGCAGAATGGCGCTCCATGGTAGCCAACCTTCGTTGCGGAGATGGCACCCGATGATGATGACGACTATATTCAGTACAGTCTTGGAGTTGTGTTCAGCAGTCCACATGTACATGTTGTTGAGGTGCCGATCTTGAATTTTGTATACATGTGACTGTGAAGTCGATTATGCCCTGTTCTGAGGCGTATAATGATAAGTTGCTAGACCTCCTAGTCTGATGGAAGTTGTCGAAGCAATTTGGGGCTCACACTTTTGGGGTAGCAGCCATTATCGGTTTACAGCTTTGGTGGATTTTTCATGTCAGTGGCCTGTTTTGAGTCTAATATATGTAGTTTGTTGCTTTCTGTTCAACTTCTGAGGGAGGTGAAGGCGCGCCTCATAGCACCAGAGTCAGTGGCCTGTTTTGAGTCTAATATATGTAGTTTGTTGCTTTCTGTTCAACTTCTGAAGGGAGGTGAAGGCGCGCCTCACAGCACCAGAGTCAGTGGCCTGTTTTGAGTCTAATATATGTAGTTTGTTGCTTTCTGTTCAACTTCTGAAGGGAGGTGAAGGCGCCTCACAGCACCAGAGTCAGTGGCCTGTTTTGAGCCTGAGATATGTAGTTTGTTGCTTTCTGTTCAACTTCTGAAGGGAGGGGAAGCCGCGCCTCACAGCACCAGAGCTGGAAGTTGTCAGCGACCCAGAGCTGATAGCTTGCGCCAGGATCGGTGAACCAGAACCATCCAGACCCTGCTCCACTTCTCCATGTTGCCTCTAGTAACAGACTAACCTGTCTAGTCTGGCTCAGCGAGTAGGGATCGAAGAGGGAAAACAACCCGATACTCAAAAATGTCATGCTGAAGTCGGATGTGTTGGGCCGAAAGGCACAAATATCACAGTTATACTGTAAACCACAACACAACGCAGACACGCCCACTTAGCGTCCTTTTAATGGCGGATGATGAAGAGGCGCACTCCTTTATTCATCGGGCGAACGCAAATAAGCAACTTCTGAAGGGGGGCACGGAGATACCTGCTGTTTGTTAATGTCTTCTTATGTATTTCTACGCGTGCTTTAATTAAAACGTCAACTTATTTCCCAGAAATGTTCTGGCACATAATGGCCTCTGTTTTGTTGGTAGTTAACTGGTCCACTGAAGAGGTCGGGTTCAGCTTAGACTGAGCTTAAATGGATACCAGCGATTTATGTTTATTCAGAGAAAGACAACACTTGTGTAGGGCTGACCATATTAATGATAGTACACGCCAGTGGTTACAATAAAATATCAACATATTGCCATATTCCACCTCTTCAGACTATATGTGTGACGGGTTTCTTTCTTTTATTTTCCTTTTCTTAGTTTCTGAATCTCTTGTCGTCTAATCGAAGCCAGTTTCCCCAGTTCTTTGTATTTCTTTCTCCTGGCAAACTCTCATGTGTTTACTTCCCCTTACCACGTTAAACTTACATTATCTTTTAAATCTCCATACGTTATATTCTTACTCACCTCTGACGTCAATATTCTGTGTTATGTTAAAGATACATTATCTCATAAATCTTCAGACTTGTTATTATTATTCACATCTGACGTCAAAAGTTACGATAATAAACAAAGACATTTTATATATCGAATCCCTATACAGAAGAGTTCCTTTGCACCACAAATGAGAGCCTTCTTGTATAGGATGTATGAGTTATTGAGTTAGTAGAGGGTCATCATCATTGCATTCCGAACATGTCCATAGGTGCTCAGATCCCCTCCTTAGCAAGTCACGCAATGTCCAACGACTGCGACTCCAGTTCTGTGTTGGTTAATTAGTCCTCTTACACGCCCACTAAGTTTCTCGTTTCTGGCTGTGCCCAACTTAGCTCCCATCTCTTTCATCCGAAGGAGTGACGTGGTCTCATGGTTGTCGAAGTCCGGTGTGATTGTCACTTCCCGGAGGGCTTTGATGATGTCCGCCCGATGCATTGGTTGACCGTCCTCAAGAATAGCGCAGCTAGCCAACCAGTCCGCTCTTTCATTTCCCCGTACTCCCGTATGTCCTGGGACGTAGACAAAGGTGACTCTACGTATTTTTGACTCTGAAATAACTACCCATTGCATACATACAGATCCCGCTTCCACTTTTCTTATTATGCTCATCTAATAACTCAGTATACAGGCGTGGGTGTAATCTTGTGACTCTATCAGATGAATGCCCTGGCCACTGCCATCACCTCCATCGCCATCTACTCGTGGTCATAACGTATGCACCACTGTCTTCCTTGACACACAACCATGTCAGAATCTCTTCGTTAATTTACCGTGTTAAGAATGTAAGGATTCATGGAAAGGGAAATCCAAGTTCTTAAAAATATTGAGCTATTCAGTTATTTGTTGATTATCATCACTGCACTCCGAACACGGGCCCCTCCATGCGCATGTCCCGCAGCGTTCAGCGACTGAAAACTCCTGCTATGTGTCGTTTGATAAGATCACTTATGCGTCCACTAGGATTCTGGTTTTTAGCTATGCACAGTTTAACTCCCATCTGTTTCATCAAAAGGAGTGAGAGTGATGTGGACTCTTGGTTATCGAAGTTCTATGCTCTCCTCACTCCTCGGAAGGCATTATGACGACCGTCTGATCCATTGCTTGATCGATCATCTTCGACGATAGCACAGCTAGCTAGCCTATCCGCTCTTTCATTTCCCCGTACTCCGACATGTTCAGGGTGGTAGAGAAAGATGACTCTGTGTGTCGTTGACTTCTGTAAAGACTCGGCCAATTGTCTGCGTACAGAGCTTACCTCCAAGTATATTAAGGAACATTAAGATTGCCCTCAATGTATTTCGCAGCATTCCTTCCTCCCTTTAGGATTGTCGCAGCATTCTTTCCTCCCTTTAGGATTGTCGCAGAATTCCTTCCTCCCTTTAGGATTGTCGCAGCATTCCTTTCTCCCTTTAGGATTGTTGCAGAATTCCTTCCTCCCTTTAGGATTGTCGCAGCATTCCTCCTCCCTTTAGGATTGTCGCAGAATTCCTTCCTCCCTTTAGGATTGTCCTCATGTATTTCGCAGCATTCCTTCCTCCGTTTAGGATTGTCGCAGCATTCCTTTTTTCCTTTAGGATTGTCCTTATGTATTTCGCAGTATTCCTTCCTCCCTTTAGGATTGTCGCAGCATTCCTTTTTTCCTTTAGGATTGTCCTTATGTATTTCGCAGTATTCCTTCCTCCCTTTAGGAATGTCGCAGCATTCCTTCCTCCTTTTAGGATTGTCCCCATGTATTTCGTAGCATTCCTCTCTCCCTATAGGATTGTTCCCATGTATTTCGCAGCATTTCTCCCCCCTTTAGGATTGTCCCCCGTGTATTTTGCAGCATTCCCTCCTCCCTTTAGGATTGTCATCATGAATTTCGCAGCATTTCTTCCTCTCTTCTCTCGATACCCTGAGGGTTTTTGGGGTACTATTGACAGACTTCATCAATCTTCTCTATTGGTCTATATCTACATTCGATCATTGGGGCCCGTGAAGTCGAGTCTCGTTGATATTTTTATGCTATCCACCCATCTCTGTCCCTGTTTACCTCTACCTCTTCATCCCTGTCACAGTGCTACCTGCAGAGGTCACTTCCAGGACAAATGTTCAAGATACGTGACAGTATTGCGTCTGCTTTTATTACTGTCACTTCAATTATGTCATTCACAAAATGCTCACAACAATATGATTTTACAGTAATCGGCTTATGTTTATCATTCCTTTTTGAACCATGCATGTGTGTGTGTGTGTATGTGTGTGTGTGTGTGTTTTGTGTTTGTATGTGTGCGTTCGTGCATGTATATGTGTGTGTTACGAGGGGGTAGGTAGGTGATGAATCGGTGGTGCAGGGAGAAAGGTAGGTACATATATGTGTGTGTGTATTGTTCTTATGCTGACAGGATTATGTGCCTGAAGATGTTTAGCAAAGGTTTACAGACACTGTGAGTCGAGAGTCTGATGGTAGAGTTCTAGCTCAACTGACATTAAAATTGTATACATCACGGGACACCTTTCCGTCTACCTACATACAGGGATACCTATCCGTCTACCTAAATACAGGGACACCCTCTTGTCTACTTACATACAGGGAGACCTTTCCGTCTACCTACATACAGTGACACCTTTCCGTCTACTTACATACAGGGACACCTTTCCGTCTAAATAAATACAGGGATACCTTTCCGTCTACCTACATACAGGGATACCTTTCCATCTACCTACATACAGGGATACCTTTCGGTCTACCTACATACAGGGACTCATTTCCATCTAGTTACATACAGGGCACCCTTCCATCTACCTACATACAGGGGCACCCTTCCATCTACCTATAAACAGGGGCACCCTTCCATTTACCTATAAACAGGGGCATCCTTCCATCTACCTACATACAGGGGCACCCTTCCATCTACCTATTAACAGGGGCACACTTCCATCTACCTATTAACATGACACCCTTCCATCTACCTACATACAGGGGCTCCCTTTAATGTACCTTTAAACTGGGGCACCCTTCCATCTACCTACATATAGGGGCACCCTCCCATCTACTTATATATAGGGGCACCCTTCCATCTACCTACATACAGGGGCACCCTTCAATCTACCTATAAACAGGGCACCCTTCCATCTACCAACATACAGGGGCACCCTTCCATCTACCTACATACACGGCACTCTTCATCTACCTATAAACAGGGGCACCCTTCCATCTACCAACATACAGGGGCACCCTTCCATCTATCTACTTACAGGGGCACCCTTCTAGCTACCTATAAACAGGGGCACCCTTCCATCTACCTACTTAAAAATACACAATGTCGTGTGGGGTGGAAGTTTGTGAGGTATTTTTTGTTTACAATTGTTCAGTGACTGCATTAAGAAGTCACGGGGACTAACCACCATGTTTTCTGTAGCTACTTTTTTCCAAACTTGGCATCAATGGATTCCATTTTACTTACAGAGGCAAATCGACTAGTGCTCAGTAACGAATCAACAACCTTGTTGATTCAGTGTGGAGTCTTCTTTAGTGGAGTCAGCACTTTATAATCTGTCAACTCTCTTGTTAATAATAACAGCAGTGGTTCCCACATTGTGAACTGTGGCAGGGTCGCTGTGCCGATGATATTGTCGTCAAGGTCAAGGTAAAGTACGGAACTTGAATCGGCGTCTTAGCACGCGAGTTTACGCCCATATGTGCTCGGCCGCCCATCCAAATGTGTTGGGAAACCTCTGGGTAGTGTCGCTTCAAGCATCGGAACTCACGATGCGAGACGGCTTTCCTCATCTTCCCAGAGTACAAACCTGATGCCTTTTTGTGCCAGCGGCTGGGTCGACCGCGGGGTTTATTTTTTTTTTCAAGTACAACTCAATCTTCTTCCAGCGGTAATTGAACACGGGTTGTTGGAACGTCGGTAGCCCAGACTGATAGTTTCCCAAGTTTTCTGTCCGAGGGTGTAGCCATGTTTCTATTCAATGGTCACTAATTATAACATGAGAACATCCACATATCCACATTTTATATTATTACATAAACGAGTTTCTATGGGATAGTGTTAATTCTGTCCTTATTTATCGTCTTATATATTCTATCAGGTAACTTTGTAAATTAATATAAGTGAATATAGTGAATACGGGCGCAAGCTCACTCGAAATTTTTGTGAAGAATTGAGGAAAAATCATTTATTATTATAAGTATCCTTTAGGTTTTGTGTTGTTATATTAAATCACTTTTATATTTTGATCAGAGTTTACCCGACAGATACGATTGTGATTGCGACGGGGATGTCGCCAGTATCGACAAGGAAGGGAAGCCGTGGGTGTCAACAGTTTGGGAACCTTTATATAATGGTTTTGGTATAATACGAATATTATGCCGGATGGCACGAGCGTTGGCTAAATGCAACTTAAATAGAAAATGCGTCGTTATGGACAAATCCCACGTATCAACCTGTTGCTTTCTTCGTGTGGATATAAACAATAAAACATTAAACAAAAAATATACAGTGAGAAAAATATGCACACTGTGTAAGGTGTGCATATTTTCCTTTCATGCCTATCTAGATGTATGGGGAATATGGTGTTAGTGACCAAATCTTTACATAACCACGGCACATTTTTTGATGATGTGGTCGGTATTACGCCAGGCTGCCTTTATATCCCAGAAAAATCCCTGGTACCCATTTTTAGAGGCTGGGTGAACCTCGGAGCCTTGTCGATCCGAAAAATTCGCCATTTCTGTGGGATCAAACACGGACTCATCTGATCAAGAAGCGAGCACACTAGCCACTCAACCAGCGAATCTCTCAACTTAAAAAATATATATTGTTATTTACCTACAACAGCCGCGGTAGCTCAGTGCTTAGTGAATTGGACTACAAAGAACAAGAGGTAGGGTTCGATCCCAAACGACGGCTTCCGGGTTCACCCAGCCTTAAATGGGTACCGGATTTTTTCTGGGAAAGCAAAGCGGCACGGGCGTAATACCGACCACATTACCCCAAAAATCATTTGCCGAAGGTCTATAAAAATTATGGTCACTAACACCATATTCCCTATGTGCCACACTTGGAGTGATGGGGCTCTTTACTTTTTTTTATATTTACCCATTACCCGTAAATGGGAGCTCTAGCACCTGCGGTCGCAACACGCGGTCGGAGTCCATTAGCTGGCCAAGACATAGCCTTGAACTCTTCGTCGGTCGGCCCCTGGTCCTGCAGTCAAAACAGGCTTGCAAAAGGTACAAGTGTGGTGAGGTGTAACGTACACTCCTGCTAGGTATGGTACAACTTTACGAAAAAGAAAAAAACAAAATACTGACGTTTTGGTGTACCTGCTGTCTTCTTCAGAAACAAGAGCAGCACAAACGAACAACGAAATAAAATAAACTGTACTACATCTATAAAGAGCGGGACAAGTAAATCAAAGCGATAAAATAACGTGATAAGAATGAAACGATAACATAATCTTTAATGTTTGTATCGATGTCACTTTAGTCGACCGCCTCTTTTTACGTTTCTTATTTGTCTTTCAACGTGGAAAGTCTAGATAGACTGCGGTCTTTTGATCTTTGCTTAACCTATTCTCAGTTTATACGTTTTTTTACAATACCATCCTCCATTTTTTCCCAGGATGCCTTTTATGTGTCTTACTTTGGTCTTCTTCTTCTTCTTTTACCTTTCAGCTCCCTGTGGAGCATAGGTCTTCAGCAAACGCTTTCCAAGTCGTTCTGTTTCTTGTCATTCTTTTATCATTCATGTCTTCCCCATCATCTTCATCTCTGCTTCTGTCTGTCTTCTCCAAGAATTTCTTAGTCTTCCTCTTTGTCTTCTCCCCTGGGCATTCCAAAAAAGGGCCTGTTGTCTTACTTTGGTAGTTTGTGTTAATAGCTGTGCTTAGTCATCTTGCTAGACCGCTTATTTTTTCTTCTTTTTATATAATCACTGCGGTTGGGATTTTTATTTATGATTTCTCTCCGCGGCAACCACCCCTGGTCTCAGCAGCAAGGCCCGGCTTGAAACGTCAGTTACTCATCGACGGAAAAAAAACATGAGTACCTCCGAAGTCGGAGTTATCTGCCTGTGCGGCGAGGGACCCCTGTGCACACGGCTGCCACGGAAAAATGGATTAACACGCAAAATTCAGTTCCTAGTCTCTAGGGACTTCGCCAGAGTTGAAAGCTGGCGAACGCAACAACAACAACAGTATAATCACCGCAGGAGGTGATCCATAACTCATTACTGCTGACACAACTGACAGTAAATTACTGCAGCAAAGAAAGAATCTTTATTATTATGAATTATGGATCTTGGTGTTACATGTTGAAAAGTAGATAAGTCACAGTCAGAAAATGTCTTAATTGTTTAATAATTCATTTCGTCTTCTATATGTATAATAACATATAATAATGACGTGTGTGTGTGTGTGTGTGTGTGTGTGTGTGTGTGTGTGTGTGAAAACTGTCTGTGTGTGTTGAATATATTTTTCGATTTCTCTCTCTCTCTCTCTCTCTCTCTGTCTCTCTCTCTCTCTCTCTCTCTCTCTCGCAATCTCATTCTGACATCAATAATAATAGACCAGTTCTCTTATAGGATTGGCTGAACCAACGTCGTATGTGCAACTCCCCGCAACGGTGTAGATTAAAATAAAAAAAAAGTTTGTTATTTGAAGTGGGAGAAAAATGCATCGTCTTGCCAGACGCTGGACTCCGCGTGCTAAGAAGGTTAACTAGTTCACATTTACAGAGGCTGGTAGCACTCTCACTTGGCTTGAACACGCGGTATGTGCTACATGTCCGGTCGTTATGAGCATATCAGAATGACAGAATTACAACGGATGTGAATACACAACAATTGGTTCGAGCAATATCCTGAAATGGAGACTATTAACCCTCATGACTCGCTTCCGATCAGAAGTTCCCCTTTCTGCTCACCCCACTTCACGATGCTAAGAGTTAATCATATTAGTTAAATGCAAGTCATTGCGCTCTTCATTTTATGCCTATTGGTATGTTCATTCTCTGTTGATTATCAATTTTATGAAAAAACGAACAATATGAATAATTCAACAATTTAGCAACGTCCGCGCAGACAAGAAAATAAAACAGAATGACATGTACATAATATGTGTAATGACGTAGACAGGGTAGGAGTTCCCTTAATGTCATTCATCAAGCAACAAATAATAATTTATATATTCCGCGGCAAATTATGCCAACTTCTTTTCAGATTAAGGGGGCCGCGATAGCTCAGTGGTTATTGAGTTATTTGAGGGTCATTATCATTGCACTCCGCATATGTCCATAGGTGCTAAGATCCCCTCCTCAGCAAGTTTATATATAACCCCCTCAGTGGTTAGTGAACTGGACAACAAAGGACAAGAGGTCGGGTTCAACCCTGATCAACGGCTTCCGGGTTCCACCCAGCCTTAAATGGGAACTGGGTTTTGTATGGTAAAGTAAAGCAAAGTGGGCGTAAACCGACCACATTACCACAAAAATCATGGTCATTAAAACAATATTCTCTATACGCAACTTGGCGTGACGGGGCTCTTTGCTATTTTCACTTACTCTTCTCAAATTCTGTTTCCTTTCGCCCTACGTTCTAGAAACGTGATTATATATCTGTTGTTGTATCTTGTTGTTGTATCTTGTTGTTGTATCTTGTTGTTGTATCTTGTTGTTGTATCTTGTTTTTGTTTTTTGTATCTTGTTGTTGTTGTATCTTGTTTTTGTATGTTGTTGTTGTATCATGTTGTTGTTGTATCTTTTTGTATCTTGTTGCTGTATTTTGTTGATGTATCTTGTTGTTCTTGTTGTATCTTGTTGTATATTGTTGTTCTTGATGTTGTATTATGTTATTGAATCTTGTTGTTGTATCTTGTTGTTGTATCTTATTGTTGTATCTTGTTGTATCTTGTTTTGTATCCTGTTTTAGTATGTTGTTGTATCTTAATGGTGTATGCTGTTGTATCTTGTTGTTGTATCCTGTTGTAGTATATTGTTGTATCTTAATGTTGTATGTTGTTGTATCTTGTTGTTGTATCCTGTAGTAGTATATTGTTGTATCTTAATGTTGTATGCTGTTGTATCTTGTTGTTGTACCTTGTTGTTGTATCTTGTATCTTGATGTTGTATTTTGTTGTATCTTGTATCTTGATGTTGTATTTTGTATCTTGATGTTGTATTTTGTGTATCTTGTATCTCGATGTTGTATTTTGTTGTATCTTGTTCTTGTATCTTGTTGTATCCAGATGCATCTTGTATTTTGTTGTTGTATCTTGTTGTTGTATTTTGTTATGAGAGTTACATTTATTGTTTCACAATTTATCTGAAGTTGGTCTGCCCCCTCCCCACCCCCACCCCACCCTTTTTCAAAAGGTAGAGAAGGTATAAGGACGATACATAGCGGCGCACAACGAATCTACTGGATTGAGTATGCGGCCTTTATTCCCAGCTCTTGACAGTTTCCATAACTTGTTTATCCTTTTGGGGATATGTTGTCGATTTGATTCCGTTCACCACCAATCAACTAGCCCCGAGTTAAAATTCCAGTAGCGTCAAGGCTTCCATCTAGTAACCATCTACTGACCATCTAGTGACCATCTAGTGACCATCTAGTGATCATCTAGTGACCATCTAGTGACCATCTAGTGACCATCTACTGATCATCTACTGATCATCTAGTGACCATCTAGTTACCATCTACTGATCATCTAGTGACCATCTACTGATCATCTACTGATCATCTAGTGACCATCTACTGATCATCTAGTGACCATCTAGTTACCATCTACTGATCATCTAGTGACCATCTACTGATCATCTACTGATCATCTAGTGACCATCTAGTTACCATCTACTGATCATCTAGTGACCATCTAGTTACCATCTACTGATCATCTAGTGACCATCTACTGATCATCTACTGATCATCTAGTGACCATCTAGTTACCATCTACTGATCATCTAGTGACCATCTACTGATAATTTAGTGACCATCTAGTGACCTTCTACTGACCATCTAGTTACCATCTACTGATAATTTAGTTACCATCTATGACTAAAAGTCTGAAATAAATATTTCATTAAAAAATTAGACTAAAACGATCTTTCAGGCACTATCACATTACTCGAGTTGCCGCCGGGGGGGGGGGGGGGCATTTGAACGGATCAAATTGCCTCCGTGTCCTGAACAGTCACCACGAGGTATTCGGGTCTTATTTCTTCCGATTTAAGAAATAAAATGAAAACTGGAAATGCAGACAATTTCCATTCTCATGTTATTGTCAGTGGCAGCGATAACACGAACGTTAAGTTCACCAGTGCTTTAGATGCTTGTCATTTTAACGATTTTCACGTTTCTTGAGATGAGGAGATAGAGATCTCGTAAACTCCTTTTAAAGAAAATGAAAGCAAATATTTTTGAGAATGAAAAAGTAAACATATGAACCTGAACTCCAATGGGTGACTGAACTGGGCCTACAGCACCAGACTTAACTACCTACCAGACTCCACATATGAGATCTAACGCTTTAAAAAGATCATCAGTCGCATGTTATTTATAGATGCATTCACGACAGCCCGTTTTAAAGAATCTCTGTCTCTAACCATATCTCCAGCTTCTTCTTTTGTCATGTTCATGGTTTCTTTGATGTATTGAACCACCTTATTCTTGGTCTACCCCTTATGTGTCGTCCAAGAATCATGTCTCCCATTATTGTTCTTTCCAGCCTGCTTGCTGTAAAGTTTATTTTAAATTGTTTCATTGATTCGTGTTTGATGTTTCTTGAATTATCTAAATGCTAAATAATAACTCTTTTAAGATTTTGATAGAAAATGAAAGAATGTTATGAGTGTATTGTCTCTTTTTTTTCTGCCTTCTTCTTCTTCTTTCTCCTTTATCACTTTTGGTGTCGAAGGCGATACAAAGTTCTGGCTTTTGCTTTTCTGGCAGCCTTGGCCATTGAGATTTAATAATGTTGAAGACTCTCTATGATGTTGAAGACTCTCTCTGATGTTAAAGACTCTATGATGTTGAAGACTCTCTATGATGTTGAAGATTCTCTTTAATGTTGAAGACTCTCTATAATGTTGAAGACTCTCTATAATGTTGAAGACTCTCAATGATGTTGAAGACTCTCTATGACGTTGAAAACTCTCTTTGATGTTGAAGACTCTCTATAATGTTGAAGACTCTTTATGATGTTGAAGACTCTCTTTGATGTTGAAGACTCTCTATGATGTTGACGATTTTCTATGATGTTGAAGACTCTCTATGGTATTGAAGAGTTTCTATGATGTTGAAGACTTTCTATGATGTTGAAGACTCTATTTGATGTTGAAGACTTTCCATGATGTTGACGATTTTCTATGATGTTGAAGACTCTCTATTTTGTTGAAGACTCTACG
Organism: Megaustenia siamemsis; assembly: GCA_032433765.1. NCBI lineage: Eukaryota > Metazoa > Mollusca > Gastropoda > Stylommatophora > Ariophantidae > Megaustenia > Megaustenia siamemsis. The sequence goes on from JAVIAB010000088.1 coordinate 45,519,491, forward strand.
ATGTTGAAGACTTTCTGTATGTTGAAGACTCTCTATGACGTTGAAAACTCTCTATGATGTTTGAAGACGCTCTATAATGTTGAAGACTCTCTATAATGTTGAAGACTCTTTATGATGTTGAAGACTCTCTATGATGTTGACGATTTTCTATGATGTTGAAGACTCTCTATGGTATTGAATAGTTTTCTATGATGTTGAAGACTTTCTATGATGTTGAAGACTTTCTATGATGTTGAAGACTTTCTATGATGTTGAAGACTCTATTTGATGTTGAAGACTTTCCATGATGTTGACGATTTTCTATGATGTTGAAGACTCTACGATGTTGAAGACTTTCTGTGATGTTGAAGACTCTCTATGACGTTGAAAACTCTGTATGATGTTGAAGACTCTCTATAATGTTGAAGACTCTCTATAATGTTGAAGACTCTTTATGATGTTGAAGACTCTCTTTGATGTTGAAGACTCTCTATGATGTTGACGATTTTCTATGATGTTGAAGACTCTCTATGGTATTGAAGAGTTTCTATGATGTTGAAGATTTTCTATGATGTTGAAGACTTTCTATGATGTTGAAGACTCTATTTAATGTTGAAGACTTTCATGATGTTGACGATTTTCTATGATGTTGAAGACTCTACGATGTTGAAGACTTTCTGTGATGTTGAAGACTCTCTATGACGTTGAAACTCTCTATGATGTTGAAGACTCTCTATAATGTTGAAGACTCTCTATAATGTTGAAGACTCTTTATGATGTTGAATACTCTCTTTGATGTTGAAGACTCTCTATGATGTTGACGATTTTCTATGATGTTGAAGACTCTCTATGGTATTGAAGAGTTTCTATGATGTTGAAGACTTTCTATGATGTTGAAGACTTTCTATGATGTTGAAGACTTTCTATGATGTTGAAGACTCTATTTGATGTTGAAGACTTTCCATGATGTTGACGATTTTCTATGATGTTGAAGACTCTACGATGTTGAAGACTTTCTGTGATGTTGAAGACTCTCTATGACGTTGAAAACTCTGTATGATGTTGAAGACTCTCTATAATGTTGAAGACTCTCTATAATGTTGAAGACTCTTTATGATGTTGAAGACTCTCTTTGATGTTGAAGACTCTCTATGATGTTGACGATTTTCTATGATGTTGAAGACTCTCTATGGTATTGAAGAGTTTCTATGATGTTGAAGACTTTCTATGATGTTGAAGACTTTCTATGATGTTGAAGACTCTATTTAATGTTGAAGACTTTCCATGATGTTGACGATTTTCTATGATGTTGAAGACTCTACGATGTTGAAGACTTTCTGTGATGTTGAAGACTCTCTATGACGTTGAAAAACTCTCTATGATGTTGAAGACTCTCTATAATGTTGAAGACTCTCTATAATGTTGAAGACTCTTTATGATGTTTGAATACTCTCTTTGATGTTGAAGACTCTCTATGATGTTGACGATTTTCTATGATGTTGAAGACTCTCTATGGTATTGAAGAGTTTCTATGATGTTGAAGACTTTCTATGATGTTGAAGACTTTCTATGATGTTGAAGACTCTATTTGATGTTGAAGACTTTCCATGATGTTGACGATTTTCTATGATGTTGAAGACTCTCTATTTTGTTGAAGACTCTACGATGTTGAAGACTTTCTGTGATGTTGAAGACTCTCTATGACGTTGAAACTCTCTATGATGTTGAAGACTCTCTATAATGTGAAGACTCTCTATAATGTTGAAGACTCTTTATGATGTTGAAGACTCTCTTTGATGTTGAAGACTTCTATGATGTTGACGATTTTCTATGATGTTGAAGACTCTCTATGGTATTGAAGAGTTCTATGATGTTGAAGACTTTCTATGATGTTGAAGACTTTCTATGATGTTGAAGACTCTATTTGATGTTGAAGACTTTCCATGATGTTGACGATTTCTATGATGTTGAAGACTCTATTTTGTTGAAGACTCTACGATGTTGAAGACTTTCTGTGATGTGAAGACTCTCTATGATGTTGAAGACTTTCTATGATGTTGAAGACTCTCTTCGATGTTGAAGACATTCTATGATGTTGAAAACTCTCTATGATGTTGAAGACTTTCTATGATGTTGAAGACTTTCTATGATGTTGAAGACCTCCATTTGTTGAAGACACCCTACGATGTTGAAGACTTTCTGTGACGTGAAGACTTTCTATGATGTTTACGAGTATCTATGATGTGATGACTCTCTCTGATGTTGAAGACATTCTATGATGTTGAAAAACTCTCTATGATGTTGAAGACTTTCTGTGATGTTGAAGACTCTCTATGATGTTGAAGACTTTCTATGATGTTTAGGACTCTCTATGATGTTGAAGACTCTCTATGATGTTGAAGACTCTCTAGGATGTTGAAGACTTTCTATGATGTTGAAAACTCTCTATGATTTGAAGACGCTCTATGATGTTGAATTTCTACGATGTTGAAGACTCTAATTAATGTTGAAGACTTCTATGAAGTTGAAGACTTTCTATGATGTTGAAGACTCTATGATCTTGAAGACTCTCTATGATGTTGAAGACTCTCTAGGATGTTGAAGACTTTCTATGATGTTGAAGACTCTCTATGATGTTGAATTTCTATGATGTTGAAGACTCTCTATAATGTTGAAGACTTTCTATGATGTTGAAGACTCTATTTAATGTGAAGACTATCCATGATGTTGAAGACATTCTATGATGTTGAAGACTCTCTATGATGTTGAAGACTCTCTGTGATGTTGACTTTCTATGATGTTGAAGATTCTCTATGATGTTCAAGACTCTCTATGATGTTGAAGACTTTCTATGATTTGAAGACTCTCCATTTTTTTGAAAAACACTCTACGATGTTGAAGACTTTCTGCGATGTTGAAGAATTTCTATAATGTTGACTAGTCTCTATGATGTTGAATACTCTCTATGATGTTGAAGACGTTCTATGATGTTGAAGACTTTCTATGATGTTGAAGACTCTCTATGATATTGAAGAACTTTCTATGATGTTGAAGACTCTCTATGATGTTGAAGGCTCTCTATGATGTTGAAGACTCTCTATGATGTTGAAGACTTTCTATGATGATGAAAACTCTCTATGATGTTGAAGACTTTCTATGATGTTGAAGACTCACTCTGATGTTGGAGACTCTCTATGATGTTGAAGACTTCAATGATGTTGACTTTCTATGTGTTGAAGATTTTCTATGATGTTCAAGACTCTCTATGATGTTGAAGACTTTCTATGATGTTGAAGACTCTCCATTTGTTGAAGACACTCTACGATGTTGAAGACTTTCTATGATGTTGACTAGTCTCTATGATGTTGAATATCACTCTCTCTGATCTGAAGACTCCCTACGATGTTGAAGACTCTCTGTGATGTGACGAGTATCTATGATAACATCAAATGAACAGTGTGAACACTGACAAGAGCAAATGAACATTGTAGAACACTGACAACAGGAAATGAACATTGTAGAACACTGACAACAGCAAATGAACATTGTCGAACACTGGACAACAGCAATGAACATTGTCGAGCACTAACAACATCAAATGAA